>CM077149.1:110443125-110788165 GCA_039583875.1 Platanthera guangdongensis | reverse complement strand
TGAAACCACAACCAAGTGGGCTAAACACCAAGCCAAACTCAGCCAGCAACCATATCCAGCAGTCAACATATAGCAACCAACATAATGAACAGCCAACAACTAATTAATATAGCCAACACACCAAGAAGCTAGCCAAAAAATCATTAGCCCATACTAATCAGCTAGCCCATAAGGATAAGCCCACCAATATAGCAACCAACAAGCATTCCAGCCATCATAAATCAGTCCAAAGGAAAAACTAGCCCAATATTTATATATATTAAACCCACTAAACAGCAAAGCTGAAAGCCCACATAAAAATAACTCAAACTCATCCAAAAATATCAAAATGATAAGCAAAACAAAGAAAAACAAAATTAGTCAAATATTGCGATAATATAAAGTGCCTTTTCATCATTGGGGAGAGCAAAATAACTGAAATGAGGGTGTTACAAAAGATAGGGTACAACGATGACAAAGGATCCATATAGCCGACCCCACTATAGTGGGATAAAGGCTTGAGTGTGTTGTTGTTGTAACGATCAATCCTTGAATAATTTTGTTTCTCTAATTATTCAGAATAAATATCCTGCATTTTTGTGAAAAAGTTACCTTGAAATTTTCTTTATTTTAAACTTATTATTATTTGTGAATTTTACTATTTCACAGTTCACTTTATCTTGCGTCGAACTCTCCTCTCCCCTTGAGTGTGCGTTTGTCAATCTTTTCTTGGATGTACTCGCTGGTTGCTCAAGAGGCTTCCTAAAAGCAAGTAATTCAATTAAATAATTATTTTAATTATTTGATTGTGTTGAATGATATATGTAAAGGCCCATTAGTAAAGACCCATTTAGCCTCTTAACTAGAGCTGTCACGGTTCCGGTTTGGTTCCGGTTCTTCTAAAACCGTGAACCGAACCGCTAAGGTAACGGTTCTTTAAATTAGAACCAAAACCTTATTTGGTTTGATCGGTTCCGGTTCTAGTTCCGGTTCCAGAATAATTTTTAGAACCGTCATGTGAGCGGTTCCAGTTACGGTTCAGCAAGAACCAAAACCAAACCGGTCACTAACGGTTCGGTCCGGTTCTATGCGGTTCGGTCCGGTTTCAATCGGTTTCAAGTAGAATCAAAACTAAATTGGCGAAATGAATTGGGGAGGTCAAAAATAAAAAATCGGAGGGGAAATGTAAATCCGTTTGGTTTTTTTGCAAGCACTTCGAAGTTCGGGACCTGAGCGTAGGAATTTTGCATTACTGTAAGTGAGATTGCTTTTTTGTATAATATAGTAAGTAACATTGAAAGTTAAAAAGTGAAATCAAAAATCACAAAATTGCACCATACTGCGCTGATTTAAACCGCGCCGATTTTAAACCGTAATAAATGGTTTGGTTGTAGAGTGACTTCGTTGGTTGCAAAATAATATAGTTTGCAGTGCTGTTTTTGGCAGTGCAAAATCGACAAAACCACGCCGCATCGTTTTCTTCGTGAGGGCATGATATTCCAATAATCGCCAATAAGTATAAGTTATTTTAACTATTTTAGAAAAATGTATGAGTAAAATTGAAAATACATTATATAATAGTGTAAACATCGAAACTGCACCACAAAAACCGACTCCAAACTGCACCAATATTAAACCACACTGCACAGTTTTGGTGTCATGCGATTTTGTTCGGTCTAAAACGAACCTTTTTAGTGCGATTGCGGTTTAGGTCAAACCGCGTCAGTTTCACTCATACTAGTAAGTATATATATTATAGATAAATTATAAAAAAATAACAATATAATAAAATTATTTTTATAATAAATTATAATAATAAACTGGTTGCGGTTCGGTTCTGCTTCGGTCCGGTTCGGATCGGGTCTAAAAATCTTGGAACCACTTGAGACTTGTATGTTGCGGTTGCGGTTCCGGTTCTGGTCTGGATAATAAAATGAAAGAACCACATCCGGACCAATGATGTTCACGGTTCCAAAATTCAAACCGGAACCCAAATAATTCACGAACGGTTCGGTTCTTTGCGGTTCCGGTTCGGGTCCGATTCGGTTTTCGGTTTTAAGTAACAACTCTAATCTTAACTAGGATGTTTTGCCCCACTTCTTGTAATAAGGATTTCTGTCTCTCTCTCTCCACTATATATTTGTACTCACACTTGTAATTTGATATTTTTCAAGAAATATATACAAGGTTTACTCAATTCTTCTACATGGTATCAGAGGTCCACTGATACTCCCGACGATTAACCCCTTTCCTGACCGTCGACCTGGCCTCCTATTCGCTTTCCACTTTCCAATTTCCTAACTGTCATCCTGTGGGCAGAGCTCCTTTTCTTTTTAACTGCATTCCCTTGTGCGGGCTCGCTTTCTACCTAATCGCTTTCCCTTGTGCGGTATATTCTTCTTAACCGCATCCCCGTGTGCGGGCTCGTTTTTCTCCTCCATCCCTCCCATCTCCTCTCTTCTCTCCCGTGCGATCTACTCGTTGTTTGCTTTCTTGTTGCTGTTCGCTGCGGCCTGACGATTTCTCATCTACTCGCAGCGGCCTCCTGCGGTCTTCTTTAGCTTTCTTTTCCGCCAACTACCTTTCTCTTCTTTCTCTGCTTGTTGTGCGGAGTGGCCTTCTGCTCCCTACCTGCTTTCTGATGCGGTCTAGTTGTGTTCTACCCGCTGTGGACTTGGTTATCTACCCACTGCGGGCTTGGCCATGTTCTAGTTGTTGCGAACTTGGCCCTGTTCTCTACCCTCCAAGGACTTGGCTGTCTATCCGCTGTTGCGGGCTTGCTCCTCTATCCGTTACGCTTCTCTTCAAGCCGCCGCCGGCCTAGCTTTGCTGTCCGCCAGACTTTTGTGCTTTAAGCCGTTGCCGGCCTTGTCTCTTGCCTTGGCGGCCTCTCCTCCTGTCCGCCAGGATTAGTCACTGCGACTTCTCTGAAAGCTGATCTCTGGCCGCCACGTCTCTTCCTCTAGCAGCAATTCTTCTTCTAGCCGCCTTGTCTCTGGCCGCCTTGTGTCTGCTTGTCTACCTGCTAGTCCGCTGCTCCTGCCTACCTGCAGGCTCTTATTCCCGCTGCGGCCTGGCCCTGCTTACCGCCACTGCTTTGCCGCGGATTGTCCGCTTCTCCTGCAGCTGTTCTCCGTGGTTTGCCCTTGCCACTGGATGCTATCTGCTTGTCCCCTGGGTCTTCCCGGAGTATCTTTACCGTCATTAGCCACTGCGACTTCGCCCTGCTGCACAAATTACTTCTTGTCGCTGCCCCTTTGCCCATGGCCGCACATTCGACTTCACAAAGCCTTCAGGATGGCATTGTTGACTTGTGAATCCAAATCTAGCAACTTCATGGGATGATCGAAAATTCTCCGAGCTTTGTTGTGTCCATTTCTGGTGGTGTGTTTTCCTGTCTTGCCCATAGTTCGTCCTGGATCTTAGATTCAGGTGCCTCCCACCACATTACCTCACAACAGCCATCTCGCTACTTGGACTCGGTGCATCCCTAGTCTATTACTGTTGCAAGTGGGGACACCATTCCTGTCTCTGGCTCCGCCGACATTAACATTACTCCCTCTATCACTCTTCGCTCTGCTCTTTATGTTCCGGGCTTTCCTTTCAACCCTCTCTCTATTAGTCTCCTCACTCAAGATCTTGATTGCTCCGTAACATTCTCCTCTTTTGTTGTGCAGGATCGCAAGACGCAGTCTATCATTGAAAATGAGCATCTGTCGAATGGTCACTACATCCTTGACTCTTAACTTCGACGGTTTTGTCTTCTAGTAGCTCTGTTGAGTGGCATCGGCGTCTTGGACACCCTTCTCCAAACATACTCCGCAAAGCTCTTCCCGATGTCTCCATGCGAGAGTTCACTTGTGAGTCCTGTATCTATGAAAAACATCATCGGTCTACGTACTCGCCTCATCCCACTCGGAGTACCGCCCCTTTGATATTGTTCACTCTGATATCCGGGGACCATACAAAATCACCAGTGTTTTTAGCTATCGTTACTTTGCTACATTTGTAGATGATTACTCTCGGGTGATATGGTTGTATTTGCTTCATGATCGCTCTGAACTGCCGCGTATTTTCCGTGCCTTTATCACTGAAACTCGCAAACAGTTCTCCACTACTATGAAAACTCTTCATTCTGACAATGCCCGTGAATACAGTAGTCATACGTTTACCAACCTGTGTGCTGAGTTTGGAATCATCCACTAAACCTCATGTGCCTATACTCCCCATAAAATGGCACTGCTGAACGGAAGAATCGCCACCTCCTTGAGGTTACCCGCTCTCTTATGTTTCAAATGAATGTTCCCAAGCAATATTGGAATTTCACGGTCTCTACTGCATGTTCTCTTATTAACCACATGCCTTCCACTGTTCTCAACTTCGCGGTTCCCTTCAACCTCCTTTTTCCCTCCACACCTCCCTTTTCCGCCACCTTTCGCGTGTTTGGCTGCGTGTGCTATGTTTATAATCTTGGCCCATTCACAAACAAGCTTGCTCCTGGTGCCACGAAATATATGTTTGTTGGTTACTCCCGTACTCAGAAGGGTTATGTCTGCTTCTCCCCTAAAGATCACAAGGTTGTTACTTCTGCTTATGTCACCTTTCTTGAAGACCAGTCATATCATTCTCAACCAACTGATTCTCTCCTTCCACCACTCCTTCCGCAGCCTGATGTCCCTGTTACTTCCAACCTTCCGCCTCTCCTTCCTACACCACTCCCACCAAACCCACCTCCTCTTACCACGCCACTTCCATACAAACCACCTATCACTCGTGTGTATACTCGTCCTCCTCCTTCATCCACCACCCTCCGGGAGATTCCCTTCTCTGATGATATTTTGCAGCCTGCGGATCCAGCAATTACTTCTACTGCACACCCAATGACGAATTATGTCTCCTTCCACAGCCTCTCTCCGGAACTTCTCCAATTTGCTCTTTATTTATCCTCTATTACCATCCCTACTTCTGTGCAGGAGGCTCTCCAACATCCGAGATAACAAGCGGCTGTGGACGAGGAAATGTCTGATCTTTGGGCAAACCACACTTGAGATCTTGTCCCTGTACCTTCTGAACAGACTTGCGTGACTTGTAAGTGGGTGTTTGCCCTCAAACAAGGTCCAGATGAGGCAGTTCAATGTTTGAAAGCTCGTCTGGTGACCCGTGATTTAACTCAGCAACAAGGTCTAGATTGTGATGAGAGTCATTTTCTCCAGTTGCCAAACTGAATTCTGTTCGTGTGTTGATCTCTCTCGCTGTTCATCGACACTGATAGTTGCATCAATTTAATGTCAAAAATGTTTTCTTAATGGTGATTTGCAGGAAACCGTCTATATGGAACAACCTCCTGGGTTTGAGACCACAGGGGAGTCACTTGTCTGTTGTCTGAAGAAGTCACTTTATGGTCTCAAACAGTCGCCTTAGGCATGGTTTGACAAATTCAGTCAGACTGTTAGTGTTGTTGGGTTCACTCAGAGTTCAGCCGACTTCTCATTATTCACTCGACATCGTCCAACAGACACAATGATTCTCTTGGCATATGTTGATGATATTATGATTATGATAGATGATCTTACAGGAATACATATGATCAAACAACATCTGACAGCTGTGTTTCAAACAAAGGACCTGAGAAGCCTTCTTTACTTTCTTGGTCTCGAGGTGGCTCTGCGACATGATGGACTGGTGTTATCTCAAAGGAAGTACTGTCTTGACTTACTTCATGATGCAGGCTACTCGGGATGCAAACATGCCGACACTCCCATGGATATTAATCACAAGCTCTGCGCTCATGCCTCAGACTCTGATGTACTCCTTCCAAACTCAGAGTATTATCGTCGTCTTGTGGGAAAACTAATATATCTCACTGTTACAAGACCTAATATATCATTTGCTGTTGGAATTGTCAGTCGATTCATGTATGAGCCACATATTTCTCATCTTCAGCCAGTGGTGCGCATTCTTCGATACTTGAAGACTACTCCTGGACAGAGACTTGTATACAAACCTTCTTCGTCTCTCTTATCTCTGAGTGCTTATTGTGATGCTGATTATGCTGGTTCATTGGATGATCGACATTCCACAAGTGGATACTGCACTTATTTGGTGGACATCTCATTACATAACGTAGCAAGAAACAATCTGTAGTTGCCCGTTCATCCGCTGATGCAGAGTATCGTTCAATGTCAGTTGTTGTGTCCGAGCTCCCATGGCTTGAGGGTCTCCTTGATGATTTAGGAGTCAAGCTTTCCGCACCGGCCACCCTATTTTGCAACAGTCAGGTTGCCATACACATTGCTAAGAATCCTATTTTCCATGAACGGACGAAGTACATTGAAGTTGATTGTCATTTCATTTGAGAACAGGTTAAATTAAAGAAGATAGAGTTAATGTATATTCCAGCTACCGAGCAAGTTGCTGACATTCTCACCAAGGCCTTACCACGACCTTTGTACTATCAGTTCTTGTCCAAGCTCGGTGCCTACGATTTGTACGCTCCAGCTTGCGGGGTAGTGTTGAATGATATATGAAAAGGACCATTAGTAAAGACCCATTTAGCCTCTTAACTAGGATGTTTAGTCTCACATCTTGTAATAATAATTTCTCCCTCTCTCTCTCCCCCCTATATATTTGTACTCACACTTGTAATTTGATATTTTTCAAGAAGTATATACAAGGTTTACTCAATTCTTCTACAGATTGGTTGTTTTATTTTGAAGCTCCTTTTCTTAATTTTCATCTGTTTTCACGAGACTCACGATCCATGTTTTACTCTGTATTCTATATATATTATAAATTGATTCCTAAGCATGCATTGCGTGCTTATTGAATTGTTGAAAAGGTGCATTAAACACATAACCACGATTCATTTGCTTTCATATCTTTCTTTTCTATCAGGAAGAATATGCATTACCTGCTTATTGTATTGTTGGATAGGTGTCATACTGTCAGTAAGCATAACCAAAATCCAGTTGATTCCATATCTTTGTTTTCTATCAGGATGAACATGACTTCAAATTTCGAAGTAATATTGCTACTATGGAGGCTTCTCAGATGGAAAACTCCTCCTGTCCAATGATTTAAATATTAGTGAGCTAAATATTGCATCATGTTCGAGAAAAAGTAGCCAAACTGAGAATTCCCGAACTGTGGAACCAGAAAGCGAGTTTGATGTAAATGTAAAGACTTGTGGTATACTCCTAACTGCAGTTACTTTATTAACCTTACTACTTTCTTTGCATTTCATGATCTTTATTTTCCATGCCTTTAACAGATTCAGATGTGGGTGAAATTGATGAATTGGAGAGGCTCTTGTCTCAATGTAGAGAATTAAATACTGATGAATCAGGGATAGCAAGTTTTGTGAGGGATACCCTGCGGGTCAATCCAATTTATGTGAAGTCGAAAGGCCTTCCGTCCTCTATAGCAACAAAAAATAAATTTGAAAACCAGCAACTTATACCTGTTTCGCCTGTTTCTAGAGCAACTAGACTTGATGGGTTATCAACCTCAAAGAGGCACTTGTCAGTGATAAATCGGCAGGGAGATCCATTATTCTTGCCCAATCATGATGGAGATAAGCAGAGTGATGATTTGGAGGAACTTGGTTCCAGTCACAAGGATTTCTGTGATGATAAAACAAAAAATTTACCGCACAACAAGAATGTTTTGGTTGAGTACCTGAAGCCCGATTTTTAAGGATCTTAGAGTTGATAAGATATCGAAATCAGAGAAGGAGACCTTGAATGCTAAGCTGCTTGATGCAGAGGAAATGACAAATCCAGCTCATCATTTATCAGCCTTGAAAAAGCCCATTCCATTTATTGACATACAGAGTAGACTTGATAAAATTTCAATATTGAAAAAGCACATGTTGCAAAGCACTGCTGAAGATGAAAACCTGTTGTTTCAATGCGATGACCTTGAAGATTCTTCATCAAGCAAAAGTCAGAAATGCACCCTCTTTCTCCTGTAGATGCTATTCATTTTGATCCAAGCTCTCCGAATACTCAAAATGCTTGCATTCCACTTTCTCCAAATGGAAAACAGCCGAGTTCTGAGGATGAGGTGCATTCTCTGGCAGATGAGATTTTGGAGGTAGATAAGAATAATTGTAAAGAAAATGCATCAGATTCTAAAGGACGCCAAATTTCTTTGTTTGAGAAGGAGACATGGCAGAGGTCAGGTGGAATAATTTGTGATAAAAACCTTGTACCGGATACTAATTTTGATGAGGCAAGTAGCTGCAATGCTGTAATAGAGGTTTAGTCGAGTTTTTGTTTGCATGTTTGTGATACATTTTTGATAATTTGATACTTTTTGTGATTTCTAAAAGCTTGTCAAGCTTCACAACATATTTATCTGGGTGGGGTTTAAGTGGGTGACTAATAATGGATGCAGCCTAGACCCATGACTTACATTGCACTTTGAATGGGCGTTGTTCTACCATCTCCCATGGGGGAGAGTGGATGCCATAATTTGTGACAGAGTTTCACACTTGCACAGACCCTATAGAAAGAAAAAAAATGAAATAAAGTGAAAAAAGAAGGAAAAATCCATCAGCCCTTTGCTAGTTCAAGTATTACTGTTAATTCTGGTTAATATATGTTTCACAGTAGTTCACAGAATGGTGCATGAATTTCAGATTATTAGAAAATCGTTTTGAGAGGTTTTTTGTATAATTTTCAGATTGGCACTGATGTTCCCGAACAACCATTATATTCAGAGATTCCCAAAGGTATTTACTGTTTTTTCACTGTGGTCTCATTCTTCAAGTGGATTTGAGGTACAGTTTCTTTTGTTCAATATTCTAGCTAAGATTTTTTAGATTTTTGTTTGGAATGCATCAAGCTATATCTGGCACATTGTAAAACCAAAGTGAATAGGGATATTAGTTTTTCATCTGTTTCTCAAACCATCACCTAGTTATTTCATTCTTTTCTTATCATGAATGTCAAAAAGTTTCCTCCTTTTTTGCAGTCAGAAGTGGTGGGGGCGAAGCTACTGGTTCAAAACGTTGGACCCCAGCAAGGGACTCTCTTTATTATCCACTGGCCCATCTTCCAGACTGTTTCATAGAGTCATTATCCTCTCTAACCTAACATGGGGGACTCGTTTACACCCTGACTTCAGAGATTCCAAAAGCCCCTAGCCCTCCAACTGGTTCACAGAAGATCTCACAAAAAACCAATCGTACAGGGACGTCGTTGGCTTACTCGTTTTCAACCTCACTTGCCTTTGAGCTAAAAGAGTCTCCGGATTCTCCTTTTATATACACTACGATAATACAGTAACAACATAAAACCCATTATTCTAACATATTCCAACACTCCCCCTCAAGTTGGGTGTGCAATGTCTGTCATGCCCAACTTATTCAGTATTCTGTCAAACGAGTTCTGACTCAATCCTTTTATAAGCACATCTGCAAGCTGTTGGTTTGATGGGACAAACGGGGCACTCACAATCTCCTTAACAATATTTTCCTTGATGAAGTGTCTGTTGGTCTCTACGTGCTTGGTGCGATCGTGTTGCACCGGATTGTGGGCAATGCTGATCACAACTTTGTTATCGCAATAGATCCTGATTGGACCGTCACGCTTCACGCCAAGGCCCTTCATGATCATCTGGAACCACAACCCTTCACATAGATCTTGTGCCATAGCACAGAGTTTTGCCTCTGTGCTGGATCCGGCAACAACATGTTGTTTCTTGCTTCTCTAGGTTGCCAAATTACTCCTAACAAAGGAACAATACCCTGATGTTGATCTCCGGTTATCAACTGTTCCTTCCCAGTACACATCCATATAGACCTCTACGGTCAATGCCTCATTGGGTGAGAACAAAATTCCCTTGCTAGGAGTGGATTTGAGGTAACTCAGAACTCTGTGTGCAACATCCAGGTGATGTGATCTAGGTGAATGCATGTACTGACTAAGGACCCCCACAACATAGGATATGTATGGTCGAGTGTGAGAGAGATAGATAAGCTTTCCCACCAATCGTTGGAAGCCAGATACGTCATCAATAACTTCTCCTCCATCTCGTCCAAGTTTGTGATTGACCTCAATTGGGGTATCTGCTGGCCTGCATCTGAGCATTCCAGTTGTCTCAAGCAAGTCTAGAACATACTTCCTTTGAGATATAAAGATCTCATGCTTGGATCTAGCCACCTCGATGCGCAGAAAATACTTGAGGGGGTCAAGATCCTTCACTTCAAATTCCTGAGACAATCTGGATTTTAGATGTTTAACCGCTTCAGTATCATTGCCGGTTATTACTATATCCACATAGACAATGAGAGCAGCCACCTTACCCTCACTATGTTTCACAAACAAGGTGTGCTCAACATTGCTCTGTTTGTACCCGAAAGTGATCATAGCCCGGTGAAATATCCTGAACCACGCACGTGGAGATTGCTTCAAGCCATACAGAGCTTTCTTCAACCTGCAAACTTTCCTTGCTGATCCTTCTTGGCTAACACCAGGAGGTAAGGACATGTAGACTTCCTCCTTAAGGTCACCGTGGAGAAATACGTTCTTCACATCCAACTGAAGGAGACTTCACCCTTTACACACAACACATGAAAGCAAGATCCTAATGTGGGTCATTTTGCCACTGGAGCAAATGTCTCCTGATAGTCAATGCCTGCTGTCTGCGTATATCCTCTCGCCACCAACCTGGCTTTGTATCGTTCCACAAGGCCTTGAGAGTTTTGTTTCACGGATAAAACCCACTTGCATTGCATAATAGTTTTCCCCTTAGAGAGTTGGACCAGCTCCCAAGTATTGTTCTTGTCAAGGGCTCCCATTTCTTCCAGCATGGCTGCCTACCACTCAATATGCTCCAGTGCTTCCTGCCAAGACTGAGGAATAAAAATGGAGGCCAAGGAGGTGACAAATGCTCTATGTGTAGGAGACAAGGAGTTATAAGTCACAAAGTGAGAAAGAGGATGTAGAGTAGAAGCAGAACTACCTTTGTTAATACCTGGCGATGAATCAGATGATGTCATAGGTTGAATAACAAGAGCCTGAGTGTTCATGCCCCTTCTACGTCGAGTGTAAACCTGCAAAATAGGAGGAGGCACCAGAGGATCGAGAGTAGTAGGAGCAGGAGGTGATGGTGGGGTGACCGTAACGGGAGGTGGCACCATAGACGAAGGAATAAGCAGAGGAACAAAAGGAGGGGAACTCACTTCTGTAGCTGTACTCTCCCCCTGAAGAGAGTACCCATAATAAGCTTCAGATTCCCGAAAGGTGACATCCATGGTAACAAATACCCGCTTGGTAACTGGGTGGAAGCACCTATAACCTTTCTGGGTAGGAGAGTAGTCAATAAACACATACTTCAGGGCGTGTGGATCAAGTTTGGTCTTAGGCTGGGTGTGGACAAAACACGGGAGAGAGAGAGGTAGGACGAACCCCTAGAGTGGTGAGAGGGGTCTGAAACCCAAGGACCCGCGTAGGAAGACAATTGATGAGGTAGGCCGCGGTGAGAACAACATCACTCCAATAATATTTCAAGAGATGCATCCGAAGGAGAAGACACCTAGCCACCTCAAGGAGGTGTCGATTCTTACGCTCAGCCACCCCATTTTGAGCGGGGTATACACACAGGAGGTTTGATGAATGATACCTAGGTCACTTAGGTATTTGTCAAGACGAGCGTCAATATATTCACGACCATTGTCACTACGTACGATTTTAACGATAACACCATATTGAGTTGTAACCATCTTGTGAAAGCGCTGGAATATAGAGAACACCTCACTTTTATGCTTCATTAAGTAAACCCGGGTACAACAAGAGTAACAATCAATGAAAGAAATAAACCACGAATAGCCAGAAATAAAGGCAGTAGGGCTAGGACCCCAAACATCAGTATGAATAACTGCAAACAGAATTGAGTTACGGGGAGACATAAGAGGAAGAGTACTACAATGATGTTTAGTCAGTTCACACATCACAATGAAAAACATTAAATAATGTAGAAGACATAGTAGGAAGCAACAACTTCATAATAACGATAGGAGGATGTCCTAGCCGACAATGCTAGGAATCCAACTCAGAGGGACGAGCAGCAAGAAGAGCTTTGGGAGGTCGAGCGATGCTGGATGAAGTGGAAGCAGAGGGGTCGAACACGTAGAGCCCGTTGCACAGTCTACCTGAGCCAATCACCGTTCCCGTCTCCAAGTCCTAAAAAACACAAGAGGTAAGAAAAAAGCCACTGAGCAATTCATAGAGTTTGTTAGATGACTAATAGAGAGGAGATTGCGAGTGAAAGTAAAAACATGAAGAACAGAGGAGAGGGTAAGAAAAAAGCATGGAATGGAAGAAATAAACCACGAATAACCAGAAATAGAGGCAGTAGGGCTAGGAACCCAAACATCAGTATGAATAACTGCAAACGAAATTGAGTTACGGGGAGACATAAGAGGAAGAGTACTGCGATGATGTTTAGTCAGTTCACACACATCATAATGAAAAATATTAAATAATGTAGAAGACATAGTAGGAAGCAACAATTTCATAATAACGATAGGAGGATGTCCTAGCCGACAATGCCAGGAATCCAACTCAGAGGGACGAGCAGCAAGAAGATCTTTGGGAGGCCGAGCGATGCTGGATGAAGTGGAAGCAGAGGGGTCGAACACGTAGAGCCCGTTGCACAGTCTACCTGAGCCAATCACCGTTCTCGTCTCCAGGTCCTAAAAACACAAGAGGTAAGAAAAAAGCCACAGAGCAATTCATAGAGTTTGTTAGATGACTAATAGAGAGGAGATTGCGAGTGAAAGTAAGAACATGAAGAACAGAGGAGAGGGTAAGAAAAAAGCATGGAATGGATCCTTTCCCAGCGATGGGAGATAGCGATCCATCAGCAATGCTCACTTTGTCCCTGCCCGACAGAGGTGTGTATGACACAAAACCTGTGGCTGGTCCGGTCGTGTGGTCTGTAGCCCCGAAATCAATGATCCACTGAGAGGAGAGGTGGGAGGAAGCCGGGTGAGCACCTGCAGGTCCCTGATGAGCATAGGAAGAGGAGGCAGAACTGGACGGCTCCGCTGAAGGTCTAAGCATCATCCAGTGGAACGCCGAAATTTCTTCAGCCGAAAGAGCCAAGGGGGCCGTATTGGAATCCTGAGAGTGAGGAGCAGAGTCTGGAAGCAGAGTCAGGTGGCGATCGAATTCCTGTTGGACAAGGCTGTACACCTCAGACAGAGAAGGTAGAGGAGAGTGGCCAAGAATCTGAATGGTGATCGGATCAAACTCCCGATGTAAGCCGTGGAGGAACTCAAAGATGCGATTGCGTTCTTCTCTTGCTCAGACAAGCACCTCATCTTCAGGAGACACCAGGGACAGAGAATCAAAATGATCATACTCCTGATAGAGTTGAGTGAACTCCGAGTAGTAGGCCGAGGGGGGTCGATCACCCTGTCGCACGAGGAACAACCGATGACGAAGTTGGTAGATCTGAGCTGCATTCCCTCGATCAGAATAGGTAGTCTCTGCTCGTTTCCAAATATCCGCCGCGGTATCCAAGAATAGATAGTTACGAGAAATGGACTTCGTCATAGAGTTAAGTAACAAAGACATCACCAGGGAGTTGTCAGACTCCCACTGAAGCCACTCAGGAGAGTCAGACGCAGGAGTCTTCACCGTGCCACTGACATGGCCAAATAACTGGCGGCTTTTGAGAGAAAGAGAGATGGAGCGAGCCCACAGGAGGTAGTTGGAACCTTCCAATTTCATAGTGGTGTTTTTCAGAGTTCCATGATCTGAGGGGACGTGATAAGGTCCAACAGAAACCGGAGTAGGGGAGGCCACTCCACCGGAAGACATGGTGGTAGAGGACTCACTGCTCGCCATAAGGAAACCCCGAATAGAAATCAAGGAGGCACCAAATAATCACCAAGGATGTTGAAGGAGAACCGACCTCATAGAAAGAAGGAAAAAGACGAAGGGACTGTCGAAATCGAGAGAATCAAGACTCCATGGATCTGGTGTCTCTAGAGCATGGAAGAAGAAGAAGGCGACGCGGGAGTCGGGCGACGCGGGAGGCGACGCGGGAGTCGGGCGAGACGCGTTGTGCGGGAGACGGGGCGACGACACATTGCGGGAGTCGGTGGCCGGGGCCCGGGGCTGGCGGGTTGGCGCTGTGCGGGAGCGGCATGATGCAGAAAATCCTAAACTCGTTCTGACTCTGATATCATGTTGTGGGAAAAGAAATAATCGCTACATCATTACATTAGACGCTCCTATATATATATGGGTGTACATGACGATAATACAGTAACAACATAAAATCCATTATTCTAACATATTCTAACAAGAAGAAGGTATGAGGAGCGCAATGTTTTCTCTATGCAATAGTGTAGGTTGCATGTGGACCATATTGTTTGAACTGTATGCCTCATTTAATAGTGTAGGTTTCCATTTTTCTCTTTTTTGTTCCTCTTATTTGGGTTTAACCTATCTTGTAATATTTTATCATTATTTTTATTATTGTTTTTTTAAAGGCTACATATTCTTTCTATTTGTAGAAAATGTAGAATATGAAATAATTTTTTTTTATTCTTTCATATAAAAATAATAGATACACTTATTTGTACATATGTTTATAGAAGGGAGGAGTAAAATCTTAACTCCAAATCACGTTGTGGAACTAATCCATACATGAGAAAAACTTTAATGGGCCAAGAAAGTGAGCCTTTACATAGACCTTATTCAAATTCTTTTACACTTCCCCGCAAGATGGAACATACAAATCATAAGCGTCAAGCTTGAAAATGAACTGACAGTAAAGGTGGCGCGGTATGGCCTATGAGGATATCAGATATTTGCTTGGCAATAGGTGTATGCCACAAATTAAGTTTGTGAAGTTCAATTTTTCCCCGGATGAAATGGTAATCGACTTCAATATGCTTGGTACGTTCATGGAAAACTGGATTCTTCGCGATATAGATGACAACTTGACTATCATAGTAGAGTATGGCTGGAAAGTGAAGCTTCACACCAAGATCAGTAAGACTTTCTAGCTACATGAGTTCAGAAACAACTTATGTCATCAAATGATACTCAACCACCGTAGAGGAGCGAGCCACCATTGTCTGCTTCTTGCTCCACCAAGTAACCATGTGTCCTCTAAAATATGTGCAATAGCTACTCATAGACCGACAATCATTGAGAGAACTGACATGATCAACATCAATAAGTAATTAATGATAGGGGCGTGGAGGGCTTATAAAAAAGCTCTTGTCCCGGAGCATTCTTCAGATACTGGAGGATTTGTTCAACAACTTTAAGGTGGGACATCTGTTGAGCATCCATGAAGCGGTTAACCACACCAACAACAAGTAAGATATCAGGTCGTGTGACCATCAGGTAGATAAGCTTGCCAACAAGGTGACGATATTAATACGGATTAGGAAGAAGCAGATCTGAGTCGG
This sequence comes from Platanthera guangdongensis, assembly GCA_039583875.1. NCBI lineage: Eukaryota > Viridiplantae > Streptophyta > Magnoliopsida > Asparagales > Orchidaceae > Platanthera > Platanthera guangdongensis. Next base: position 110,772,747 of record CM077149.1, on the reverse strand, counting down.
ACGCATAAGCACATAAATTGTGGTTGACATTTATGAGTGTGTCGGTAGGCTTGCAACCCGAGTTTCCTGCATCGTGAAGAAGGTCGAGACAGTAGTTTTATTGAGATAAAACAAGTCCATCAGATTGACGAGTTACCTAAATCCCCATGAAGTATCAGAGGCGGCCCAAATCTTTGATCTGAAAATGTGAGGCTAAGTGCTTTTTAATCATGGATATATTATTCAGATCAACGCCCGTAAGGAGAATATTGTCAACATACAGAAATAGTATTATTATGCCCGTGAAGTGTTTACGAGTACTTAAGGAGAAGTCGACCGAGCTCTGAATGAAGCCAAAGTTCCAAGAGACCTGACTGAACTTGTCAAAGTAAGCACGAGGGGACTGCTTGAGGTCATAAATATATTTCTTGAGGTGACAGATAAGAGACTCTCTTGTGATTTCATAACCAGGAGGTTGCTACATGTAGACAATCTCTACCAGATCATCATTAAGGAAGACATTTGTTATGGACATAGCTCGGAGGTTGCCAAAGGAGTGGTCAGAGGTGGAGATGCGGGGTAACATAGATACTACAGAGCCATGACTGTGGCTGTCTAAGCGGGGCTTGCTCGTTGGAGGAGAGAGCTACCAAAGCCTCGAACTCAAAGACGGGAATTAGACTCTTTCGTTACATGATTTCTCCTTACAAGACTAAGGGTCTATTGTTATGGGCCTAGCTCGGAGGTTGCCGGAGGAGTGGTTGAAGGTGAATATGCGAGGTAACAGAGATACTACAGAGCCATGACCGCGGCTGCCTAAGAATGGCTTGCCCGTTGGAGGAGAGCTACCAAGAACTCACACTCAAAGACGGGAATTAGACTCTTTCATTACTTGATTTCTCCTTACAAGACTAAGAGTCTATTTATATGACCCGAGGTGGCACACCCATAAATGAATGGAAATATTATAATATTAAAAGACACTACTTGACTTGACTCAACACGACACGACATGACACATAAGTTGACTTGAATACCTATATAATAATAACATAGATAACCAGTGGATGAGTCGTAACAGATCCGTAACATCTCTATTGCCCTTGAAATCGAGCTTTCCTTCAAGACCGAACTCAATACGGTGATTGGATCGCATGACAACTTGATCTCCCTCTAGAGCAATGCATATCACATAGTGAAGGCGACGATGACGGTGAGTAGCAGCGGCGTTGTCGAAAAGACACACGACAGAAGTTCTGGCTTCGATAAGGTCGGTGGAGTGGTGGTGAGAAACAACAACAAAGAGGTTGGAGGAGTGAAGATCGACAGAAGGAACGGATCTGAAACCGGTGTGGTGGTCGGAGGCAGGATATGGTCCCTCGAGGTCGGCGGAGCGGGGGCCGGCAGAGCAAGTGCCAACAAAAGATGCGACGAGTCGATCAGTGGAAATGGAGCCAGGGCTGACAAAGCAATGACTGGTATCGGCTGCAGAGTGGCGACTGCATGGTCTTGTGGTGGCGGTGGAATGTTGAGCAACTGTTTACTTTTAGCAAGTATGTCTTCGAAGAGGACCAGGATGGCGGCACCGAGACGATGTGTCTCGTGAGTGAGTCGAGTAGCCTCTGAATAATAAGATGGGGTTAACGCCGATATCATTGTGTGGAGAAAATAAAGTTAATTAATTGCTTAAACAATATTCAATTAAATGGTTGGTGGTTTGGTGGGGGAAGTAATTAAGTGGAAATAGTGGTTTGGGCTTTGAGAATAAAATAAGGTAAGGAATAAACAAAATAAGAAAAGGAGAAAGATTAATTAATTGGAGAAAGGGATGGAGAGAAACTTAAAATAAAAGGAGAGGGGGGCGCGAGGCATGCGTTTGGGACGACATGAACGTGTAGCAGGCGATGCGTTGGGCTCGAGGAGATGATGGCGAGACAGGCGGGGATGAGGGCTCGGGGCTCGAACAATAGGGATTGAGGGCTCAAGAGAAAAAGGATGTTGCAGGTGGCGCGAGGGAGCAACGCGAGACTCGAAGTTCATGTGGCTGTGCTGGGCGCTGTCTGCGGAGACAAAGCAGGTGAGGAACGACGTCGTTGAGCGGAGGGCGCAGATGCTGGAGGAGCCGGATGGCGCTGGTGCAAGTGCAGAAGACGGACGAAGCAAGTCAGTGGCTGGACGAAGATGGAGCTTGTTTTGCGGCGGAGGGCTTCCCTGCATGCTTTCAGGTAGAAAGGAATGAATGACGAGATGATTGTAAGAGCGTGGGATGTGCGGAGTACTGCAGGTATCGAAGCTGATGTTGAGGGTTGGAGTTGCAGAGTTGTTCGTCGAAGCTGATGTTGATGCGTGAAGCTTTAGATTTTGACAGAACACGGGGAAGTGTTGGCTTGCGTTGGGGGAAGAGGACCGAGAGCTCTAATACCAAGTTGTTATGGGCCTAGCTCGGAGGTTGCCAGAGGAGTGGTCGAAGGTGGAGATGCAGGGTAATGGAGATACTACAAAGTCATGACCGCGGTGGCCTAAGCGGGGCTTGCTCGTTGGAGGAGAAAGCTACCAAGACCTCACACTCAAAGAAGGGAATTAGACTCTTTCATTACTTGATTTCTCCATATAAGTCTAAGGGTCTTTTTATAGGACCCCATGTGGCACCCCCGTAAATACATGAAAACATTAAGATATTAAAAGACACTATTTGACTTGACTCAACACGACACGACACATAAGTTGACTTGAATACCTATATAATATTAACATAGATAACCAACGGATGAGTCGTAACAGATCCGTAACAACATTCTTGGTATCCAGTTGACGCAACTGCAAATAACGATGGACAACTAAAAAGATCACTATCCATACCTTATTCAGCTTAGCGATTAGAGAGAACGCTTCTTCATAGTCAAGAAACTATTGTTGAGTGAAATTACGAGCCACAAGACAGGTTTTTAGGCGCTCAACCGCCCCATCAGGATGATGCTTAACAATGAAGACCCATTTACAGCCCACACGGGATCGGCCAGGAGGAAGTGAGACAAGGTCTCATCTCTGATTGGCCCAAATGACATCCATTTCATCATCCATCGCGGGCCTCCACTTCTCCTGCACAGATGATGCAACCCCGCCGCGTCGTTTTTACTTTTTATTTAGTGCACGTGTCTTTTATTATTGTAGCGCACACTTTTGTGCATTTTTGGATTATTGTGTAGCGTAGAGTTGTATTGCGCGTGTTATGAACGCTTGTGTTAGTTTTGTATCACGCATGTTGTTCGCGCAATTTTGGTTTGGCTCGTTGGTGTGACCGATCAACGTGACCCTAAATGCATAGGTCCGGTATTTTAGGAGGTAGGTTAATTAGGGCAAACAAATTTAATTAGTTATTTTATTTTTTTAGCGTCCCCTATGCCGATAGCCCTCCTCACTTTGAAATTCTCATTTATGTAGCCAAAGCCAATCCTAAATTCCTATGTTATAACTTATTATTGTGGCTGCCAATAGCTTAGAAATCCAAACCCTAATCCATCCTACAAAACCCCCCTCATTCCTCCTAAAGAAGTGGCTGGAAATTGAACTGTATGAACCTAATTTTAGGTATCGTCGGTTCTCATTCAGCACCGCCCTCTACAGCCAGTCCCGTAGGAGACGATGTCGGTAAGTTTGTCCGGAGGTTTTGGGCAGGTCAATTGTCCATGAAGCTTCATTAGTAGATGGAAATTGTCCCGGGGTATTAGAGAGAAAATGGCGAGTGCAGACATGTAGAGGAGGAGGTTGTGGAGTAGGAGACGATGTCGGTAACAAGTGTAGTGGGGAGGGGATATGGACGTTGGGGCGCAGTATAGAAGATGACATTATAATAGGAGTAGAGGCAGAGTAATATGGTTGTTCTCCGAGAAAGGTAACGTCAGCTGAAGTAATAGGTTTTCGATCTATTGGAGAATAAAACACATAACGCTTCTGTGTGCGAGAGTACCCAACAAACACATACTTGATTGTGCGTCGGGAAGTTTGTCCGGAGGCGGACCAATATAATGGACAAAACAAACACTTCTGAATACATAAAGAGTCATGGGGAAAAGAAGGCTCGAAGGAAATATAATGGAGAATGATGTTGCAAAATTGAAGATGGATGATGACATGTGATTAATTAAATAATTTTTAGCGGACATTGCAAATTGCCAATATTGCTCAGGAGCCTGCATTGGAAACATAATGAAGCAGACAACCTCAAGGAGGTGGAGGTTCTTTCACTCGGCCGCATCATTTTATTATGGTGTATATGCCCATGTGGTTTGATGGGGAATCTCTAACGTATTGCAAGTTTTCTGGAATTCATGTCTAGTATATTCATGCGCAGTATAAGTTCAGTGGATTTTAATGGAGCTCAAAAATTGAGTACGAATTTCAGCGAAGGAGCGAAAACATGTAGTATTTCAAAAGGGCCAATTATGTCATGCGAGAATGATCATTAAAAAGGTAAGAAAGTATCGTCATCCAGACAAACTTGCAATTTTATAAGGGCCACAAATGTTTGAATGCACTAAACCGAAGAAAGCAAAGCTTTTAGGACAATGAGAGGAGAAGGGTAAGAGATATTGTTTCCTTTAGAGATATTGTAAAGCGGATGAGGGAGGCATCGAGTCATCAATGAGCAGAGTCGCCTTGAAAATCATAATCTTAACCATTGGGGAAAATATTTCCTGATAGTCATTTTCAAGGGTTTGAGTATAACCTCTTGCCACCAACCTTGCTTTACACCTTTCAACAATTCTTTGAGAATTCTGCTTAACAGAGAACACTCATTTGCACCCAAAATATTTTTCGTTGAGGAAGATGCATCAGATCCCATGTGTGGTTCTTCTCAAAACTTCTCGTGGGTGGAGGAACGTGATGTAGCAGAATGAGCACCTGGTGTCCCCGTGTGAGTATACAAGGACAATGATAAAGCAGTAGGCTCAATAAAGAGACTATGCATCATGCGGTAGCTAACATTTCTTCAGTTGAGAATGTTGCAGGAAAGCAAGAGGAGTCAGTTCCAGTATTTCCAGGAGGGGTGACATTAGCGACAACCTCCGTTATTAAAGGCTCAATGCGCACCAAGACGCAAATGAGTTTTGGAGCTTAGGCGCAAGGCTTAAGGTGCAAGCACATGCTTGACGAGCGCAAGACGCAGTCACATCCATTTTAAATAATCAGCATCAAACATCAGTTCATTTTCTTAATCAGATTCTTCATCTATTATACTCATTAATGATTCATTACTATCATTTATCTCTCTTAAAAAAATAGAATCAATGTGGTCACTTGCATCATATCTAAATTTTAACGCTCGATTATGTTTCACAAACACTAGGTCATGTAAAAGTTGTTAAGTTCTTACATTATTTCTTTCTTTAGTTTGACAAAAAAAACAAGTTCACAACAAAAATCTCACCCAGACCCGACTTTTTTGCTCCAAAGACACACGAAGGCTCAAAACTCTGACTTGTGTGAGCCTTGAGTATTAGGCGTGTCTTTAACAACATAAACGACAACTGTGACATGAGCTAAATGAGGAGGGGCTTGACGGCCCGGAGGCCTCCTAGATCCACGAACACTTCATGGTGCATCACCCCCTCTCCGTAGTGGAAACCCATGGAGTTTGAGGCAAGTGTCTGGTGTGTCGACCCTTTCTATAATTATCATAAATCAAGCGTTCTTTATCAGATCCCATCATCTTAACATCACGTGTCATGTTGGATCCCATGGAGGAGCTCAAAAATCTGGTTATGTTCTTCCTGAGCACGAACCATCAAAATTATTGTATTCCTGGTACAACATTGTAAAATCCAACTAATAAACAAAAGCAGGCGATCACCTTGGCGATGTAAGGATATCTTTCATCACAATTGGAAAATCTGAGCGTCATTATCCGTGCGAGAGTAAGTAGACTCTAGTCTCTTCCAAATGTGGGCAACAATGTTAAGAAATAAATAATTGTGGGCAATGGAATCCTGCTTGTAATTTGTGAGTCAAGACATGACTAAGGAGTTTTCTGACTCCCATTGTGTTGAATCTTGTGATTCCTTCGCTGGTTCCCTATTTTGGACATTCACATAACCATATAAACGACGACTTTTAAGCTGCTAAGCTGATAGAGCGAGTCCACGAAAGGTAGTTGGAATCATCTATACGAGTGGTAGTAATTTGAGTATTATGATCATGGCTCGTTTGGAGTGATCCTACTAAAGGAGCAACTACGGATGAGGGAGCAGGTGAATCTATATTGCTTGACATAGTGACTCAAGAATAGAAATCTGGAGATCACCCAAGAGCAACAATTTTTTTGGAACCGCGATGTATAAAACTTAAGTAATCCAAGAACAATAATCGCCGAATTACACAAAAATGCCACAGATCCTGAAGAAGAGAGGAAGAAAAATCATATTTATGCAAGAGGCGGATGAAAATAACATTGGAAAAATAGAGTACCTCACCATGTAAAGTAAACCGACGCTGAACAGTCGTTGGAAAGGAGTAGCTTGCTGTGGAAGAGGCGGAAGGCGCATACGGCTTTAGAGGTGGAAGACGCAGTCGGCTGTAGAAACGGAAGGCACGATTGACTGTAGTGATGAAGGGCGCGGCCGACTGTATTGGCGGAAGGCACGACCTGCGCGAAAGCGCTCGAATGGAGATGATGAGAGGGGGAACATATGATGGGAGACATGAGAGGCCGAGTGCGGGAGTCGGCTAGGGCACAAAGAACACCCTCTCTGATACCATGCTGGACGAGAAAAACTTCAACAATAATAATCAATTATTCATCTACTCTATATATGGAGGGGGGATAATACAAGCAAGTTTATGAAATAAAAATATCACAATAAACATCCTGTAACAGAATTCACGCCTCGACGAGAGTCTTCTACTTTGCAATGAAGGAAGTCAGGTCACCACCCAATCTAGGTTCAACTGTCCGGAGGTCATTAAAGAAATCGAACAACTATTGAAGGATGTCCTTCCCGAGTATAGAGATTGAAGTTCATCCCAGGCGGCCTTAACAGTCTCGTAGTGCATTGCCATGTGATATGACCAACTCTCCATGGAATTCAGAATCCATAACTGAGCTCGATCATCATCCCAGAGACATTACTCCGTAAGCTCAACGACGGGTTACGAGTCAGATGATGTGCGTCCCTTTAGTTAGAAGGACCACACACCGAGTGGACCCACTCAACAGAGTTTTTTTTCCTAGTGAGGGGGATGGTGGAAATGCGCAATTTATTGCAGTCTTCATATAAAGAAGCCACACTAAAGGTGGTCGGAATGGTGGATGAGGTTGATGCAACATGTGTCCCCATGTCATTTGAAATTTCTGGAAGAAAGAAGTCAGCAATGGCTGGTTTCAGGGTCGAGCTCTGTTGGAGGGAAGGATTCTGCTAGTTTTGTAAGTGGGATCCGATGACTACGGGAAGCATGAAGTTCGGCGAGCACATGCAGTTAAGCTTCAGCTAACTCTGGAGGCAAGAGACCTTCATCTTAGCATGATATGTCTGTCAGACACCTGGAATATGAGATGTAGCAGTAAGGGCGGAACTTTTAAGAGCATATTTTGGTAGCAAGGTTTGTCGATGGTCAAATTCCTGCTGAACAATACTATAGATCTCAGGTGGGAATGGTAACAATGGACGCCCAAAAATTTGAACACTAATCATTGTATCCAATCTTGTGAGTACTTCACCGGTTTCCTATTTTGGACATATACATAACCAAATAAATGACGATTTTTAAGCGTCAAGTGATAGAGCGAGTCCACAAAAGGCATCTAGAATCTTCTAGCCGAATGGTAGTAATATGAGTATTATGATCATTGCTTGTTTGGAGAGATCCTACTTGAGGAGTAACTCACGAATAAAAATCTGGAGATCGCCCATGAACAACAAATTTCTTGGAACCACATTGAACAAAACTTAAGTCATATAAGAACAAGAATCTTTGGATTACACAAAAATCCTATGGATTTTGAAGAGGAGAAGAAGATAAATCATTTACATGCAAGAGGTAAAAGAAAAAAACGCTGAAAAAACGGTACCTCATCACGCAGAGTAGACCGACACCGAGCAGTCGTTGGAAAGGACTAGCTGATTGGGGAAAGGCGGAAAGCGCGGATGGCTGTGGAAGAGGCGGAAGGAGAGGCCGGCTGTGGAAGAGGCAAAAGGCGCGACCAGCTGGGGAAGATGCGGAAGGCGTTGCTGGTTGTGGAAGATGCGGAAGGTGCGGCCGACTGTAGAGGCAAAAGGCGTGACTGTCTGTAGAGGCAGAAGGCGCGGCCGTCTGTAGAGGCGGAAGGCACGTCCTTTGTAGGGGCACTCGATTGGAGTGATGAGAAAGGGAACTTACAGTTGTATTTAGTCAAGTCTGTCTTATTTTATTATCCTACTGTGGAGGTAATTTGGTCCATGTGTTTTTTCTCTACTCATATATATGTAAGAGTAGTGAGATATGAGAACTAATTATAATATCATTTCTTATTTCAACTTGGTATCAACGGAAAATCGGAGAAACCTACTAGCGCTTGCTTCAGTCTCACACAGCTCCCTCCCGTCTCGCCCTCCCGTCTCTCTCGCCCGTACTCTCCATTGTTCAACCCTCTCTCTCCTTCAACTGTTTTGAGCGGCCTGTAGGTGCTCAACCCACTCATGCGGTCGTCTGTCCGGAACAACGCCGCTGTCGGTTGCTGAGGAGGACGTCGTCGCCGTTCTCTCGTGATGATGCCTTTTTTTCCCTCATCCTAGTCTGATTCTCTACCGCCACTGCTGATTCTCTGCTGTCGCTGTTGCCGGGCCCGCTGTTCTGTCGTAGCTTCTTCTGCCGTCGCTGCTGTTTCTCTCCCGTCGACAGTAGCTGTGCTGCTCACATTATAAGCATCGATGCTCGATGCTGCTGACTCCCTCTCTTCTCCAGCATCCTTCTTCAGTGAGCTCGAGCAGCCCTTCTCTCCTTATCTGTTCCAAGCCTATGAAGAAGATTTGGCCGCAGGTTCTAAGGGGTGATTTCACGACCAGATCGATGCATATCATGTGATCCTGTCGACAGGTACATTTGTCGCAGCTAGGGGCTATCTTGGGTGCCGTTTCCTTGGTCATTTCACCGTGTGTGATGATGTCACAAATGAGTGACTCGTCGCGGGCTCATCCTTATTTTGCTCATGCTGAACGTGGTCGTGGTCGTGGTTCCAACCGTGGAGGAACTCGATGGGGGTGTCCTCGAGTGATTGATGCTGCGTATGCGACCAAAGTCTATGATGCCCCTTCATATCCTACTTCACGTGCCTCCACCTCATTTGCTATTGCGACATCACCCAGTGCGCACAATGCCACCATCGCTTCCTCTACTTGGATCCTTGATTCAAGTGCCACTGATCATATAACTGAATCTTTCTCAGGTTGTCTCCTACACACCTTATCTGGCAAGGATAAAGTTATCTCTGCTAATTACACCTTGTCCTCCATTACGGGCAGTGGACATATCTCGTGCTCGCCCTTTATTTCTCTTGACTCTGTTCTTCATGTTTTCTTTTTTTTTCCTGCAATTTACTTTCTATCAGCAATATTACTAGATCTCTTAACTGCTCTGTAACTTTTTTCTTGACTCCTGTGTTTTTCAGGAACTGGGTACGAAACAGACAATTGAAAGTGGTAGGAACTATGGTGGCTTGTACTACCTGGATATCCAACTACCATCTCGTGCTCTCACATCGACTACTGTCACTGCTGCAGATGTCCGACGATGACATCTTCGTCGCAGACATCCTTCTCCCATTTATCTTTCCAAACTGTCTCCAACTTTCTCTTCGTTTATTAAAAGTTTGTCGTGTGATGTTTGTGCTATATCGAAGCATGTTCGGCACACCGCTGAGCATTTATCTTCTCCTACTAACACTCCTTTTTCTATTATACATTCTGATGTTTGAGGTCCTTCCCCTGTGATTTCTTTATCCGGCTTTCGTTAGTTTGTTACTTTCATTGACTCTTTTTCGAGAACCACTTAGGTCTATTTGCTAAAGAAAAAGAGTGACATGCTTTCTTGTTTTCAAAGTTTTCTTAAGATGATTCAGACCCAATTTGATGGCAAAATTTGCGTTCTTCATAGTGACAATGGAGGGGAATATGATGATCGTGGTCTGTTTGACTCGTACCTCTCCAATCATGATATCTTACATCAAACCACATGTGTTCACACTTCCACACAGAATGAGGTTGCTGAAGAAAGAATCGTCATCTTCTTGAGGTGACACATTGTCTTCTTCATTCTATGCATCTTCCCAAGTTCTATTGGGGTGATGTTGTTCTCACCGTCGCTCATCTTATAAATCATCTTCCCTCACGAGTTTTAGATTCTGCTACTCATTGCTCGCCTCTCTTCTATGTCGGTTGTTCATACCTCTCATCTTCCACCCCATGTATTTGGGTGTGTATGTTTTGTGCATGTTCATCAGTCTCATGTGGACAAACTTGACCTTCAGGCTCAACGTTTCGTCTTTATCGGTTATTCCTCCACTACGAAAGGATATCAGTGTTACCACCCTCCGTCCAGGCATTTTTTTCTGTATCATGGATGTTACTTTTCAGGAGGAGGAACCTTATTATCCTGCTTTGACTTACTCTCTTCATCATGGGGAGTTGGGCGACACTTGTGTTCCTCCTACTTTCCCCCTTCCTCTTATTCCTCCTCTCATTCCCGCTCAGTCTTCTATCCTTGTTCCTGCTATTCAGGTATCTCTGTCTTTTCCTATCCAAATTTCTCAGATTCCTTCCATTTCTCCTTCTCCGTACGTATATCACTGTCGTCAACCGGGGAAACAAGCTGCCAGCGTTTCAGCTCTGCCAATGTCCGCTTCAGGCTCAGATTCTAGTGATGACCCCCCATGCATGTGAATCATGAGGGAGCGGGCAACGTCGAGCAGGTGTCGATTCTTCCGTTCGGCAACGCCGTTTTGCTGTGGGGTATATGCATAGGATGTCTGATGAATAATGCCGAACTCCGTGCACAGATTTGCAAATTCATGGCTAGTGTACTCGCGAGCATTATCGGTGCGCAATGTTTTTATGGTAGTGAATAATTGCGTACGAGTATCTAGCACAAAAGCCCGAAACACGCGAGAAAGCTCAGAGCGATCACGAAATAAGTAAAGCCACGTCGTGTGAGAGTAATCATCAATAAATGTGATAAAAGTAGCGATAACCAGAAATACTAGTAATTTTGAAAGAACCTCAAATATCGGAGTGCAGTAAATCAAAAGGAGCCGAGCTCCGAGCACAATGTGCGGGAAAGGAAGAATGCGGATGCTTGTCGAAAATACAAGAATCATACTGGAAGGGAGGAAGAGATACATCAAGAAGCGCCTTCTGGAGGACCGGATGAGGGGCATGCCCAAAACGACGATGACAATCCATGGAGGAGACGGAGGAGAGGATGGTAGGAGAGGCATCGAGAAGGTAGAACCAGTTTTGCAGTCGACCCCTACCAATGGTACTTCACGTCTGCCGATCCTTTATCAAAAAAACAGAAGAGGTGAATGCGACAGAGTAATCCATATCAGTAGTAAGACGACCAACAGACAGTAAATTAAATGGGGGAGCCCGAAACATAAAGAGCCGATCGAAGAGAGATAGAGGGGTTGAGGGAGAGGTCAGCACAGCCGGAGACCGGAACAGTCACCCCATTAGCCACAGTGATACACTTCAGATGAGGAGCATCCGAGTAGTGGGGCGGCCACAACGAGGTGATGTGATGAGTGGCACCCGAGTCCAAAATCCAGCGCAGACTGGTGGAAAAACAAGTAGTATCTGCAGTAGAGATGGAGGCAACAGAAGCCGATGGAGGGCTGAGCAGCCTATGGAGTTGCTGTAGCTGTAGGAGAACGACCTCAAGGTCGGCACTTGTGGCAGAAGAGCCGTAAGCTGCAACAACAGCAGTCAGACGAGTAGGGTAGCCGTGTTTCTTGTAGCAAACGGCCTCAGTGTGGCCATCCCGGCCGCAATAGGAACACTTTGGGTGGCCCCGACCTCCACACCCCCTTCCGCGGGAGCCCGAACGACCACGACGAGCAGAAGACGGTGGGGGAAGTAAGGGGGGAGGGTCTGTTGGAGAAGGGCTGGAGAGGTGGGCGCAGGAGTATCCGGGGGCGGTGACACGCGAAGGAGTATAGAACAAACATCAGTTAAGGAAAGAGTAGTAGCCGAAGCCAGAACCTGAGCCCGGATACTCTGAAGGTGTGGCGGGACACGAGCCATCATCATGGCGATGCAGACAGCCTTCTTTTGAGTTCGCTGAGCGGCAAGATCAGTGGTAGATGGCTGATGCTGGATCCAGGCCTCTGCAAGAGTCTTATCACGAGCAACAAACGAGGTCATGTCCGCAGTCCCGCCAACGTCGAGAGCCTGAAGATCGGTAATAATGTCATAGAGGTGCTGGAGGCTGTCCTTGCCCGACTATAATGAGTGAAGCTCATCCCACATAACTTTGGCCGTCTCATAATACATGACCATCTGGTAGGCCTCCCCCTCCAGGGAGTTGAGGAGCCATGTCTGAACGCGACCGTCGTTTCGCAGCCAGTCGTCGGTAGAAGGAGAAGGAGGTCCCTGAGTGAGATGAAGCACAAGGCCCTTGGCCTGAAGAACTCGACGAACCGAGTGCACGCATGGGATGAAATTTTTCTTTCCAGACAAGGAAATTGTGGTGATCCGCAGCTCATCACGGAGGTCAGGAGGAAGAGTCGGGCGGTTTGCAGAGGGGTTAGCCGTCTGGGCGGTGGAATCAACGGAACTCATAGAGACCGGAGAGGCCGCAGTGAACAAAAAAAGAGCGCTGCGGTTTGAAGAGGTCGCCGCGGGTAAGGGAGGTCGCCGCGGGAGAGCACTCTTGCACGACAAGTCCGCGCGGTTATATGACAGGCCGCAGCGGGTAGTAAAAGCGACAAGAGCAGGAAAGGGCGCTGCGGTCTGAGGAGGTCGTAGCGGGTGTGGTTGGACTTTCTTAGTCTTATCTCTTAGACTTTTCATGTTGTTATTGGACAGTGTTAAGAGAATATTAACCTTTCGTATCATTTATATAGCGCGCTTGCGTGCCTTTTCATATTCGCACACATTTCTTAACGTGCCTTTTCATATTCGCACGTTATTTTCATTTCATCATCATTGGGAGGACATTCACCCCACCTCCACTGTTGGGTTGACCCCTAACTTAGCCCATTTCATTTCTTTATTTCTCTACTTTTTCCTTTACTTCATTTACTTAATTTAATTCATTATATGTTTATTTTCAATTACTCTTTTCATGGACCATAAACATAAAAGATAAACGTGAAGAATAAACATGAAACTTAAGTGATTACAAAGGGTGAGAACTCACTTTTTCAACATCTTTTCCTTTATCTCTTCGATCACTATCGTCATTTTGCCTTCCACCACCTCGTGAAGCCATGTCCTACATCGGCAATATTGTTAAAGACACATAAGTTGGTCAAACACTTCAAGACGTTCTTGACGGGCTCCACTTGACCTAATTAGGTCAAGGAGTCAGTTAGGGTTTAATTGATGGTTATCCTATCTAGAAAACAAGGGGCTTTTGGTCCAATTGGCGAGGGAACATCATGCCCTAGCCAATTTTGCTGCCCTAGCTCCAACATCCCCTAAATAATTGCTGCCTTAAGTTCAACTTAGTGAACTTTCACAATTTTAGTGAAAGGGTAGCAATACTTGGCCTCAAAAATATTTAAGTATACTATTTCCTTCAGCAAGTTGTCATTAAAAGGCTGTGGGATGAGGTTTTACTCCTATAGGAGAGATATCCACGCTAAGGACCCTTAGGGTTTCACCTTTTTCAACCCTAAAAATCAAAATCAACTTAGCCTTAACTAGGGTTTCACCAAACTCATGGATTTAGGTTTTAAAACCATTACAGAAACTTTTCCAATGAAAATAAACAAAGATTTCGAAAAACCCTAAAATCTAAGATTTATCTTAGTTTCAATCCGTGAAAAATTATGGAAAAGGAAACAAGAGGACTATAGAGGAAGAGATTACCTTTCAAATGGAAGAGAAATGGGAAGAAACGGAGGTGAATCAAGCTCTCGGTGAAGATCGGCGGGTTCCGGCTTCCGTCGGCTCGCTCTGTCGTCCGGCTTCTGTGCGGAATCGGGAGAAGAGAATAGAAAGAACAACGACATTTCTTTGTTTTGTAATATCTCGGCACCGCTTAAGACCCGCACAACACGTGCCTCTGTTAACCGGGAATCGCCGGTTCACGTTATTTCAGCTGATTTCTCCCCTCTATTAGCACACCACTAACCTATTATAGTAAATAAGGTGTATTCCTTTGGTGGCGTCACAACAGGGACCCGGTCTACGACAACATCACAACTTTAGGATTTTCACCTCACTCAAGGGGGCAAGTAGCCGGTATGTGGGAGTGAAGCTCGCGCAGGGACCCGGTCTACGACAACATCACAGCTCAAGGATTTTCATCTCGCTCGAAGGGGCAAGTAGTCGGCATGCGGGAGAGGAGCTCGCGCAGGGACCCGGTCTATGACAACATTACAACTCGAGGATTTTCACCTCACTCGTGGTGTCAAGTATACGGTATGCGGGAGAGGAGCTCGCGCAGGGACCCGGTCTACGACAACATCACAACTTGAGGATTTTCAACTCATTCGAGGGGGCAAGTAGCCGGTATGCGGGAGAGGAGCTCGCGCAGGGATCCGGTCTACGTTAACATCACAACTCGAGAATTTTCAACTCACTCGAGGGGGCAAGTTGTCGCTATGCGGGAGAGGAGCTCGCGCAGGGACTCGGTTTACGGCAACATCACAGCTCGCGGATTTTCATTTACCACGCATGCCCTTGTGTTGCCTCCTTTTATCTCAAAATAAAAAGAATGAGATGCACCCATATTCACAAGAGTTGGTTTATTCAGCAAAGGAGAGATACAACTTTAGTACAAGGCCTTTTTCACTCGGAGAGGGAGTGAGCAGATGTTTAAGGGAAGAATCACTTCAAGTCGTCTCCGCTCCACGTGCTCCCAAGGAGTTCCCCTTCGCAGTCTCAGAGTCGGTATCCTATGTATGCCAATGCTTCCGCCACCATGAAAGGCCTCTCCCAATTAGGCTGGAGCTTCCCCACCGCCGCTCCCCTGCCTGCGACATCCACCTTCTTAAGGACCAAGTCTCCCTTGACAAACTGTTTGACCCTGATGTGTTTGTCGAAGTACTTCGCCATCCTGCGTTTAATTTCCACTTGTCTGATCGACGCAAGGTCCCAGATTTCCTCTACCAAATCAAGCGAGAGTCTTTGTTCTTCATCATTCTCCTCTCTCCCACCCTCCCCTCCTTCGGTGGCCACCACCCTTGGACTTCTGGCATCGAATTCCACCAGGATTACTGCTTCTGTGCCATGAGACTGCTTGAACGAAGTCTCTTCCGTGACAGTGTTCGGGGTAGTCCTGAGGGCCCAGATGACTGAGGGGAGCTGCTCAACCCAATTTTATTTCAAATTCTCTACCTTCTTCTTGAGCAAGTTGAAGATCACCTTATTAGCGACCTCGACTTACCCATTGCTTCGAGCATGATGCACAGATGCAAAGCGAAGGTCAATTCCCAGTTCACCGCAGAACTTGATGAGCTCTGCACTGGCAAATTGCGGCCTGTTGTCCGTGACAATCGCGAGCGGCAGCCTATGCCTGCAGATGATCTCTTCTCATATGAATTTTCTCACAACTTGAGAAGTAGTCTTCTCCAATGCCTTCACCTCGACCCATTTTGAGAAATAATCTATCATCACAAGTATGATCCTTTTTTGCCCGCTCGCCCGAGGGAACGGACCCACGAGATTTATTCCCCAGATTACGAAGGGCCACGGGGCCGTGACTGATCGGAGTCGTTGCGCTGGTTGTAATTGGAGGGGCGTGAAGTTGACATCTCGGACATCTTTTTGCGAACTGCTTCGCGTCCTTTTTGATGGTCGACCAGAAGTATCCCTGCCCCAACACTCTCTTTTCTAGGGTTCCCCCGCTAGAATGACTTCCACATTCTCCTGAGTGAATCTCGTTTATCACTCGAGGAACTTTCGCTTCGGAGATGCACCGCGCTAAAGGACCCGACAACGTTTTTCGGAAGAGGCTTTCTTTGTGAAGGAGATAACATGCTAACTTGTACCTGAACCACCTCTTGTCCTGGACCCTAAGGGGAACTCTCCCGTGGTCAAGAATTCCACGAACGGGTCCATCCATGACGGGTGCTGGTAGATCTCCATGAGCTCTCCCTCCTAGATGGAGGGCCGAAATAACTCGGTTGTCACCCCTCCCCCCAGTTGACCATACTTAGCCAAATGATCCACGACCTCGTTTTCTCCCTTGGGACATGTTGGATGACGAATGATCGAAAGGTGCTCACTAACCCCTTTTCCTTCAACAGGTATTGCTGCAGCAGCGGCTCCCGAACCTCGAACTCTCCCCGGACTTGTGTGGCCAGTCACCATGGAGTCGAAGTATGCCTTGAGATCCTGGATCTCCAATTCGCGGCAAGACAGAGACCGACGATTAAGGTCTCGTACTCTGCTTGATTGTTGGTGACCGAGAATCAAATGTCTATCGCCTGCTCTTTCTTGACTTCTTGGGGGCTGGTTAAGACTCCTCCGACCCCGAATGAGTATTTGTCGGACGCTCCGTCCACGAACATTTCCCAGGCCACCCTTGCGGCCCTGCCTCCTCCATTTCCGATGTGCAGACGACTAGAAAATCATCCACTACCTGAGCGTTCAACACCAACTGAGGGACAAAGGAGAGTTCAAATTCGCTAAGCTCTGCCGACCACTTGGGCAGTCTTCGCGAATGCTCGACTCCATCCAGGATGCTTCAGAGCGGATGATCTGTCACTACCTTGATCGGGTGGGCCTGAAAATAAGGCCTAAGCTTCTGAGCTGAGACAACGAGTGAGAAGACCAAATTTTCTTGGATGGGGCAGCGCAGCTCCGCGTTTTTGAGAACTCGACTCACATAATAAATGGGGAGCTGCTTCTTACCTTCCTCCCAGACTAAGAACAAACTTACTGCCTTGGTTCCGACCCCCAAGTAGAGGTAGAGATCCCCCTCCCTGGGTCCTTGCAGCATGGGGGCCTGTGTTAACCGTCGCTTCAATCTTTGGAACGCCTCCTCACACTCGGTCGACCACTCGAAGCCCTTGTTGTCGATGTGACAGTGCAAAGCGCGAAATAAGGGGGAACACCTCTCCCCTGCTTTTGAGAGGAACCTGCTTAATCCGCCGAGCCATCCTGTTAAACGCTGAACTTCCTTCATGCTCCTCGGGGCTTCCATTTTCATGACTGCTTTTATTTTATCTGGGTTTGGCTCCACCTGTTCCGGGGTCAGCAAATGCCCTAAAAATTTCCCTTTCCTTGCCCCAAAGACACATTTGGCGGGATTGAGCCTCATTTTATATTTTCGGAGATTGGCAAAGGTTTCGACCAAGTCCTTAAGACGGTCTTCCACATTCTTACTTTTTACCAAGAGGTTGTCCACGCATACGTCAAGGTTCCGCCCCTTTTGTTCTTTGAACACTTTATCCATCATACGTTGGTTGGTTGCACCCGAGTTCTTAAGTCTGAACGACATCATTCTATAATAATAACATCCATCGTATAAAGGAAACTTGTTTTACGTCGGGTGGGTGCATGCAAATTTAGTGATAAAATGCTTCTAAGAAACTCATTATTGGGAATCCGACGGCTGAATCTACGAGCGCTTCGATTCTAGGCAGGGGTAGCAATCCTTAAGACAGTATTTATTAAACATAAAAAAGTCAATACACATCTTTCACTTTCCATCCCCCTTCTTCACCAATGCGTTACATAAAAAGTGCACTTTTTATGTAACGCATTGGTGAACTGTGGGTACGCTACATGCCTGCAAATCAGTGACCCCAACCCATCTCCACAGACTTGATTGACCACAACCGCTAATTCCAATGGAGGGTTGTTGAGGCTGGGGCTTGAACCCCAGACCTCTTAGATAAGAGAGCTCAGTTGGTGATGAAAACCAGTTTAGAGATCTCTTATTTAGGAGATCGGTGGTTCAACCCCCAACCTCAACCACCCACCATTAGAATTAGTGGCCGTGGCCAATCAAATCAGTGAAGATGGGTTGGGGTCACTGGTCTACAGACATATAGTGCGCCCACAACAGATCGGGGCATTATAGTTACAACCGAGGTTGTATTGGAAGGATAGGGGTAAACATCCTTGCAATTGACACCGCAAGAGAAAGCCAGATTCTGGAAGAAAACTCTCCAAAATCTCCAATGATTGTCAAACTAGCCCCCCTTCTCTTATTTATAATAAAACATGACTAGGACAATCATCGTAAATGACTATGATTGGCCGTTCATGATTGTTGATTGATCTTACTCAATAAACACTAAAAATATATCAAAAAGCATGTAAACATGGAAACATTGCTCATGACGCAACTGAGGGATCAAATCATCCATCGAGCGATGTTAAGTATGACATGTGACAAATTAGCCCTGAATGGGCCCAAAATTCGTGCTCCAAAAGGTCTTGCCGATCCCCATCAACATGCGGCCTTGTGATTATTGCTATGTGGTTGATATCCTTCTTATAGATAATGACATCATTGACGGAAAAGAAACAAATGTTTATTTGCATAAACGCTTTGTAGCAAAAAACTTCATTAAGATTGTATTTTCTTACTTGAAGCATGCCATAGACCTTTCGGAGGAGGCCATTTTACTGGAACAAAGCCGAGTCACAACCCTGTACCATGATGATTGGCAATCTCTAGGATGATACTTCTTTACTTCTTCAACATGTTACTTGTTACAACACTTGCTTGGCCTGATCTTTTGCCTTGCTGTAACAAAATCTGACATTGCATTTGAAATTGACAATACGCTTGTAGAGAGCGCCTGCCTTCATGATCTAACCCTGAAGATACTGTAATATATCAAGGGATCTCTTGGCAAGGATCTCTGATTTAGTAGGAATGGTCATCTATGTATTGAGGTGTATTAATACTTGTTATGCAAATAACGAAGTAGGTAAGAAATCTGCATCAATGTGTTGCACATTCTTAAGTGGCAACTTGGTCTCATAGTGTAGCAAGATGCAACAGATTGCTTTTAAATCCACTCCATCACTTATCTCACATGCAACACCACAAGCTTTGCCGCAAGGACCTCTGTTTTTGCTGCCATCAGCTGTACTCACCCACCCACAAATGCCCTCTCAAGGACTTGTGCTTGCTAATCATTGTCGATGACGATGATCCTGATTTCATTTATTTGAATCCTCTAATGCTAGCTGATCCCTACGGGCCTTGACTTTGAGGACGAGATTGATTTTTGGGAGGGGAGTGTTAATACAAAGATGACTCCCTGGGGAGTCCATACCTCCTCCTATCTACATATGTAGCTTTAGGGCATTGCGATAATTATGTGTATGCCACTCCCGCTTATATGAGTGATATTGAGTCTTTTAGGAGATCCTGAATATTTAGTTCTTTTGTCTCTCTTGGAGAGTAAACACTTAGATGGATCCTGCTCTCAAGAGATTTAATCGAGCTTGGCTTGATATCATGTATCCTCATTCATATTAATCAACATAAATTGTTCCGCGATAGCCGAAGCTATCACAATCTCTTATTTTCGGAACCTTTATGCATATAACAAAATGGAAAAAAATAATATGCGTTTGGAAACGTAATGACAATTTAAAATTCGTGGTAGTAATATTGCATGTATGATTACTCAATGGGTGGTTAATATGGTTTTGAATGCAAAATGCTAGTAATTAGTATGAGTTGGGCGGGCACATCTGTAGTCATATAAGATGCAAGTCTGAAAATCAAAGGTTTATATTTAAATTCTTAGTTCTACTTGATAACTCTATTTTATTCTTCAAATTACAATCTTTTCTAATCAAGTGATCTTCTTTCCATGAAAATGGCCCACTGTTAAAATTTAAAACATGCTAATGTTCTAAGCTCGTATAGCCATCTGTATATATCACCCACCACAAATCTTGGTGGCACGTGTGTGATGGGCCAAGTCCCCATCACATGCCCTTGTCTATATATATCATCCTGATGAAATGTGATGAGGAACGTTCTAGAACTGAAAGAATGTAGATTTGCACTTATTGTTTTTAAAAACTTAAATGGAAGATTACTAGCTGATCCCAAATTAGCCGGAAAGATGGTGTGATGATGTTACTGACCTCCTTATTTGAATATACAGACCAATGTCTTCCAAAAGATCCTACTTTGATGGATGAACAAATGGAAGTGCCAAGTATCGTTCTAAATGGAAAAAATAAGGTAAAATCTGTTACATTAGCTCATTCTGTATTGCTTACAGTCATTTTAAATCATTGTCAATATAATCTGTGTTGCTATGTTCATAAGTGCAATTATCATAGGTTCATATTTACATGCTCCGCTCTTAATTTTAAATTTTAGATAAAAGGCTAAGCATAATTGAACAACTATGTGTTCTTAAATCTTTTTTGAGATTCACGGTCGGGGTTGAGGAGCCAGTGGAGTTGGGGGTTTTTAACCTTTTTGGGAGCTCACCTTGACTCTATTGGCAGCGGCCGAAGGTGGAGGGGATTATAAACAATACTTGCTACGGCTACCAGAGAGTGGAGCTCGGAGGGGAGGGTTGGGGGTTGGCTACATGTGCACAAAAACCTACGACGCTAGGTGATAATGCATTGGTGACACTCTAATCCAAGTCTACATGCAATGAAATGAGCGAGGTTTTGACGAATAAATTAAAGTAATGTAATTTCAGCACCACACAGATATTTAAATAAAAATAAATATTTAATTTTGGTCAAATTAGAATGGCTTCCTACACTCGGAGGACCAAAGCGAAGCGCGCGACGAATATTTCCTCTTGCAGATTATTAGTGTACCAAAACAAATTTCCACAAACAAGAATCGTAGTAGAATATAACAAATCACTAGATGGAAAATGTCGAATCAAATAATACAGTACTACAAAAGCTCACAAAGTAGAGGGCTGAACCGATTCACAGAAGAATTGGAGGTCCGGATATCTAGATCAGCGATCGGAGATGGAACCGGTGGCGAGGCGATGATGGCTGTCCTCGGCGGTAAGCGTTGAAAACAGATACTAAAACGGTGGATCCGCCACATATAAGTAGATCTGGGCCGGGGGAGGGTAGATCCGATGTGTAAGAGCGGATCCGGGCCAAAATGGTAATAATGGTGGAGGGAAATGTCGAAACGAGGACTGAAATTCTCAGATCTAGCGTGATCTAGAGATAGATGTTATTTGGTAGTGGATCCATAGAAAGGGGATGTGAGGAATGTGGAGAAGGGGGAGGTGGAGGCCGGCGGCTTGTTAGGGCAACTTGAAGGAGGGGGCCAACGGTGGGGAATGGTGAGGACAGGTTGGCTGGAGTGGGGATGGGACAAGGGGGCCGGTGGTCCTATAGCGGTGGTGGAGAGGCGGCGGGTTGGAGAGGGGAAGGCGGGCTGGGCGGCGGCAAGAGAACAACAGGCCGGCTGTTTTCGGGGGCTTTAATGAGGGTTGCAGCTGTTGAAACGAAGGTTTGAGGCGTGAAAAATGAAAGTGGGGGTAGGGATTACCTTGGTGAGGAGTTTGGAGGCCTAGGAGTCGTCACCTAGGATTCCACGGCTTCGCACCGGGGAGGGATCGCGGGATTCCGGGATTCAATGTCTCCAAAATCTGCAATGCCTGAATTCAGCCCTCAAGACTCCTATTTATAAGAAAAGAAAAGTTAGGGCATCCCCCATCAACGACTATGATTGGCCGGTGGGTTCGGCCCTTAAAATACATCAATAATAAACTGAAAAATATAAACTAATATAGTGTTTTGACTCGCGGCGACGTCCACGGAGTCCGATCGGCGATCCAATCAAATCCTCCTGCGCCAATAAATGAACGTGAGTCCCGCTTTGCGGCGAACCCCTCCAGTGCATGATCTGATGGATCCCCATCAACTCCCCCCCGACTGAAAAGCCTTCATCTACGATGAATGAAGATGATCGTACTGAGGTCGAAGTCCAGGGGCGAGTCGATCAAGCTCTACCGGTAGTATCCAAGTGTCGTCCGCGTCGGGGCGGCCCTGCCAGTGTACCAAGTAGCGGCATCGCGTTCCGTCCGTGGTGGGAACAAACTGATGAGATTTGATCTCTGTGATGCACTCATCTCTCATCTCTCGAAAGGTGGATCCCGGTGCGATCGGTGCAATCTCTCAGTGCCTGCGGTGAAGTCAAAGAAGATGAGTTCCCAGGTGGATGAATGTCAACATTGGGTTGACTGGGGTGGCCATCAGACGGTGGTTACGAATGAGGGTGGTAAGGTAGCGACAGTGGGGGTGGGGGTGACTGGGTATCTCCACTGCTCGGGTCCACATACTCGTGAGGTTCGTAGTATGGAGTCAGATCCTCAACATTAAATACCGGGTGAATTCTCATAATAGTCGGGATATCGAGCCGGTAGGCATTTGTCCCAATGCGACTAATAATAGAGTACGAACCCATTTACCTAGCGCTTAACTTATTGGCAGGCCCCGAAGGGAGCCTCTCTGGACGGATTCGTACCATTACCCTTTCGCCTTCATTAAATATTCGTTCTCGCCTTCGCTTATCTGCATAAGCTTTATAATTTTCATTGCTCTTTATTATTCGTCGGCGAACTGACTCATGCAAATGCTGTGCAAATGACTCAGCAGAATCACTAGGGCGTGACTCTAAAGGGCTCGGGAGGAGGTCGATAGGCTTCCTAGGGCCGTACCTTGATACTACATGAAATAGACTCAAACCGGTGGACCTATTGACCGAGCTATTGTAGGCAAACTCTGCCATCGGAAGATCTAAGTCTCAACTACCTACATGCTCTCTACTAGATACCGCAAAAGATTCCCTAAACTCTGATTCACTACCTCGATCTGTCCGTATGTCTGTGGGTGATATGTCGAGGAGAACCTAAGGATAGTGCCCGTCTTATGCCACATAGTTTTCCAGAAATAACTCATGAACCTCACATCGCGGCCTGACACGATCGACTTGGGCAGACCATATAGTCAAAAGATGTCACTCATGAATATAGATGCAACGTGAGTCGCATCTGCTGTTTTACGGCAAACAATGAAGTGCGCCATCTTCGAAAACCGATCGACCGCCACGAAGATGAAGTCGTGTTTCCGTAAGGTGCGGGGAAGTTCCGAGAACAAAATCCATGCTGATGTCCTCCCAAGGGCGGTACATACCCGTGTTCTGCTTAGTGCCTTTTGCCAACTGACAGATACGACAGTGACGAACAACGCGAGCTACGTCTTTCTTAAGGCTGGGCCAGTAGAGGCGGTCCTCGACAATGACTATGGATTTATCTCGCCCGAAGTGGCCTGCGGCTCCGCCCGCGTGCAGCTACCAAATCAGATAATCTTGGTAAGATGTCCGGGGAATGCACAAGAGGGAGCCCCGATACAGATATCCCTCATAGATCTGATATCCCTCAACAGGGTCGGGTGGGTCTCGGGACAGGGCGATGTAAATCTCCCAAAAAATCAGGGCATTTCGGTTAGTCCAACATCAATCTCTCCAGTCCCTCTACGCTCGCAATCATCGTCTGCAACAGGGACACACGACGACTCAACGCATCAGCTGGCTTGTTCTCAACACCAGCTCGGTGCTTGAGAACATAATGAAAGTCCTGCAAATATTCGACCCACTTCGCATGCCGATGTCCCAGCTTGCGTTGCGAGTCGAGGTAGCTTAGCGCTTGGTGGTTGGAATATAACACAAACTCCTGGGAAAGTAGATAGTGTCGCCAATAACACAGAGACTAGACTATGACATAAAATTATCGATCATAATTCGAGTATTTCTGCTTAGCTTCATTCAGCTTCTTACTAAAGTAAGAAACTGGATGTCCCTAATGACTCAATACGCCACCTATACCAACACCTGACGCCTCATATGCGACCTCAAAGGCGTGGCTAAAATCCGGCAATCTTAGGACAGGAGTCGTCGTCAATCTCTCATTAATTTCTTCGAAGGCTCTAGTGGCTGCGGGGGTCCACTGAAATTCTCCTTTCTTGAGACAGTTCGTGAAGGGGGTCATGATCGTACTGAACCCCTGGACAAAAACTCCTATAGAAGGTGGGAAATCCGTGAAAGCTACGAGCTTAGTGAATATTCGCAGGCACAAACTAATCTCGAATGGATCTGACCTTCTCGAGATATACAGATACTCCGGTAGACAATATAATAATCTCAGAAAGTGAACAGACTCGGAGAAGAACACACTTTTTTAGGTTCACATACAGTTTCTCTTGGCAGATGGTGTCAAAGAGAAGTCTCAGATGATCGAGGTGAGCAGCATGAGTCTGGCTATAGACCAGTATGTCGTCGAAGTATACTACCAGAAATTTGCCCATGTAGGGCCGCAACACCTGCGTCATAACTCGCATAAACGTGCTCGGGGTATTAGATAGCCCAATTGGCATGACTAGCCACTCGTACAGACCGTCCTTGGTCTTGAATGCTATCTTCCACTCGTCTCCCTCACGAACCCGTATCTGATGGTGCCCACTACAGAGGTCGATGTTGGAAAAGATCTGAGCATCAGACATAGTATCCAGAAGGTCATTGAGTCGTGGATTCGGGAAACGATATTTGACCATGATTTTATTAATGACGCGACTATCGATGCACATACGCCAATTACCGTCCTTCTTAGGGGTAAGAAGGGTGGGACCGCACACGGACTCATACTCTCGCGAATGAACTGCTTCCGGAGAAGCTCATCAACCTGCCGCTTGAGCTCAACGTGCTCATCTGGGTGCATACGGTAATGGGGCAGGTTCGGGAGGGAAGCCCCCGGGACTAAATCAATAACATGCTGAATGTCCTGTGGAGGAGGCAGCTCGTCGGGGAGCTCGTCAGACATAATGTCCGCAAACTCGCCTAAAAGGGGACGCACTGCGAGCAAGGTTGTCAGAATCGAGATCCTACATGAGATCGTTTCGAGGTAGGATCGGATCTGATCATAGGGTTGGATCGAGGATCGCTTTATATAATCAGGATCGATTTACAAAATTTGGATCGTATGATTGTAAGATCCTATGATCTGGATCGCGATCCTGACAACCTTGACTGCGAGTGGGTGGTCAACAGGGGTGTCCTCAGTGACCTGAGTAGCGGCGACAACGTAAATAATAGCCGACTCAATACTATCTCGCAAAAACTCACCTCGCCGTAGAATATGCAGTGGCCTCGAGGCGCTCGTACTCACAGATGGTTCTACCACACCCTTGGATCTATCTCGGGGCTGGGTGGGCGTCAACGTAATCTTCCCCTGTCATAAAAGACGCACGTGTTCGAGCGGCCGAAGCACGTGACATCACGTTCAACTAGCCAGGGGCGGCCAAGCAACACATGATCGACGTCCATGAGAATAACATCGCACCAGACCTTATCCTGAAAGGATACAATAGTAATCGGGACTAGGCAACGCTGGGTGACCTGAATCGCCGTCTTGTGTACCCAGACGACACGATATGGGTGGGGGTGAGGCTCTGCCTTCACCTGCATACGGTCAAGCCCCTTCTGGGCCACGATGTTCACACAACTCCCATTGTCGATAGCCAACTTGCAGGGGCCTCTTGCACTAGGGAAGTATGTGTAAAAGATGGTGGTGCGTCGCCAATCCTCATCTACACAAGGGGTGTGTAGGAGGCGTCTAATCACTCCCACCTCTAAATATCTCTCGGCGTCACTCTCCCAGCCTTCCTCGACAGTGGACTTGACTTCTTCCGTACCCTCCTCTTCTTCCTCCAAATCCTGCTCCTCACCCTCAACTAACAGGTTTCGCGTGGGGCACTGCGCCACCATGTGTCTCCTTCCAGAACATCGATAGCACATAATACCCATAGATCGCTGGCCATCAGTGGCTATGACTTTGCCCTTCGCATCCGCGAGGATACGTGAGGGTGCAGCCGAGGTGGTCTAGGGCGGAGCGGGTTTTCCAAAAGTCGTGGACTCAGTCTGAGAAGTGAACTGCCTCGTGCTAGAAGATCGAGGTACTGCTTGTACTCTAGAGCGAACTGAAATATCTGATCGACCATCTCAAAACGATGTGGAATCAATTCTCTTCGAATCTCAGAATGAAGGCCCGCCTTGAAACGGGAGGCAGTGGCGATAGGCTCCTCCGAGACGTCACTCCTAACGATTAGCTCGTCGAAGCGAGCCATATACTCAGCGACAACGAGTGATCCCTGCCGTAAGTTCTGTAATTGCTTAAATAACTGGTCCCGGTAGGAAGCGGGGAGGTACTTCTCGCTCAACTTTTGCTTCATCTCATCCCACCTGGTGATGAGGTAGTAACCATCTCGCTCCAAGGCTCTCTCTATGCTAATCCAGAATACCTTAGCTTGCCCAACCAGAATACCTTAGCTACCCAACCAGAATACCTTAGCTTGCCCCACAATTTATCTATTTGCTAGCAAAAAATCTTATCATTTACCATTATAACAATTAATACTCATGTTCACAAAGAATTACTAGTTTTCCATTTATCCATCAATGAGTTACAATTCATCTAAGTGAGAATCCAAATAAAATCACTTTCATTTACTAACTCATCTTCACATTATCCATCACATGAGACACAATTCAACTAAGTAAAATTCAAATAAAAACCAATCATGATCATAAACTCATGTCATTCCAAACAAATTAAATATTTTAACCGCTAACATGTCAATTTAGACATTCAAGATCTAAACAGATTTGACATAACAAACAATTAAATTTAGGGTTCAATGATTGCAAAAGAGTGGGATCTCTACTTGCCCTAAGGTGACGCTGAAACTGACGGCGGCGGCTAAGCGCCGCAAACAAAACAAAAATCCTATTTTGAACCTGTTTAAGAACAACGGAAGCGATATTTGACAAAGCAAGAAACACAACGCTAGCACGGGCAATTTCGTCAAACAACTAAAACACGAGAGGGTTTAACAGATTTACCTCCCTCATAGGTGAGGGAGAAGAGATTATGACGCGAAAACGGAGCTTTGGGTGCGCTAGGTTACGAAAACCCTAAGTTGGAGAAGGCTTTGCGTGATCCCACAATGGAATTGAGGAGGGGCACCGGAAATCACGAATACCACAAGGTTAGACGATTATAAAAGGGACAAAGATCTTGAATCACAAAATATATGCAAATTGGGAGACAACCAATTGTAAAGGATGCAATATAAAGAGGGAAGGAGCGAGATTCTTATCCATGGATGACAAATCTGTGCCTAAGGAGGAGAGGGAAGGAAACCCTAGGCGTATCTCTCTCAAAACCCGACCAAAACGTAGGAGACGAGGCGAAATTAGGGATGCCAGATGGCGAGAAGCGGCTGCCCCCCTTTTGGAGGTGGAAGAAACTTGTGCTGGCCCTGAGAAGATGGAGAAATTGTTTCCCCTTGTTTGGACGGAGAAGGAGAAGAGGAGGTGTTGTCGGTTCCTTGGAAAGGAGGAAGAACTGTTGGTCTTGAATAGAAGAAGGGGGGAGAGCTGTTGTCGGCGCCTGGAGGACCTGGGGTCACCAACCAGAGGAAGGAAGAGGAAAGTCGATGTTGGTCGGCCCACTAGAGGGAAGATGGGTGTCAGCCTCAAGAAAGGAGGCTACCAGCTGGAGAGGGAGGAGGCGGCCACAACAGTGGGAGGCACAGGAGGCGTCGACGCTGGCTTGCGGGAGTCGGCACGGGAACGGGAGCGGCGGGGTTGGCCAAATCTGGAGGAGCGGGAGACGGTCCTGGGAAAGCCCTAGGCCGAAGGATTTCTAATAAACCGGGGGGGGGGGCTGCGGCTAGTGAAAATGAGGGGGAAAACTCAATCATTGCTATTTTACAAATTTGCCACTCAGATTTAATCAATTAAAATTAAATCTCATTTTATTATTCTTTTTGAGTTGTTACAACGCTGAAAATTGAAAATGGAGGAATTAATAAGGGGTGGAGAGGGATCAACGGAGGTGGCCAGCAGTGTTTTTTCTATGAGCGCCTGAAGTGGTTTTTCGGTCAGCGCCGGTGGTGGATGAGAGGGATTTTGGAGGTGTTTAGGGGCTGTTTTAGGTGGTGTTTGCAGGAGGGGAATTGTGGAGGGATGTGGTTCCACGACAAGGGAGTGGAGGAGGGAGGGCTGCAGACAAATGATGGTGGAGGGAAAGTGGTGGCGACCAAGGCAAGGGGAGGTGATAAATGTAACGGCCCCAAGTCCGCCACAATTTAAATCCTTCTTTCTGAGCGGGTTTTTCACACTCTTATACGCAGCAGTATAATAAAAGGAGGATACCAGTGAAAACCTAACATCACAAGCAGTTATTAATATACAGAATACATATATACATTGTCTAAATGCCAGACACAAAAGTGTCTACATATATTACACTACCACTATCCAACAAAAGAACAAGAAATAGACTCATGCTAACCCGTGGACGAGCCACGTCTTCAACTGGTCTTCGCTCTGCCTCTGCCTGGGCCCGTCTAGTGGGGTATGGCACGCTGGTGCTCGGTTTCTACAAAATTAGGAATCAATTAGTTATGAAACTAAGTGAATCTTTACCCTTACCTGTAACTTCGCACTGCAAGCAGACAAGAAAGTCAGCGACAATGAAATTCATATGAACATGTTACTAAAGCTAGGAACAGATAAAATCAGCATCTATATCTATGATATCAATTTATATTTCAGTTGTACTTATTCATAATTTGTTTCTCGAAATACTTAGGGTCATTTGAATATTTCAATTATCCGGGTCCGTCGACCCTTCCGATTATTATCCGCTTTAGGGCGCTTCTACGCGCTACAGGCTTCAACGCCTCCTACTCGGATTCATATCATAATTTGTAGGAGTTCGACCCCCCTACGAGGTGTGAGAGTTCTACACCCCTCACGAGGTGTAGGAGTCTGAACATTCCCCCTACTAGGCGATCCTTAGTATTTCGATGCGTCAACGCGTTCTCCATTTTCATTCAATTCAATCATTTTCAATTCGTTCAATTTACTTTAAAATATGATTTATTTGTATTTGGTTTCCCTCAGAATTCTATCGCTCGCTAAGCCACGTTAGCGTTTTTGGGGATTCATATATTCAGTGATATCAAGCAACTGAAAGGTTCACAAAAGAAGAAAAAGCAGTACGAACTCACCCCAACTCTTCCTTTTCCCTTGTCCATCGAAGGGTTCACGTTACGTCTATCGCCGGACACCATCCTCTGCAGTATCAAAATATCATTTACTGTAGGGTTGCGCCATAAATAATTACGAGCGGACTCCTACGACGGTCACAACTACGACCTCTAGGAGTTATCTAGGGAAAGGACGAGCGTGTGTAATTCAAAAGGAGGTGCAACATCAGCCAACAAAAAGTTTCAAATACCCACGATAGTCGATCCAAAATGCTCCAATGCACAGCCTCAAGGGTTGTCACGATGGCAACACCAAGGGCTGCGAATTGCAGCTCAAAGCAAGATATAAATTCCATCTAAACATCGGACAGTTAACACAATTCATCCAATAGCACAATCGGCATCCCTCAACAACACAGCCGACAAACAAGGTTTGCAAGGAGGTCAATATAAAACCCTAACCCCAGCTCTTCCAAAATTAGTTCAAATCAAGGTTTAGGGTTTGGAAAATAATACAGAAACTTCTGATTTGAAAAAAAATGAATCAAATCCAAAACCCCAAACCCTAGAGTTTTCCTCCATTATCAATCCGTACACAACTTCATACAAGAAGAAAAATGATTGAATAGAAAGAGATTACCGTCCCAACGAAGAGAAATCGTACGAAACGGAGGAGATTTGAGGCGGCTGGGGCAATCGGCGCAGGTGCGGCCCTGTAGTTCGTTCCGTCGAAATGAAGAAGAATGAAGAAGCACGGGATCATAAAGCACGGGAGTATCCACCGCTAAACCCAGGCAACCGGTCAACCTACCGGTCCAGCCGGTCCAAATTAAAACCAGCCTTGTCACTTATATTATACAGCCAAGCCAACCCACCGGTTCACCCCTAGCATAGCCACCATCCACCCAATTCCAACCAAAATTCACTTAGGCTCATATTAAAACAAAGCGGCTGTCACCAAAAATATAATATCAAACAGAAAAGCCGAACATTAAAATAAAGTGCGACGTCACGTCAGCACCGATTTGTTCTTTCATCATCGGGGATAGTTACATAGTTAGTTGTTATTTTGTTTTTCATATAAAAATTTACATCTATCTACGTTCGAGTCTTACAATAAATCCAAGCTTCGACACTTGGGTTTTGGCTTCGGCGTCGGGTGATCAAAAGTAGAGGCTTCTTTTCACTCAACTTTCAATCCCTCAAATATGAGCCATTTTCCCTATTTATAGACTACGAGGCATCATGAAGGTTATGATTCTCCGATCACGACGACCCCTTAAAATACATGAAATAAAATTATAAAAATGCCGAAAAATAACTAAAAATCTCGTATCGTCGATCCACATAAAATGGACAACTTTGATCGTCTTTTAGACCGATGTGTGTCATGATCCCCATCAAATAGTGTGTTCTTCACAGTTATTTTGTGTAAGATATACAAGACACATTTTATACGTTGGTGTGAGTTCCTCAATTTAAGCAATTGTTTGCCTATTCTTTTCAAATTAATATTTTACACGTTTGGAGGCTTCTATATCTCTTTATATTCTCCGATTAGAACACATTTAGCATCTGGATGCATTTTGTGTAGAAAAGTACAAAGTTTGGAATATAAGAGTTCATGCATTCTGCAAAATTTGGAGTTATGCTTCATTTTTGTCCTAGCATTGAGGTTGAGTAATAGCTGATTAACAGAGTTCCAACAATGAGAAAATAAGATGATTTCCATGCTAACTGCAAGTGGAAATCAATTTACCAATCTGTTTAGACAAAGTTGAAGTTTCAAAAGGAGCTCAATCTTATCTAGTATTTAGCATTTGTTCATTTATATCCACGAATAACTTAGATGGTCATTTCAATCTTGGGAGATTTTTTTAAGGTTTCTTTCTTTGTTGCTTTCTTCAAGTTATTGGTACTAGTGTACTACGAAGTACAAACCATGTAAAATCTAATCTGATGTCTGCAGTTTTGTTCAATACTCTAATCTGATTCTATAATCTTCTGTTGTTCGAACTCACTTGACTCAAAACAATTATACTTAAATTTACTCTTACTATCTTTTTGAATTGCCAGAATCATGGACATTCAGATGTCTCAGGAGGATTGGAGAAAAGAAAGTTGAAAAGACAAGAACCTACACGCCGACAAATTAGGCAAAATTCAATTTTGAGAAGGAAGAGTCTTGAAGGTTTCTTCTTCACTCTTTGCATAATAAATGTTTCAGCAATTGACATTAGTTCTGCCGAACTAGTTGAGTTGAAGGAGTCTATTTTTTTCTGTAAGTTTTTGTACTGGAATGACTCGTTTTATGTTTCATATATGTTTAGGAGCCGGGACTGAATGGAAAACCGGTGTCCGGCGAAGCACTAGAATCAGGATGAAGCCCTTGCAGTATTGGTGTGGTGAGAGATTCTTATATGGGCGTGTGCATGACAGTGAGTACCTCCCATTAGTTTGGGAACAAATTTATCACGTTGATATGCTTTCTAGTTATCTTGAAATGCATAATGATCAGCTTGCTTATGTTTTACTTGGTAAATAATGTCTTTTATTTGCATTTTCAAATTAATCTCTTAGTTATAGCCTTAACGGTTAATTCGTTAATGTTTGGGGATTAATCTTTGAATTAGGAATAGATCCAAGTATCCATTCTGCCAATACAGTTGTATATAAATTCCAGGTTATCAGAAAAGTGGTTGCAGTGTTCTTTTGGACTCCACGCAAGCCCTTGAATTCTCTCCTACCAAGGATCAAAAATACATCTTAATCGTCTTATTGACCACCTTGGTTTGGTCGTCTGACCGAGGGTGGTAAGCAGAGATAAGATGAAGCTTTGTTCTATTTTGTCTTGAATAATTCCATTGACTAGTAAATACCTAGTACCTAGTCTCCTTTAGAAACCTCAAATTTAGACAATATATGTGAAAACCACATAGGCTGGAGTCACAATGGTGAGGAATGAGGATACATAAGAGGGGGAAAATGCTTATTTGAAAATTGCCCACCACCAGTAAAATTGATTTACCTTTGGAGAGGGGCAAACCTTTAGGTTTCGTTCGGTCGACGGAATTGGATCGGAGGACTTTGTTTTGAGTTTAAGTGATTCATTTGTAGTTGTTCGGATGTCAAGAATTTAGGGAGGAATCGGAAATGAGCAAAACTCGGGGTTTTTTATTAGATTATTCCCAACGCTTGTCTAAATCGGTAGGTTTTCGAACGGAAGAAGCCTGCAATGCTCTCACGTGGCAGCGTCTTCCTCTTCTCGCCGCGCCGATCCTGCTAGAGCTTGCCGCTGGTGGTAAGTACTCTGGTTGTTTTTCTTTCTCTTCCTCTTCAAACTGTTCCTATATACCGAAAATTGAGGCTAGGAGCTCGCATGGAAGCTGTTGCCTCTCCTCTTCTTCCCTCCAGCTGATGCTTCTCGCCATTTTCTTACTGGAGACGCCCTCCCATCTATCCCCTCAGCTCTCAGCACTGGTTTCGCTTGTCTGTCAGTCGCCTTACACCTTCAGGTTTCCTTCCTTGCAATTTGTTTTCATTCTTATTGCTTTCCATTGAGATCTCAAGCTTGATAATTTCATAACCGGTTGCCTAAATAATTTACTTGGCATTGCTTCTCAGCTTTGACTTTTATAATTGGTTTGCAAAGATTCTATGAAAAAACTTAGCTAAAACTTGTTTTTTTTTGCTCTAGTATTCATATTCAGTCATTTCTAGTAGCTTTCATTTGTAGAGCAAGCTTCTTATATTTGCAAGTCCAATTGTTGGAGTTGATTGAATTCCAATTCCGTCGAACCGAATGGACCCTCAGCAAAATACGTTCGCTAACATTTGTGTCAGAATCATCAAAGCTTGTAAAAGACCTTGTTGGTGTAAGTAGTTACTTTTTTTGACAAGCCATATAAAATTTTATGAACTTCTTTCTAAGTCCATTTCCATTGAACTAACAGTCTCCACAGGAGTACAAAATCCAAGAGATCTAGACCCCACATGCCTCTCGTCAATTCATCACAAATACCTTCATTAAACCTGTGAATCAGGTCGATATTCAACTTCAAAGTCAAAACACGACAACTTACTAATCTAGTGTGTTTGTGGTGTTGTCATCAACTTTTATATCGTGAGAAAATGCCAAAACATGTAAACATTTTGTTATTTCATGTAAAGAAAATACAAATACATGTATACATATTAATTATTGTGAGGAGTGATACCTCAAACTCCAAACCATAATGTGAGACTAAGTTATACAAGATAAATATTATTTCTAATGGGTTATAGAGGCGGGCCTTCAACCTTGAGTTTCTTATATAGTACTTTTCTTCTATACTCCCTGCAAGTTGAAGTTTGCATATTGTAGGCTCTAAGCTTGGAAACAAATTAGTGATAGTGTATCAAAAAGTCGGTTAGTAGTAGGAACTTGAGATCAATTTTGCAGGTTAGACATTTTCACCGATGAAGTGACAATCTACTTCATTATGTTTGGTGCACATGAAAAATTGAACTTTCTACTATATGGATGGATGATAGCTTTAGGCTTTATTTGTTTGGTGTTTCGCAACTCCGTTTTTGACAAACGCCGCCAGAAGGAGGGTAAACAAATGAATCTCCGGCGGCGTTTGCTCCGTTTCCACCCGCCCGCCTTGAGAAACGCCCCAAAAAGCTCCGTTTGGAGCAGTCACCTTCCCCCTCCGGTTCGAACTCTCCGTTTCCACCCGCCGGATCCACCCGCCACCGCTAAAACAAATGAAGCCTTAATGTCGCAATACAGAATTGTAGGAGAAGTGAGAGATAGACCAATATTTATAAGACACTTTTCAGCCAAGTAGGTTTGAAAATGACACGGGTCATTAAATGATACTCGACTTTAGCAAATGATTATGCCACCAAGGTTTGTTACTTGTTTCGTCAGGTGATCATATGACCTCCAAAATAAGGGCAAAAGCTGCTTGTATACCGACGATCATCAATGGAGCCCACATAATTCACTTCAGAGTAGGCGATCAACGAGAGTGAAGATGAAGGCGTATACACAAACATTTGACCAGGAGTGTTCTTTAGATACTGAATGATCCCTCAACTGCTTGATGGGATGCATGAGGAGTATGCATGTACCGGCTAATCAATTGAACAACATATGTGATATCTGGCTGAGTCACAGTGAAATAGATAAACTTACCGACCAGTCAATGATAGTACTCTAGATTAGGTAGGGTCGTCGGGGAGAATCATAGTTAGACTTATAAGCATAGAGTTTATGCTTTGTATCCACGGGTGTGCCAGCCAGTTTACATCCAACTATCCAGCTTCCTATATATGATCATGTTAGGGAACGCAAGACCGGGTTACGCTGGGTCATAATCCCTCCTCCAAATTCTCAATTCAAGAGAGAAATTGCCTACTACAATGGTTCTCCTCCCCCATATATATAGGGAGACACTTAACATGATAAAGTAAACACTATAAAAGGAAATACTTGATAAAAAGAAATATATGATAAAAAGGAAATATAAGATAGCGGAAATAATAATCTCAGATCCAATCTGGCGCATACTCACGCAGCCCCCAGTCCCCATGCGCGCCTCGTGTAAACCCTTGTGTAGCGCTTGCTGAGGATGGGGTCTTCTGCACTCGTATCAACTAGACCCGGGGTTCCACAATGACCTTGTCCTCAAGG
The DNA here is from genome assembly GCA_039583875.1 of Platanthera guangdongensis. Lineage (NCBI taxonomy): Eukaryota > Viridiplantae > Streptophyta > Magnoliopsida > Asparagales > Orchidaceae > Platanthera > Platanthera guangdongensis. The sequence continues at coordinate 110,737,866 of CM077149.1, read as the reverse complement.
CCGAACTCTAGAAACTGGGACTTGATCTCCTCCTTCGGGTTCCATGTGGCCTCCTCGGCTGGTTGGTCCTTCAGCTGGATGGGGACCCGTCACACTGCTCGTCCTTGAATGTATTCAGTCCATGTTCCCAAAATTACTGCGGGTTCGTACCGGGGAACCGAATCAACAGCTAAACCGTTCTGTAGTGTAGCCTATAGGGGATGGTCCCCTAGGGCACTCTTCAGCTGGGAGGCATGAAAAATAGGGTGAATTCGACAGTCACTGGGGAGCTGCAGACGGTAGGCCACCTCTCCGCTTTTCTCCAAGGTCAAGAAGGGGTCAAAATAGCGGACAGAGAGCTTGGGGTGTAGTCGGCCGATCAAGAAAGTCTGTCTGTGTGGTTGCAGTTTGACGAATACCTTCTTGCCTGGCGAAAGTATCACCTCACGGCGATGACGATTGGCCTGCTGGATCATGCGTTGCTGAGCCCGTACCAGATGGTGCTTCAGTTGGCGGAGACCCTCGTCCCGGTCCTGGAGGTTGGCGGCCAAGGCTTGTACTTGCCATTCACCAGGTAAGATGCATGGTCTGGGTGGGGGTGGGCGGCCATAGACCACCTGAAAGGGGGTGACGCCCGTGGCGGCCTGATATGACGTGTTGTACCATAGCTCTGCCCATGCAATCCATTGGGTCCACTATCGGGGATGCTCGGTCGCAAAACAACGCAAATACGTTCCAACACTACGGTTGAGGACCTCGCCCGTCCGTCTGTCTGTGGGTGATACGTGGCGTTGAACCATATCTTGGTCCCCTGTAGATGGAACAATTCCTGCCAAAATGAGCTCATGAAAACTGGATCGCGATCGCTCACGTTGGAACTGGAAAAACCGTGGAGGCGGACCATCTCTCTAATGAAGATCCAAGCGACTGAGCTGGCGGTGTAGGGTTGACGAATCGTTATGAAATGCCCGTACTTGGACATGCAGTCCACCTCCACAAGAAGACAGTCATAGCCCTGAGAGCGGGGCAGGCGGGTGAGGAAATCCATTCCTATATCTTCCCAGACCATATCCAGAATGGGTAGGGGCTAGAGGAGTCTGGCTGGCGGAAGAGCCTGGTACTTGGCCTTCTGACACGCCAGGTAGTTGGCCACAAACTGCTGCACGTACTGCAGCATACCCCGCCAGTACAGGGTGGATGCCAGTCGTTGGCACGTAGGGTAGGCACCAGCATGGTCCGCTGTCGAAGTAGCATGAAACTCGTGAAGCAGGCGGGAAATCCAGGGTGACGAATCTGCGACCACGAGGCGATCTCTGTAGAAATGCTGATATCCAATCTTCTGAAAGGGGGGGGTGTGCAAACTCGGATCTCTCTACAAATCCCATATCATGGAGGCGTCGTGGGGATTCACACGCACCTCTGCCTGCTGGGCATCAACTTCCTGCCAACGAGCCTAAGAGATCGCTGCTAGGGTTCCCACGTGCTCTCGTCGGGACAAGGCGTCAGCGCGGTGTTCGTCCTTCCCGTCTTGTACTCGATGGAGAACTGATATCCAAGGAGTTTGGCAATCCAAAGTTGTTTTGCGGACATCGTGACATTCTGACTCCATAAGTGGCGCAAGTTGCGATGATCCGCGTGCACCACGAAGGGCCGCCTAAGAAGATAGGGGCGCCAGTGTTGAACAGAGAGAACAATTGTCCGGAGCTCGCTGTTGTAAGCGGACACTGCATCCCGCCAACTTGAGAAGACCTTGCTAAAATAGGTGATGGGACCCCCTGCATGAGGACTGCCCCCACCCCCTTCCCGGAAGCGTCAAACTCCACAACAAATGGCTCAGAAAAGTCTGACATGCCCAGGACTGGGGCTGATGCGAGCGCGTGTTGTTAGCCACAAAAGGCCTCTTGGGTTGCCTGGCTCTAAGACAATGGTGCCCCCTTTTTGAATAGGTTGGTCAGTGGGCACGCCAACGCCCCGTAGTTGCGGATAAATCAACGGTAGTCTATGTTTGTTAAAGGCGCGCCAAGGCTCCAGGCTCAGCGGGATCAGAGGTATGCGCCTTCATGTGCTTTTTTTGTGCCTTTGGACATTAAAGACGCGTCTTGGTGTGATTTTTCTTGTAAACTTTTTTTTTCAAAATAATGAAAAATATAATGCAATAACTCAATAATTTTTATATGATTTAGTGTTTTTGAAACATAATTGATCGTTAAGACATATATATGATGCAAAAGACCATATTGATTTTATTTTTTAAGAGATAAATGATAGTAATGAATGATTAGTGAGTAAAGTATATGAAGAATCTGTTCAAAATGATGAACTGATGTTTGATGTTGATTATTTGAAATGAATGTGATTGCGCCTTGCCTTCTTTGGGCGCGCGCCTCCGCTTTGAGCATTGCGCCTAGGCTTCAAGATCCCTTTGCGTCTTGGTGCGCCTTGCACCTTTGATAATTAAGGTGGTAGTACCCGGTAAGGGCCGAGAATCCGCGCACTGCCCTGATGCTCGTCGGAATCGCCCACTGTAGGACCGCATGCACCTGGCCGGATCCATAGCCAGACCGACAACTGAAATGATGTGCCCCAAATATTCGATATGTCTGCCCGTATAGGCACTTCTTGTGAGGCCATGAATTTGTGCTCCGTGAGAAATTGAAGCATGGTGGCTAGATGATCCAAGTGAAGCTGCCAAGAAGATCTATAGAACAATGTCATCAAAAATTAGCAAGACGAACTTACGTAGATGTGGATGGAAGATGTCATTCATCATTGATTGGAATGTGGCTGGGGTATTAGTCAGACCGAAGGGCATGGATAAAAACTCATAGTGGTCGTCATGGGTACGGAACGCCGTCTTGGCACATCCTCTGCTCTGGCCTGAATCTGGTGATGTCCCGAACAAATATCTAACTTGGAAAAATAGGTTGCTCTTTGTAGTTCATCCAACAACTCCTGAATGATAGGAATCAGGTACCTGTCAGGAATGGGGAGCGTGTTCAGCTCCCGATAGCCCACTCAAAATCTCCAGCTTCCATCCTTCTTTCGTACCAAGAGAACCAGGCTGGAGAAGGGGCACACACTCGGCTAGATGATGTTTGTCGTAAGTATCTCGACGACTATGGCATCCATAACAGTCTTCTGATCATGGCCGTAACGATACAGGCGGACGGAGACGACAGATACCCCCAACTTTAGGAAAATGACGTGATCGGTGGCTTATATCGGGAGAAGCCCGTGCGATGTAGAAAAGAGGGGTCCATGCATGTCCAAGAGTCACTGGATGTCGGCGTGCGGTACTTGAGGGATTGTCGCCTCCATGTGCCACAGGAGGACGCCGAAGTCTGGGTCTGTCGTCCATAGGATGGAGCGCAGGGCGGCGGGGGAACGGGCCAAGGACGAGTCTCCCTGTAGACGGTGAGTGGTGCCCGACGCCTTGAAGACCATGGTGAGACGGTCCCAGTTGTGTTGAATATCGCCTAACGTGTGCATCCAGGCCACGCCAAAAATGGAATCAAGGACGCCAAGACCGAAGACATGGAAATTCGTAGTATCCGATCGTGTGGGGCAGCCTAAGGCAGCGGCCTACCGTTGGAGCCCGATGGCCGTCGCCGAGGCACACATGAAAGCCCGAAACGGGCATCACCAGAAGCTGTAGCTCCATCACGAGAGCTTGGGAGTTTAAATTGTGGCTTGCCCCGCTGTCAAAATCATGGGAACTACTACACGATTGCGAAGGAAGACCTCCAACTTCATGGTACACGGGCTAGTCATGCCTCAAACTGAGTAACAGGAGACCTCGAGGAGGTGGATAAGAGCTGGTGGGATCGGTTCAAGGTCGTCCTCATCTAGCTCTAAGGCCTAAAAGTCGGCCATGCCGATGTCTTCATCTTCGTCCCAAGGTGCATTTGAAGTCTTTGTTCTGGCAGAACCTTTGCAGCAAAAGCAAAGACCCTTGCCGCAGAGGTCCAAATACTCAGCCTGAGAGATCCTATGGACCGATATTTTAGCTTAGGGAGGTGTTGCAGGAGATCGCGGTGGAGGCCGGCCCGGGATGGGAGAGGGCTCGGCCGGAAGAACAAGCGGAGGTGTCGGTGACCTGACTGAGCCGGTGCGGGTAAAAGAGGAGGCGCTGGCGGAGTGAAGTGCAGGACTGGAGGACAAGGTTGCAAAATCCTCTTCGACATAGCGAGCCTGTTATATAGTGTGAGTAAGCGTAGGCGGATCATGCAATCGTAGATCGTTGCCAGAGGCACTTTTTGGGATTCTGGAGTGCCCTGGAGGTCAAAGTATTGCTCTGTACGGGCCAACTGGCCCATGAGATCAGTCCCATCAAACACCGGTATGTCTCAGAGGAAAGGTGGGGAGCCGACGGGTCACCGAACGGCGCAGGGGCCCCGAAAGGGTCGATGGCGCTGTCGGAAGAATGGATATAAAGAGGGCTGTCGGGGCTGGTGGCGGTGAGGGTGTGGCTGGTCGAGCGGAAAGGAGCGAGTGAATCTCCCAGACTGCGACTTGGAGGTCGGAAAGAGTTGTGTCCACTTGATCCATGAGGTCGGAAAGACCTTCCACCGAGCAGGGTTGTTCCTGTCATGAGCAGCCATTCCGCGCGTCACGGGCATGCGCAGAGTTGAGGGCGGGGCAGAATAAGCAAAACCGATGGCGTAGGGGCGCAATAATAGCCTTGGGAGAAAAGACAAATGGAAGAAAATACGTTGCGGAAGGCGTCAACAGAAGTAGCGTCGTGGTTGATGCGGAAGAGGCGTCGCGGGGAAACCTTGCGGAAGGTCGATGCGGAAAAGCCTCGCGGAAGAGGTGTCGTCGTCGGCGCGGAAAGGCCTCGCGGGAGTAGCATCACAGTCGACGCGAGCGGGCCTTACAGAAGAGAAAAACACTGGCAAAAAAAAACCTCGCAGAAGAGGTGTCGCGGACGGTCGGCCACTCGTTGCAACGATGTCGCGATATGAAAATCTGTGGCGCTGGAGAATGGAACAACAGGGTTTACGTGCGGCGAGTAGTTGTTGCGGCACATAAAAACGGAGGTCGGACCAAATTTTTAGGGAACGCAAGGCCGGGTTACGCTGGGTCATAATCCCTCCAAATTCTCAATTCAAGATAAAAATTGCCTTCTACAATGGTTCTCTTCCCCTATATATATAAGGAGGTACTTAACATGATAAAAGGAAATACACGATAAAAAGGAAATACACGATAAAAGAAAATATACGATAAAACGGAAATATAAGATAACAAAAATAATAATCCCAGATCCAATCCGGCGCATCCTCACGTCGCGCCCGATCCCTGTGCGCGTCTCGTGTAAACCCTTGCGTAGAGCTTGTCAAGGATGGGGTCTTCCACACTCGTTTTAGATCAATGCAATATTTTCATTGAGATAATACCAGCACATCACGCCAATGAGCTATATCTATACATAAATATATTGGAGATGCCCCAAATCTTTGGTGTGGATGTGAGAGATTATGTGCGAAATCATTTAGATCACCATTCGAGATTATATTATCATCAACATACATAGGTTCAAACCTAAAAATTTCATTGGGGGGAGACCAAAAGGCGAAAAAGTGAAATTAAACAAAATTGATAAAATTTTAAATATAAAAATAATATAAAGAAGTTGTCTTAAAAATATTAAAATACATAAAAAAGCCTCTTGGGAAAAGACTATTGTGTAAAAAAACAATCATTTACACATTGAAGCATATTCTGTGCAGATGATAGAGAAGATTGAAAATCCACTTCCAGATGCAAAACGTATGTCAGATAAAATTTGGTCACTTGAAAATGCAAGAAACAAGTAATGGTGTTTAGGTCAAATCTAGAAGCCGAATACAAAATTATTACTCAGATTGCTTGTGAGTTAACGTAATTGAGATTACTTGTAAAAAACTTGAGAGAAACCTATTGTCACGACTCGTCTAAAAGCAAAAGTCAGAGCATGCTTCGGGCGGGTCATGATGTCACAAACATGGGGGAAAGAAACTTCATGTTTGTTAGGCGGGAGTTGCATTTTTGTGATTAGATTTAAAATAAATAATTTAGAGTAAAATATATTATTTTTATGCGAAAGCTTTAGAGTATTGTAGTGAAAAATTAAATACACATGCATTTTAACAAAACTCATGATACAATATTCATGCAATAAAAATCCCAAAGAACATGAACATGCGACATATCCAATTCCAATACATAAATTTTAACTTAGCAGTTATCCATGATACAAGAAAAAATGTCTGATCATAGTTATTACAAAAAAGAGCTTTATTCCGACAGTACATGAAATTAAACATAGAACCTGACACAGCAATAAATAAGATAAACCTCCAGGAACATATGAACTTGACGCAGATCGGGCTCAGGCAACAGACGGCGCAATCACGGGCGGTAAGGCAAATTCCAAACAAAAAATAAAAAATCCTCAGAACATTGATAAAAGTAAGTAAATTAAATTTCATAACTAGCAAAGGGTTAGAAATGTATGTGTATCAATTTTTCATAAAACAAAACTAATAAGACAGACAAGTAAATGAGACAAGCATAAACAATCAAAATTACTAGCCTATTCCAAAGTAGCATATTCGTTCATGTAATGACATAAACTGTAACCAATGAAAAGTGTAGTTTTTATTTGATGCACATGATTCATGATTCAGAAGGATTCAAGTTCAGATTCAAGACTTATCAAAGATTTAAAACTTTTTCCCGTGATCTCTAAGGGGTGGTTCTTGCAAGCTCTCACCCTTGAGCTAGGGAATTTATGTTCACTATGTTTGATCGTTTGTTCCCGTTATGGATTCAAGAGAGAAATCAAGTCACAAAGTTGCATCAATTAAACACTACCTTTCAATGTTTGTTTATTATATTAATGAATTAAATGATTCATAATTTAGTGATTCATAGAGTATTAAGACATGCCACTAATTTAACGATTCGGATATTCAAGAGTAAAATTCATAAACATAAGGGTACATGAAATTTAGTTCAATATTTGCAACCAAAAAAGATTTCTTTACTTGCCTTACGGCGACGGCTAAGCAGCGCATGTAAAATTTGGAAACCTTATTTAAACTTGTTCAAAATGACAAAACTGATATTTGATATAACAAAATTCACTACCCTAGTACATGCATTCTATGCAGAACTTAAATAAAAGAGGGTTTAGTAATTTACCTCCCTCAATAATGAGGGGAGTAGAGACTATCACGAGGAAATTATTAATTGTTGTGCTTTGTCTAGATAAACACTAAATCGTAATGGATTTTGAGCGATCCTACCAATTGATTCGATGAGCGGCACTGAAAATCACAATTAAATAGTTGTTAGTTGATTGTAAGATGGGCATGAACTTGAATCACAAGATATACACAAATTTGGAGGACAAATAAATCATGGAGGATTAAGAAAATTTGAATAATGGAAGAGAGGAGGGAGGTTCTTACCCAAGGAATCCAAATCCGAGTCCAAGGAGAAGAGGGAAGAGAACTCTAGCTATCCCTCTCGCAATCTCCGGCGAAGACAAAGAGGGGAAATTAGGGCTGCCGATCCTTGGAGGGAGTGGTTGCTGCTGCCAGCCCCTTGGAGGAGAAAAAATTTGTTGCTGGCCCGAAGAAGGGGGAGACCGGCTGTCGGCTTGGGGTGGAAGGAGTCGTTGACCAGAGCAGGAGGAAGAGGCGAAGACGACGTCGGCCACGGCAGGAGGAGCCGTTGGGGTTACGAGTGCGGGAGTTGCGGGAGATGGAAGCAACAACTGGCAAAAAACGGCGCTAGCGCGAGACGGGCCTTGCAGGAGTCGAGCAAGGGTCGGGTACGGGAACTCTTAAAGAACCAAAAAAAATACAATGTATCGGGGGAGGGAGTTACGGGTGAGTATTAGGAAAAACCTAATTTGGCTAATTACAAAAATATCATCCGGTGTTACGGAGTTGCACGACGACGAGCCACCTTGGAAAGTTTACACGCGCTGGGCGCGTATAGCGAATGAGCCCGCAATTCCTGCAACGAATAATTAATTAATTTGTTACCGTATTTGCTTATGACGTTAATTTGTTGTTTTGTTTGCGTGTGTCAATTTAAGTATTTTCGTACTTTCTATTTTAGAATATTTCCCTTTTATGTTTGTTCCTCGTCACTATAAAAGGACGCGTAAGTCTTGTATTGTTTTCATCCTGGAATGGAATTGTGTTTTCCCTCTCCTCCTCTCTAACCCTAATTCTCTCTTTCTCTCTCTCATTCTTCCTCCCCTCCCTCTCCCACTCTCCCTCAGATCGTCCGGAGCCATCTCCTCCCCGGGATCGTACCAAACTGGTCCAACCTGCCGGAGCCGCCCGCAAACAGCCGCCAGAGAACCTGCGCCATAGTCACCCGTCCGCTCCAGCCGCCGTCCGTCTTCTGCCCGACGAGCGCGTCGTCCGCCCCGACCGCATGCCGCACCGCGCTCCAGGACGCATCCCGCACCGCCGACCCTCCCTCTGCGGCTCCAGCCCTCCTCCCTCTGCGCCGCTAGAGAACCAGGGCCGTCCTGCCGCGCCGCCGCTGCCATGGCCCCAAACACTCGTTCCACCACCGAGGCTCCATCATAGGACGCCAACGAGGCCCTCCTTTGTCGTGTCAGCACACAGGAGTCCATCGTGGCCTCCTTGCAGACCTCCCTGATCGCCATACACGGCAAGCTCGATGCATTACAACCGTCTGCTGCCCCCTCCGCCAGTGGCTTCGTGCAACCTGCCGCGAGCACATCCATCCTAGGGGCGGCACCTCCAACGTACATTGGGGACGCTTCCCCCCCTGGTCTTTCCGACCGTCCAACCCTTACCTTGGATCTCCCAATCTTCGTCGGGTTGATCCGATTGGGTGGATCGCCAAGGCAGAACAATACTTCGATCTCCACCACACCCCCGAGCAGGACAAGGTCTCTACCGCTGTCGTAGGACTCGTCGGCTCCGCCCTCCACTGGCCCGATGGCTTCGCCAGACCAATTCGTTCATCTCCTGGCCGAAAATCAAGCAGAAAATGATTCGCCGCTACGACACCCGATATTCCGGCTCCACCATCGAACGATTATGCGGGGTGTGGCAATCTGGTACGATGGAGGACTACATCGATGAGTTCGTGGCCCTCGTCACTCATGTTCCGGGCCTACCACCGGACCACTATCTTGGCTTCTTCATGCAGGGCCTTCGCCCCAACATACGGTCCCGGCTCCGCACCCACCACCCTCGGACAGTTTCCGAGGCCCTCGATATGGCCCGTCTTGTGGACACGGATTTGTCTCCTCGGCCACCACCGATTTCCTGTGGGCTTCCGCTAGGCGGCCGGGCTTGGAAAACCACTACTCCAGAAACCCAAGGTCCTCGCCTCCCGCCGGCCGCCCGTCCAGGGCTCCCAGCCCCACCACAACGGATCTCCAACCGCGAGTTCGATGATCTCCTCCGCAAGGGGCTCTGTTTCCGCTGCCGCCAGCCCTACTCCCTGACCCACGTCTGCGCAGTCAAGGAGTTCCATGCTATCATCGGTGACTTCAAGCCAGAGATCACTTTAGTTTTGAAGACCTTGAGATCACTGCAGAGGACACCACCGAGGTCGGCGCTGATGCAGACCTTCACCACTTGGAGCTTCCTTGTTTTTTCGTGGGCAGCACTCTGACCCCCAAACCATGAAGTTGGCAGGCAAGTTATGCGATCGCCACATAGTCATCATGGTGGACAGCGGAGCGAGCCATAATTTTCTTTCATCTTATCTGGTCCAGCAGCTACGTCTTCCGACAGAACCTTCTCCAGAATTCACGGTTTGTTTGGGTGATGGTCGTCGCCGCTCAATACAGGGCTGCTGTCTGGCTGTTTCGATCTCAGTGGGACCCTACTCGATGACGACGGACTTCTACGTCTTCGGCCTTGGCAGAATCGACGCCATTTTGGGAGTAGCGTGGCTCTGCACGCTCGGCGACGTGCGAGTCAACTGGAGCTCTATGACGATGCAGTTCCTCCAAGACGATCGGGAGTGCTGCCTTGTGGGTGACGCCACTCTTCTTCGCTCCCCAGTCTCCACCCACGGCATTCAGCGGACTGCGGACGTCGATTTTTCGGCCTTGTTGTGGCCCATCTCGAACGCCGCTGCACCAGTCTCAGCACCGCCTCCACATCTTTGCTCCACCAACCGAGCTGCCACCAGCTCGGCCGCACGATCATGTCATACCTCTTCAGCCTGTCGTGACAGCAGTCTCGTTCGTCCATACCGCTACGGGCACGTACAAAAGGACGGGATCAAAAGACTGGTCCGCGACATGTTGATGGGGGGCCTGATCCACCCCAGTGTCAGCCCCTTCTCCAGCCCGGTCCTGTTGGTCCGCAAAAAAGGCGGCAGATGGCGTTTCTGCGTAGACTATCAGGAGCTCAATAAAGCCACCGTTCCAGACAAGTACCCGATTCCGGCGATTCAGGAGCTTTGGATGAGCTCCATGGCGCGACCATCTTCACCAAGCTGGACCTGCGTGTCGGCTACCATCAGATTCGCGTTTGGCCGACCGATGTAGCCAAGACGGCCTTCCAGACCCATGACGGCCACTATGAGTTCCTGGTTATGCCTTTCGGCCTGACCAACGCACCGGCCACCTTTCAGGCCACGATGAACGATATCTTTCGCCTGGTACTTCGACAGCATGTTCTTGTTTTTTTTGATGACATATTGGTCTACAGTTCTTCTTGGCAGGAGCATCTACAGCACGTTCGACAGACAACAGGAGTCGCCATGGATAGCAACAAGATCGAGGCGGTCCTCCAGTGGCCGACACCATCGTCACTACACGATGTCCGTGGATTCTTCGGACTAACAGGGTACTACCGCTGGTTCATTCAGGGGTACAACACGCTGGCCCGACCCCTCACCCAGCTTCTGAAAAAGTCGGTCGAAGGGCCCTTCGGGTGGTCGGTCGCGGCGTCCGCCGCTTTTAACCGCGCTACAGCAGGCCTTAGTTCAAGCTCCGGTGTTGTCTATGCCGGATTTTTCACAGCCCTTCCTCGTGGAATGCGACACGTCAGGCGTCGGTGTTGGAGCCATTTTGATGCAGGTCGGTCGCCCGGTGGCCTATTTCAGCCGCGCTTTTTCAGACACAATCCGCAGACGTTCCGCTTCTGAGAACGAGCTCATGGGCCTCGTCCTCGCTGTGCAACATTGGCGACCTTACCTCCTCGGCCGGCGGTTCGTTGTCCGCACCGACCACCACAGTCTTCGCTACCTCCTACAACAGAAGATCGCTACACCCGCTCAACAAGTATGGGTGGCCAAGCTCCTCGGCTATGACATCAACATCGAGTTCCGGCCAGGGAAGACCAATTGCTCGGACGATGCCCTCCCGCGCAACCCCATCCTCACAGCCATTTCCTGACCGGTGTGGGAAGATGCGGATACCCTCCAACGGGAAGTAGAAGTCGACCCAACGCTCAACAAGATACGAATAGCACTTCTCGCGGATGTCACAAGCCACCCACCATACTCCTTGTTGATAGCTGCTTACTATATAAGGGCCGCCTCGTACTCGCCCCCTCCTCCCCGAGCATTCCTCTGTTGTTGAACGAGTTCCATGCTTCACCTATGGGGGACACGCCAGAGCTTACCGGACGTACCGACGACTGGCCGCCTCCCTCTATTGGCCTCATATGTTCCAACAGGTCAAGACCTTTGTGGCCTTCTGCCTCACCTGCTAGAAAGTCAAGTACGAGGCCGTGTTTCCCGGTGGCCTGCTTCAGCCCCTTCTGATTCCAGATCGCATTTGGGACGACGTCGCCATGGATTTCATCATACGTCTACCCCGATCTCAGGGGTACGCCTTGTGGTAGTGGATCGACTCTCGAAGTATGCTCATTTTCTTCCCCTGCGCCACCCATACACGGCGGCCACAGTCGCCGATAGTTTCGTCCAGGGGGTCGTACGCCTCCAAGGGTTTCCTCGGTCGATCGTCAGCGATCGCGATCCGCTCTTCCTTAGTACGTTCCGGACCACGCTGTTCCGCTTACAGGGCACCCGCCTCCGCATGAGCACAACCTACCACCCGCAGACAGATGGCCAATCAGAGGTCCTCAACCTGTGTTTGGAGACGTACCTCCGCTGCTTCGTGGGTGAGCTGCCTCGCAGTTGGGCCAAGTGGCTCGTGTGGGTCGTATACTCGTACAATACCGCCTACCATTAGGCGGCCGCACCACCCCGTTTGAGGCCGTTTGCGGCCGCCCTCCTTCTTCGATTGTCTGCCACCTTCCAGGGGAGTGCCAGGTGGAGAGCTTGACCACCGCTCTCCGTGACAGAGATACCATCCTGGATCATTTGAAGCACCACTTACGGCGGGCCCAAGAGAAGATGGTCTCCTTTGCCAACAAGAAACGCCAAGATCTCTCTTTTGAGGTTGGCGAGAGGGTGTTCGTCAAACTCCACCCCTACCGACAGCTTTTGGTGGCCCGCCGGCCCTGCCTGAAACTGGCTTCTCGTTTCATCGGGCCTTTTGAGGTCCTCGCCCGCATAGGGGGGAGGCCGCCTACCGTCTTCGCCTTCCAGCCGACGTCGCGTTGTGGGCGACCACACTCCCACAGATCACATTCCGGTCGACGTCGACCTCGCAGGGGAGGCACCCTACTACCCCGCCTTGGTCCTCGATCAGAGATGTTGCATCCCAGGAGACCACACATCGGAGGAAGTCCTTGTGGCCTGGACCGGCCGGCCAGACTCGGACGCAACGTGGTTGCCGCGGGATGATTTCCGCCGCCAGTTTCCCGATTTTTGCCTTGTGCTTTATTTGCGCGTGTCAATTTAAGTATTTCCGTACTTCATATTTTAGAATATTTCCCTTTTTTGTTCGCTCCTCGTTACTATTAGAGGACGCGTAAGTCTTGTATTGTTTTCATCCTGGAATGAAATTATGCTTTCCCTCTCCTCCTCTCTAACCCTAATTCTCCCTCTCTCTTACTCTTCCTCCCCTCCCCCTCCCGCTCTCCCTCAGACCGTCCGGAGCCATCTCCTCCCGGGATCGTACCAGGTCTCTTTTTAAAAAAAACATATGGATTGTTACATCAATGATTATCCTTCACCCATGTTTTGTGTTAATAAATTTGTCATCTGCGTATCTAAATATCTTGCGTTCCGTGAAAGAACAAAACGTATTGAAGTTGTTTGTCACTTCATCAGAGAGGAAGTTATCAAAAAGCAAATGTGCACGATGTTTATTTCTTCCAATAAAGTGTTGGATGATCGATTTCAGTGTGAAACTGAGAATGATATATAAATACTTCAGTTTGATGGAGAATGTTAAAACCCGAACTTAAAAACCCAAAAATGAGTCATTGTAAATTTTCTATTCCTTGTATTTAGGCTCACATCTACAGGTGTAAATTCTTCATACTAAAATATCCACCAAGTTTTCAAGTTTACCCATTGCAATAACTTATGTTTGCAAATGACGAGGCAGTCAAATGATGAACTTAAAAAATGATACCAATATAAAAGATAAACTTGAGAATTCAGAAGAAAATTTTGCTGTTCTTATCGCTTCCATCCAACTGAGCAAAAGGACGGGATCAAAAGACTGGTCCGCGACATGTTGATGGGGGCCTGATCCACCCCAGTGTCAGCCCCTTCTCCAGCCCAGTCCTGTTGGTCCGCAAAAAAGGCGGCAGATGGCGTTTCTGCGTAGACTATCAGGAGCTCAATAAAGCCACCGTTCCAGACAAGTACCCGATTCCGGTGATTCAGGAGCTTTTGGATGAGCTCCATGGCGCGACCATCTTCACCAAGCTGGACCTGCGTGTCGGCTACCATCAGATTCGCGTTTGGCCGATCGATGTAGCCAAGACGGCCTTTCAGACCCATGACGGCCACTATGAGTTCCTGGTTATGCCTTTCGGCCTGACCAACGCACCGGCCACCTTTCAGGCCACGATGAACGATATCTTTCGCCCGGTATTTCGTCAGCACGTTCTCGTTTTTTTTGATGGCATATTGATCTACAGTTTTTCTTGGCAGGAGCATCTACAGCACGTTCGACAGACATTGACAACTCTACAACTCCGCCACCACCTCAAGCTCCACCTAACGAAGTGTTCCTTTGGGGTTCTCGAGGTGTGCTACTTGGGACACACCATCTCGGCAACAGGAGTCGCCATGGATAGCAACAAGATTGAGGCGGTCCTCCAGTGGCCGACACCATCGTCACTCCACGATGTCCGTGGATTCTTCGGACTAACAGGGTACTACCGCCAGTTCATTCAGGGGTACAACACGCTGGCCCGACCCCTCACCCAGCTTCTGAAAAAGTCGCCGAAGGGCCCTTCGGGTGGTCGGTCGCGGCGTCCGCCGCTTTTACCGCGCTACAGCTGGCCTTAGTTCGAGCTCCGGTGTTGTCTATGCCGGATTTTTCACAGCCCTTCCTCGTGGAATGCGACACGTCAGGTGTCGGTGTTGCAGCCATTTTGATGCAGGTCGGTCGCCCGGTGGCCTATTTCAGCCGCGCTTTTTCAGACACAATCCGCAGACGTTCCGCTTATGAGAACGAGCTCATGGGCCTCGTCCTCGCTGTGCAACATTGGCGACCTTACCTCCTCGGCCGGCGGTTCGTTGTCTGCACCGACCACCACAGTCTTCGCTACCTCCTACAACAGAAGATCGCTACACCCGCTCAACAAGTATGGGTGGCCAAGCTCCTCGGCTATGACATCAACATCGAGTTCCGGCCAGGGAAGACCAATTGCTCGGACGATGCCCTCCCGCGCAACCCCATCCTCACAGCCATTTCCTGACCGGTGTGGGAAGATGCGGATATCCTCCAACGGGAAGTAGAAGTCGACCCAACGCTCAACAAGATACGGATAGCACTTCTCGCGGATGTCACAAGCCACCCACCATACTCCTTGGTTGACAACTGCTTACTCTATAAGGGCCGCCTCGTACTCGCCCCCTCCTCCCTGAGCATTCGTCTTTTGTTGAACGAGTTCCATGCTTCACCTATGGGGGACACGCCAGAGCTTACCGGACGTACCGACGACTGGCCGCCTCCCTCTATTGGCCTCATATGTTCCAACAGGTCAAGCCCTTTGTGGCCTCCTACCTCACCTGCTAGAAAGTCAAGTACGAGGCTGTGTTTCCCGGTGGCCTGCTTCAGCCCCTTTTGATTCCAGATCGCATTTGGGACGACGTCGCCATGGATTTCATCATACGTCTACCCCGATCTCAGGGGTACGCCTGGTGGTAGTGGATCGACTCTCGAAGTATGCTCATTTTCTTCCCCTGCGCCACCCATACAGGCGGCCACAGTCGCCGACAGTTTCGTCCAGGGGGTCGTACGCCTCCAAGGGTTTCCTCGGTCGATCGTCAGCGATCGCGATCCGCTCTTCCTTAGTACGTTCCGGACCACGCTGTTCCGCTTACAGGGCACCCGCCTCCGCATGAGCACAACCTACCACCCGCAGACAGACGGCCAATCAGAGGTCCTCAACCTGTGTTTGGAGACGTACCTCCGCTGCTTCATGGGTGAGCTGCCTCGCAGTTGGGCCAAGTGGCTTGTGTGGGCCGAATACTCGTACAATACCGCCTACCATCAGGCGGCCGGCACCACCCCGTTTGAGGCCGTTTACGGCCGCCCGCCTTCTTCGATCGTCTGCCACCTTCCAGGGGAGTGCCAGGTGGAGAGCTTGACCACCGCTCTCCGTGACAGAGATATCATCCTGGATCATTTGAAGCACCACTTACGGCGGACCCAAGAGAAGATGGTCTCCTTCGCCAACAAGAAACGCCAAGACCTCTCTTTTGAGATTGGGGAGAGAGTGTTCGTCAAACTCCACCCCTACCGACAGCTTTCGGTGGCCCGCGGCCCTGCCCGAAACTGGCTCCTCGTTTCATCGGGCCTTTCGAGGTCCTCGCCCGCATAGGGGAGGCCGCCTACTGTCTTCGCCTTCCAGCCGACGTCGCGTTGTGGACGACCACACTCCCACAGATCACATTCCGGTCGACGTCGACCTCGCAGGGGAGGCACCCTACTACCCCGCCTTGGTCCTCGATCAGAGATGTTGCATCCCAGGAGACCACACATTGGAGGAAGTCCTTGTGGCCTGGACGGCCGGCCAAACTCGGACGCAACGTGGTTGCCCCGGGATGATTTCCGTCGTCAGTTTCCCGATTTTTGCCTTCTGCTTTATTTGCGCGTGTCAATTTAAATATTTCCGTACTTCCTATTTTAGAATATTTCCCTTTTTTGTTCGCTCCTCGTCACTATAAGTGGACGCGTAAGCTTTGTATTGTTTTCATCCTGAAATGAAATTATGTTTTCCCTCTCCTCTCTAACCCTAATTCTCCATCTCTTACTCTTCCTCCCCTCCCTCTCTCGCTCTCCCTCAGACCGTCCGGAGCCATCTCCTCCCCGGGATCGTACCAGGTCTCTTTTTAAAAAAAAACATATGGATTGTTACATCAATGATTATCCTTCACCTATATTTTGTGTTAATAAATTTGTCATCTGCATATCTAAATATCTTGTGTTCCGTGAAAGAACAAAACGTATTGAAGTTGTTGGTCACTTCATCAAAGAGGAAGTTATCAAAAAGCAAATATGCACGATGTTTATTTCTTCCAATAAAGAGTTGGATGATCGATTTCAGTGTGAAACTGAGAATGATTGATATATAAATACTTCAGTTTGATGGAGAATGTTAAAACCCGAAGTTAAAAGCCCAAAAATGAGTCATTGTAAATTTTCTATTCCTTGTATTTAGGCTCATATCTACAGGTGTAAATTCTTCATACTAAAATATCCACCAAGTTTTCAAGTTTACCCATTGCAATAACTTATATTTGCAAATGATGAGGCAGTCAAATGATGAACTTAAAAAACGATACCAATATAAAAGATAAACTTGAGAATTCAGAAGAAAATTTAGCTGTTCTTATCGCTTCCATCCAACTGAGAAAAAGAATTTTTTTTTAATTTCAAAATACGGCGGAGATTTTCTATACTTACGCAAACTCCGGGAAGAGTCTTGGCGCCTTGGTGCACCGGTGAAAATGCAGGGTAAGTCGCCATGTGACCTTGAGGTCGCGGGCTCGAGTCCTAGAAGCAGCCTCTTGCAAAAATGCAGGGTAAAGTTTGTCTACATTACATCCTTGTGATGGTGGGACCCTTGCCCCGACCCTCGCTGTGCACGGGGCTGCCCTTTTTTAGGCAAACTCCGAGAAAACATCCTGATAATATATTGATTCGGAACATACTTGGGATCATATTCACTTTAGAACCAGAAACACAACTTGTTGCGCGTTAAAACTTGTCTGTATATATTTATTCATTTATTATGTTTATATTATGGGCAAAAACTTATTTGTGATTGCAGGCCTGGCAACTGTCATTGGGGTTAAGAAATTTGAAACCCCGCAGAAAGGAAGAACGGCGGTGATGAAGGTTAAGTCGTATGTGCCGGAGAAGTACGCAGATCTAGTGGCTCTGGTAGCGTTGCATTAAACGGTGGACTTCGACGATATTAGTATTTAATACCAAATCTATCTTTTTTTTGTAATATGGTCTTTAGGATTATCTGATTGAATGTAGTTTGAAGTCTTAATATTGGTGAGAGAAAAGTAGCCATTTTCTTATGGAAAGTATGTAGGCAATGTCGATAATTCGCGTCTCTCAAACCCCGATCATTTGGTAAATCAAAAGATTGAGCTAAGTTCGCCTCTCTTTGCTATAATAATATCATTATTTTATCGCCATTGCAACCGTCCAGGAATCTTTATGATGCCGACACGAACATAGATCGTTTTTGATCTTATGGGATTGTTTTGATCTCACAAACATATTTGTTTGGACAATATTTTATGTTCAGGACACAAGCTCAAAAAATTCTCAGGGACATAGGATCAAACTAATGCAGGAATGGTAATTATTTTATTTAAATAGAATTAGTGCAAACATTGAGAGAATATAAGATAAATTGATACAAACGGGGAAAAATATTCTTTGATGTGATGGATTTTCTAAATTTTTGATCATAAATTCAGAAAATATTATTAATAGCACGGAATAAAGAGATTTTTGGCAATATTTTTGATAAATTCACATCACCAGTACAAACTAATCTACTTGAAGATGCATGCATTAAGGTTTTGTTTGGCACGGTGGTGGTGGTGGTGGTTGTAAACGAATTGGTTAAACTGTCATTTTTTTATTTAGGTGCGTTTCTCGTATTGTGTGAATACAATACAACCGTGTGATGACGTTTCAAAATCATGCTGAAAAGGTGATGTTAAAATATACGATTAGATATACTTTAAATATTGTGCCCGCACATTGATTTCCTTGCGAGTAATGCACCTACAATTTACTTTGTGTGGGTGTTCGGTACATGAATGTGTGTATATGTGCATCACCATCATCATTATCATTGTCATCAATAGCTTTATCCTCATTTTTCCAGTCGTTCTTCTTGTGTCGGCGTTTGAACCCAAACTATGTAAATCATTGTGAACAACTTTCGTGTGGATATCTTGAGTACATCTTCTCCTTCCTAATCGTTGGACCGACTCTATTTACTCGTCTAATTGATGCATTTTTCTAATTAGTATATTGTCCTAATATAATAATTGTTTTGTTTATGTTATCGGCTGGTCCCTTTTCATTTGTTTTCTCAGAATGAATATTTTTTTATCTTATGATTCTAATTCTGCCCGCGGTTCTAACAGGAATCCCACGTATATTTCTTAGATTGAGAAATTTTTGCTCTCCCTTTCTACAATTTTCGCTCTCCCTTTCTACAACTTTCGTGTGCCTATCTGCGAACTTGTTTTGCCGCACTCCATGATATTGTAGAGAATGATAAGCAACTTCTAATTCATTATTTTGAGGAGACGGATGCGTCGCAAATTTTTTTTATTTTTTTTATATGCAAGCATTTTGAAGCATGCAAAGTCATTAATCAAGAGTAGGCATTGCTTGCAAATACGTCATTAATCATGGATCTTTCACCGCTTGCAAATATAGTGGTTTAGGAGAAATTTAGGGCCCGTTTTGCACAACGGTGGTGGCTGTCAATGTGGTGGTTATGAATCGTCGTTTGTGAACGCCAAACATCACCAAATAAATAGTGTCAAAGGCTATAAATTTAGATTTCATAGTGCTTCTGGAAATTGAGATTTGTTTTGTTGAAATCCAGTAAATAACAGATCTTCCTAATGAAAAATATAACCAATGTTGATTTAATATCTAGTGAATTGGTTATAAATTTACATTAGAATATCCTTCTTTATAAAATCCAATAAATGCGATATGAGAATCAACAATACCACAACAATATATACTTGAACATTCTAGTTATTGTTATCCAATGTTCACTAATAAAAATGTTATTATATCTACTCAATCTATTTACTGCATAACAAATGTTGGTATAGTCTGATTTGCTATATAAAGCAATGTTCAAATCATTTAAGCAAAATTATGTTGATCAACATGTTCTCCTATGTTTTTTGAAAAGTTTAACACTAAAGTTATAATATATTAGGGTAGGAGGAGAATTAATTGAGTTAAATTTATGCAACTTCTTTTCTGTAGAATGAGAAATAATTAATTACAAACAAATATTATTTTTAATTAATTTCATTTCTAGAATAATATTTGCATCTTCTAAGTCTTTCACATCAAATTTAGTTGACAAAAATATATTGATGACATTTAGGCTCCGTTTGGGGGGGCTTATTTTCACCGGTCAAGCGGTTACGACCGCATGAATTTGACCGTAATTAAGGTCTGATTCATACGGTCGTAACTGCTTGACCGGTGAAAATAAATCCCCCAACGGAGCCTTAATATCCTAAAGGATATTCCCAAAATATATATATCATCAACATATAGGCAAATGAAAGATATATCACCATGATCTCTTTTTTTTCATATTTAAACTTATCAAACTCATTGACTAAAATTCAAAATATATGATCATAGAATCAAACTTTTGATGCCAATATTTTGAAGCATGATTTAATCAATATAAAGACTTAATTAACATACAAACATTATGCTCTTGATTCTTAGCAATGAAACCTTAAGATTGAGTCATATGAATCTTTTCTTTTAAATCACTATGATGAAAAATGGTTTTAACATCTATTTGCTAAATAAAAAGCTATAGATTGATGCTGAGACCATTAAAACATGGAGGGAGGACATTCTTACTACCAAGGCATGTATGTTAAGATAATATACTATTTTGTTTTTGAGAATATTCTTTAGCCACCAAATGAGCTTTGTATATCTCAATAAAACTATTAGGTCTTAATTTCTTCTTAAAAATCTATCTACAACTTATTACTTTATTATCAATAGGTACAATGGTTAAAATCCATGTATGATTTTCTATCAAAATTTATTTCAGCAACAATTGATTCATTTCAAAAAGGGGTATCTAAAGATTTCATAACTTTATCAAATGTATTATACTCTCCTTCAACCAAAATGGTGAAGTATTAACCAAAAGATCTTCAAAGATCTAATTTTGTTGCTCCTAGGTTCTAGATCTTTTACATAGGTAAAGATCATTACTAGAGGGTTGAGATGTGGTGTTTTCCTCAAATAAAATTTTATCCTCAAATTAAAACACATAAAGTGCTTCTAAAGTAGTGTTTATAAATTTTGCTAACTTGAGAATTATTGATAATAAATATGCTTGCACTATTATTGAAGATATTGTTGGAACACGTGCTCCGCATCTCTTGGCTTGAGAATAACAAATACATTATATATTTGATTATGTTTGTCTTGTGTTTATAGTGTATAGGAAATAAAGATACAATATCACTCTGAATGCATACATGGAATGCGAGAAAAGTAGCCATTTTCTTATGGAAAGTATGTAGGCAATTGTCCTCGTCTATCCTCCACTTTGTGGCTCCTGTCACTCTCATTTATCCATCCAAGGCTCTTTTCTCTCACACCTCATGTGTTTGGATGTTACATATTATCTCCATCACCTTAGTCCTTCAAACGACAAGTTAGCCTCTCATTCTACCAAAGATATGTTTGTTGGGTACCCTCGCACTAAGAAGGGGTATGTCTGCTATTACCCTACCACTGGTAAAATTATTGTTTTTACTGATGTCGCCTTTCATGAATACCAACCATATCACACCAGTCATACTGATCCTCTTCTTCCTCCTCCGCTACCTCGGCCCACAGTTCCAGTTACGTCATCACTTCTACCTCTTCTACCTCCTCCTTCTCTGCCTCCCGCACCTAACCCTCTGTCAGTTCCTTTCAAACCAACTATCATTCAGTTCTACACTCGTCGTCCTCCACGTCCAGATGCCCTGCAACAACTTCCCTCTGTTGGTGTGTCCTCGCGGCTTGTTGATTCGGCATCACCCTCGATGGCTCATCCCATGGCCAACTATGTCTCTTTATGTCGGCTCTTTCCACCTCTTCTTACATTTTATCTCTCTCTCTCTCTCTCTCTCTTCTATCTCCATACCTAACTCTGTGTAGGAAGCTCTCCAGCCTCTGGGGTGGCGTGCAGCCATGGATAGGCTTGCGAGCGGTGCGGTTTGGGCCCAAACCGAAACCGCACTGTAGGGTGCGGTTTCTTACCGACCAAAACCGCACCGCACCGAAGCCGTGCGGTGCGGTTTCAATTCGGTGCAGTTTTGGATCAATTTTTGCGGTGCGGTTTCGGGTTTTGGCAGTTTTTTTGTCCCTTCTTTAATTTAGGCAAGACACTTCTATGAAAAGTTGAAAATTGATTCCTTTCCCAGTAACTGGAGTTTAACCATCAGCTATAGTTTCTAATGTTCAGTCATTCAATCGTACATTCAGATCATTTGTTATATTGGTTCTGAACGCTTTTCTTTCATTCGTACTGGTGCTCTTTGCTATTTCTTATTTGGACGATGAGTTTCACTTTACAATAAAAATAAGATTATGCAACTAAAAGATTAGAAATTTTTTAAAGTACTTCCCTCTCCTCTGCTGCTTTTATTAGGGTGACAGTTTTAAATAACAGATCTTCCTAATTTTTATTTATATGCAAATTCTCATTTAGTAATGCATTCACTAAATATGTAATGATGAATAAATTATATTATATATGTTATATGAAATACTTATATTTATATATTATATAGTTATATTGAAATCTCATGAAAATTGTCCCAGCAAGACCGTTAAACCCATTTACAAATTACGGTGCATGCGCTTTTCTTTCTTGACATATATTTTAAAAGTTAAAACCTAAGTCACGGTGCAGTGTGATTTTCTCGGTTTTATGAAGTTATAAACCGCACCGCATCGATCGGGGGTCGGTTTTCACACATACAAAACCGAACTGCACTGCAACCAAGCAGTTCAGTTTGAAATGTGGTGTGTGGTTGGTCGGTTTGGTGCGGTTTTCGGTTTCCCTGCACACCCCTAGCCATGGATGAAGAAATGACTGTTATGTGGGGTAATCAGACTTAAGATCTTGTCTCTATTCCTCATGACTATAGTGTGTTAGCTGCAAATGGAATTTTACAATCAAACATGCGGTAGATGAGACAGTTGATCGCTTGAAAGCTCGGCTTGTGGCACGGAGTTTTACTCAACAATACGGCCTTGATTATGATGAAACTTTCTCCCTGTCGCAAAATTAAATTCCGTTCGGGTTTTGCTCTCCTTAGTTGTTCATCGATAGTGACCCCTCCATCAGCTGGACGTCAAAAATGCCTTTTTGAATGATGATCTTCTTGAAACTGTTTACATGCATCAACCGCCCGGGTTTGAGACCACGCGAGAGTCTCGTGTATGTTTGCTTCGAAAATCTATTTATGGTCTTAAAGAGTCTCCTCGGGCGTGGTTTAAGAAATTCAGCAAGGTCGTTCGTGAGGTTGGTTTTAAACAAAGCTCGACATATTTCTCTCTCTTTACTCATCACCAATCAACCGGGACTGTAATACTTCTGATTTATGTGAACGACATTTTGATCATTGGTGATGACTCCGCTGGGATACAACATGTTAAGTAACATTTGAATTTTGTCTTTCAAATCAAAGATCTATGAAACCTTCGCTATTTTTTTGGACTAGAGGTAGCACAACGACCTGATGGACTTATCTTATCCCAACGCAAGTATTGCATTGACCTTCTACACGATGCTGGCCACTCAGGGTGCAAACCTGCAGAGACCTCGTTGGAAGTGAACCACAAGTTGTGTGCTCAGGGATCTGAGTCTGATTCTCTACTTCCAAATCCAGAATATTATCGGTGTCTTGAGGGAAAAATGATATACCTAACAGTTACAAGACCAGATATCTCATTAGCGGTTGGAGTGATCAGTTGCATTATGCATACTCCACGAGTTTCTCATCTTCAGGCAGTGGAACACATTCTCCGATATCTGAAAACTGCTCCTGGACAAGAACATGTGTATAAATCTCTTCTCTTTCTCTTATTGCTTGCTCTGATGCGGATTATGCGGGCTCACTGGACGATCGACGATCTACTACTGGTTTATGTACTTTGGAGGAAATCTTATCACATGGTGGAGTAAGAAGCAGCCGGTGGTTGCTTGCTCGTCGACTGAAGCTAAGTACAGTGCGATGTCGGTTGTTGTATTAGAACTCACCTGGCTTGAAAGTCTCCTTATGGATTTGAGAGTAAAATTATCGTCACCGTCAACTTTATTTTGTGACAGTCATGCTGCAATCCATATTGCAAAGAATCTTGTGTTCATGAGCGGACCTAACATATTGAAGTTGACTGTCACTTCATTCGAGAAAATGTCCAATCGAAGATGCTAAAGCCTGAGCATGTTCCTGCTTCTGGACAAGTTGCTGACATTCTTACCAAGGCATTACCTCAGAAATTGTACCATAAGTTCCTGTCCAAGCTTGGTGCCGACGACTTGTACGCTCCAGCTTGCGGGGGAGTGCTAGAGAATATGGAGGAAAATGATGTAAAAACTCACGTATAAGGCCCATCCATAGACCCGCTTCTTCTTTCTTCTATTAGTCCCACATATCTTGTATATGATTCTTTCTCTCTCTCTCATATCATATATATTTGTACTTACTCTTGTATTTTCATCATGAAGTATATACAAGGTTTGGCTCTACTTTTCTACAAAAACAATCAAGAAATAATTTCATCATATATTGGAAAGCTCATGATAAATGTCGCCACCCCACGATGACGACGACCGTTGTAGCCGCCCACGACAAATGACGCCGCTTACGATCATTGTCGCCGCCCACGACCAATGTCCCGCTCACGACCAATGTCCCGCTCACGACCAATGTCCTGTCCATGACCAATGTCGACCGCCGCCCATGATCAATGTCGTTGCACACAGCCAATATCGCTCATCACAACCAATGTCGCCCCTTACGACAAATGTTGGCCCCCACAACAAATTTTAAAGTTGTCCACAACCATATGTCGTCGCCCACACAAATGTCTCCCCCGTGATAATGTCGCTGCCTCCACGACAAAATTTCGCCACCACGACAAATGTCCCCCCACACACAGATGTCGATCCCACGACAAATGTTGCTCCCATGACAAATGTCGCTCCCATGACAAATATCGCTCTCATGAAAAATGTCGCCCCCAAGACAAATGTCGTCCCGCGACAAATATCGCTCACCCACCGAATGCCCTAGGGCCGAAGGCCAGTTGCCTATCACTTGTGTAAATCTATTGTAAAGGTATTATTTAGTATTTAGTATAATATGTTAATTATAAATTTTAGTCACATATATATTTAAGGTATATATTACATTCATATTATTTGATATATTTATTTTTATAGTAGATCATATTTTGGAGGAAAGATCAAACTTACAAGAAAATTGAGAATGATACATATTTATTTAATATGTATTACCGGAAACAAAGGCTCCATGTGGCATGGTGGTGGTGGTCGTGAACATGATGGGGGGGGGGGGGGGTTAATTGTACATTCGAACGCCCACCTGAAACTTCATCCACTTTTATGTTCAAATGGATACAGTTTTTTAGGTGGTCGTTAACAAATGATAGTTTAACTCATGTGTTTACAGCTGTCACCGCTCTGCCAAACGAAGCCAAAATTGGCTCAAAAATACATCAGCCTGCAATAGTTTGGCCCGCTGTCTATAAAAACATGCTCATCCTCTGGAATTATAAAACTTTCTAGAATCATAGAATCACATTTATGAAATGTGCACTGTTTTTATCACCTCAAGCCCAGCATTTTTGCGCATTTTGATTCGGGCCTAACATTCGTTGAATCGATGATGACTGCATCGGGATCCCTTGGACTGCTAGTTTTCGTTGTTTGTTTGATGGTACGAACCGAGACTCACCTCTTCGGCATCTTCCGAAGAACTTCTTCGAGTATCGGACGAAAAAGAACTGTGGAAATGTATCTTTCTCCGAAACTGGGGAACATAACCTGCAAAGCCCAACCTAAAATAAATTAGTTGCAAGTGGAGGTCCCCCGGATGTGTTACATAAATATCCAGATATCCGATTATATTCTCTACACGCCGCTCACATGTATGGTCTTTAGCCTTTAACACGGTGTTGATACTAAGTCGAGTAGGAGCGAGGTTAGCTCGAGTCGAACTTGAAATATCTTGTGTTCAACTTCGCTCGAAATCAACTGGAGCCTAGCTTGACCGAATTAGCCAACTCAAAATGTCTACTTCACTAAATTGGAATCTGTTCAGAATTGATTCGAAATTAAGTTATGCGAAATAATGGCTAAACCCCATGTTTCGAGCCACAATTTACTTGAAATAGCGGCTGAACTCTCCAGCTTATCTCGAAATGATTTTTTCAAGCCATGATTATGAACCATCGTTCGTGAACGTCGGACATCTCATATAGAACTTCATTCACTTTTATGTTCAAAATTAGTTTTCTTTTCTTGACGGCGATCATAATGGTTGTTCTGTCAAACATACATTCTATGAGGATGGTGTTTTTGTCCAAACTCACGGGAGCAAAAAAGTTGTGCCAAACGAAGCAAAAAGAATGAATAGATTCATGTCCGATGAGTTAGACAAATCCAAATCGAGATCATACCATGGGAAAAATGAGATATACAACAAGACTCAAGCCTTTATCCCACTATAGTGGGGTCGGCAATATGGATCCTTTGTCGCCATTGGGCCCTATCTTTAGTCATAATCTCACTAATGTCTAAGTACATCATGTATTTCCTTATATTTTCATTCCAAGTCTTTATTGGTTTACCCCTCCCCCATTTAACATGCCTAGTGACTAAACTATCACAACGTCTAACCAGTGCCTCTAATGATCTCCTTTGTATGTGTCCAAACCGTCTTAGTCGAGCTTCTCATATCTTATCTACAATTAGTGATTTGGTGCCACTCCCATCTTATCCCTGATACATTCATTTTTAATTTTATCCACAATTCAATTAGTGACAACTCAATTTCAAACCACAACGTAGGACTAAAACAATGTAAGATTCTCCTAACGGGCCATAAAGGTGGGATTTTGCATTGGGCTTCACAAACATATCTTTTATACTCGTCCGCAAACTGGAGGGTACATATTGTAAGCTTCAAGCTTGGAAACGAACAATGGAGCGTGTGAAGCAAGGCCTTGGTGAAGACATCATATATTTGATCAGCAACGAGAACACGCCGAAGATCAATTTTGCGAAGTTGAACTTTTTCTTTAATGAAGTGACAATCTATTTCAATATGCTTGGTGTGTTCATGGAGAATTGGATTTTCGGCGATATGAAGAGCAACTTAATTATCTTAATAAGGGATTGCGGGAGAACAGAGAAACACCAAGATCATTAAAAAAAACTATCCGGACAAGTAAGTTCAAAAAAGGCAGAGGTCTTTGAACGATACTCAGTCTCCACAGATGAGCGTATTACAGCTGTTTACTTCTTTTTCTGCCAAATAACCAAATGACCATCAAAATACGTGCAATAACCACTTGCCGATTGACGATCATCGAGGAATCCTGCATAATCCACATCTAAATAGGCAATACGAGAGGGAAGAGGAGGGATTAAACACAAAACCTTGACATAGAGCTTTCTTCAAATACCGAAGGATCAACTTGACTTCGAGGCTCGAGGAGCGTGCATGTGTCAGCTAATCACTTCTAACAGTGAATGAGATAACTGGTCGTATTACAGACAATATTGTCAGGATCGAGATCCTAGACACTGTTTTAAATGTCCTTCGACATGTCTGACATGTCTCCCGACATGTCATTTTTTAGAGGAAAACGATATGTTTTTCTCAAAATAATAGATTATGTTCTTTTGTAAAATATAGGCCGACATGTCCGATCTTTTCCGATATATCAGCCGACACGACTTTTAAATATATCACCCGATATTTTATTTTATGTTATATTTGCAGACAAATATCATATATTTAAATCACCTATGAATACTACATTATGTATACTATATTATGTATGTTTAATTCGATTAAACTTATTATTTCAAATTTTTAATGTTTTATTATTACAATCAATTTTGTATAATTATTTCACAAATTTTTAATTTCATATTATAAAAAATAGGAAAATATTTAATATATTTATTAGGTGATTGTTTCATATTTTTAATATAAATTTATAGGTTTGAAAAAACTTATAATAAATCAAGTATTTTTAACTTTTAAATATTTTTTATTTGCAATAAACTTATTGTTATCAAAATAAAATTAGTGTATAGTATTAAATATATTTTACAATGTATCATTTTGTATTTGTTAATAATATTTTTTCTTAAATACTATTTAAATTTATTTCAGAATATAAATAACTCATTTTTTATCTATTTGTTATATTATTTTTCTATTTTTATAACATATAATTATAGTTAGTATGCATTAAATAAAAAATTTATTCATAATATATGGAAATCCGATATTTTAAAATATCCCCGACATGTCTCCGACTTCCGACATCCCACATTTTAAAACACAATCCGATATATGTGCGACATCCGATATTTAAAACATTGATCCTAGATGAGATCGTTTTGAGGTTGGATCAGATCGGATTGCAGGATTGGATCGAGGATCACTTTACAAAATCTGGATTGATTTACAAAATCTGGATCATAGGATCCTAAGATCCGGATCACGATCCTGACAACCATAGTTACAGTTAGACAGATAGGCTTGTCAACAAGACGATAATACTCTGGATTATGTAGAAGAGGATCAGAGTCAGACTTGTGAGCACGGAGCTTGTGGTTTGCATCCATAGAAGTATCAGCGGCCTTACAACACAAGTAATCAGTATCTTGTAGAAGATCAATGCAATACTTTTATTGAGACATAGAGATATCTTAAGACCTAAGAAGTATTTGAGGTGCACCAAATCTTTGGACTAAAAATTAGAGGTCAAGTGTTTCAAGAACATAGAGATACCATTTAGATCATCACACAATGGTAATATCATCAACGTACACAAGAATGATCACCATACCGGCTTGGAGATGATGTGTAAATAAGGAGAAATCTGCCGAGCTCCGAGTGAATCCAAAATCATGAACGACCTAACTAAATTTATCAAACCAAGCATGAGGATATTGCTTTAGGCCATAAATAGATTTTCTTGGGCGACAGACAAGAGACTCCCCCATAGTATCATGTTCAGGAGGTTGCGACATATACATTCTCCGTTAAATCGTCATTAAAAATGCATTCTTGATATCAAGTTGATGCAATTGCCAATGACGATCGGAAAAATTTAATGTGAGTCAAAAATTGAGTTCGAGTTTCGGCTTATGAATGAGTGAAAGACATGTATTATCTCAAATAGATCACGAAATAAATACACTCACATAATGCTAGAAGGACCATTATAAAAGTAGTAAACTACTGGTATCCAGACAAACTAGCAATTTATATAGATCCCAAATGCTTGAATGAACTAAAGAAAATGGAACATTGCCCAAAAAAAGGTGGAACAAAGATGTTTTCCATAAATACAAGAGTCTCAAATAAATATTAGAGAAAGTAAAATCCGAAAGAGCCTTTCGTAAGATTGCAAGAGAAGCATCGCCAAGATGGCGATGCCAACCAATAGAGGTGACAAAAGAAAGAGCGAAAGTGGGTAGGTCCAAAATGTAGAGCCCGTTTGATAGTCATCCTCTATAAATGATACTCCGCATCCATCGATTATGCACCACAAATGAAAACAAGGAAAAAAATAATGGAGCATTCATGATCATGGGCCAGTTGACTAACAAAGAGAAGATTAAATTGTGAACAAGGTACATGAAGTACATATCGTCGAGAAATATATGGAGTAAGAGGCGCATCTCCAGATCTACTTGTTTCTCCGTTGGAAAGAGTGGATAGACTTGGGACTAACAATGTCCTCATACTGTGACGGTTTCACAAGAGTAATGTGATTTGTGGTCCCAGAGTACACTATCTACGAGATATGGGAAAAACACGACATACATTCATTGGATATAGAGGCGATGGACCTGGAAGTATGATTACGAGCCTCCAATTGGGAGAGGTCATGCGATCTAGCCTTCCCAATGGCGAAAGATATTGTTGGTGCAAAAAATTCACTCCACGAACTCACGCTCTGCTAAGAAGGGGAATGAGAGGGGGGAGACTGAGAGTGGTCGGCTACTTCACGGTTATCACGGGCGAGCTGGAGAGAACAAAAAGAGATGTTGCAAGCAGCGAGGCCAGACTTCCCGCAGCTGCAACTTGGTGTTGCGGGTGATTTTATTGCTAGCTGAGAAACAGTTACAAAGAGAAAGCCACTAAGAGGATCTCGTCGTAGCTTGAAGGGTACAAAGTCGAGCTCGCAACAAGCAGAAGCTGATTCTCGGATCCCTTTCTCAGTACTGTTCACTTTTATTTATACTAGTGGGGGCCTGCCCGAACGGGCAGGTAGCAAAAAAGAAGTGATGTTATGCGCACACAGAAAATCTGTCTGCAAGGCTTGGGCTGTTGAGCTATGCGCACACAGAAAATCTGTTCGTACGGGCCAGCAGGGGAAGGCATTGGCTCGCCGAGAGAGAGAGAACTGAAGCTAAGGGTCGTGCGGACTCTCAGAGGAGACTGCCTGGGTTGTTGGGGAACACGATAGCTGTTTTAAAGGTAGCTAAGGAACTAAACTGGGCGGTCTCTGCAAGAGTGACCGCCAGCATCTTGAGGAGAAACGAAAGTGTCTAGCTTGCCGAGCAGCAGAAGATCTAGGTGGACTTCAAAGGTTGTCCGCGTAGGCTAGAAGAGGTGATTTTGATCACTCCCGAGGTCGTTGCCTTTCGGGTAAACAAATACAACGGAAGTTGGACTCGACCGAGAGATGAGGTAAGTGGGGAACCATGCTCAACCCTAGCCCTAGCCATCAAGCCCACTCTCCCAACATATATATAGTTGGAGGAAAGAGTTTAACAAAATTTACCAATTATGCCCATCACTCAGGATATATAATGCGTGAGGAATAAAGCGTACGAAAATAAAGAGGTAATAACAGTGTGTGACAATAAAGATACAATGTAATAGAAGATACATGTCATCCCAGACATGCATTGTCGTCCCCCCCCCCCCAGAACAGCGGTTTGTCCTCAAGCTTGAAGTACGGGGGTTCCACCGAGCCAGCATTCTCGACCTTGTCATCTGGGGGGTCGTGTACTTTAAGTCAAAAGAGACATTTGCACCTGTGTCGGTCCGAATATGGTTTGTCACGGGTTGAAACAAAGGCCTTGTGCATGACATTTTTCTATCTATGCTCGTGGCGGTCGCTTGATGGCGGGGGTGGCGCTAGATTCCTTGCCCTTAAGTGTGATAGACAAACTACTAGAACGGGGAGTGTGTGTGTCCTCACGCTAACTGTGCCAATACCCATCGTAGTAGCCGCCAGACGAAGTGTCCATGAGGAGACATTTCTCACAAATGCGGGCGGAGCTGATGGCTGTGCTAAGGTCCTGCGGGGCTTGAGACTCAACATCGAAGCACAATCGACCATGCACACTGGATATTGTAGACGAGCTCGCGAGATAGACAAGCCATTGAGATAGGAGAGCTTGTGAGATCGGTGGAGAGCTCAAGCCAGTGGAGAGCTCAAGATGCGAGTTCGGCGAGCAGGCGATTAGAGTGGGGGCAACCAGAGAGATTGTTACGGATCGTTTTTGAATCCTTTGTCATTTATCATATTATATGCATTGAGTTTGTATTAGGAGTGAGTCTTATTATATTAGGGTATTTTATTATTGTATGAATCTTCATGTATTTACGGGTGTGCCACCTAGGGGTTCTATAAATAGACCATTAGTGTCTTGTATAAGAATATCAATGAAATGAAGTCTAGTTCTTGTCCCTTGCTGTGAGATCTTGACGGCTCTCTCCTCCAACGAGCAACCCTGCCTAGTCAGCCGCGGTTCCGACTCCACGGTATCCTGCACCACCGCCATCTTCTCCGCCTCCGATTACTATCCCGGCGAGTTATCGCTGTTACGGAAATAGACCCATAACAACTCGGTATCAGAGCCCTCGGTCCTCTTCCGCGACGCCATTACACTCTTGCTCCTTTCCCACGCCGTCATCTTCCTTGCCAAGTCTCCCTCAAGCTTCCATTCTTCTTGATCGTCTCCCTCAACTTCACTGCACGCGCTTTCACCTCGCCGCTGCAACTGTTTTTCTTCGCCACGGAGCCGTCAGCCACTATTATTCTTCCCCAACCTTCCATTCTCGATCCAATTGCAATACCCAGCGGTGGTATCACAGCAGGGAACAGCAGCCCAGCGGCCCGATCTACCTCTGCATCTCCATCATCGTACACAGAACCGCGACAACCTGCCGACCACGTGTTTTCTTCCGCAGAGCCGTCTGCGTCGTGTTCTTCTTCTGCAGGGAACAGTCACCGACCAACTCCTCAGCCGACACTGGGTCCTCCAGAGCCGACGGCTGCGCGGTCGAGCCCCATCGTGCCTTCCCTCGACGTCGTTGATATCCCCCAGCGACTTCTCCGTGCGTCCAACAGAGGACGACAACGCTTTCCCTTGACGAAGAAAGCATCAGCGCCATCATCGAGCCCCGCAATTTCGCACAACACAACCTTTTTGAGCCTTGCGCCATTCCCCCTCGTTTCAGCGGAAAGGCAGATCTGGTTCAGCTAAATTAAAAAAAGGAGAACTCCTCACCCAGTGGTTTTCTTTATCACAGCCCACCCCAGGCGATTTTATTTATTACAACCCAGTCATTCCAGCGGTTTTCTTTATTTAAGCCACAAAACCTTTTGACGCTACATCTCTGTGGTTGTGGTTTGCTGCCTCGTTTCTTGCGGGCCCCAATTAAATATGTTGTGCCTTATTAATTCAGCATTGACTTATTAATAATATCATCTTATTATTATGGGGAACGCCAAGTTGACTGCCGCGGATGCCGCTGTCATCCAATCGAAACTACATGAAATGATGCTCTCCATGGACACACTCCTCCGGAATGTCGACGTACTCCTCGGCCACATTAAGAATCCGATGGTCGTTTTTCTGCCGCAGCCCGTGTCCCTGCCGCTTCCACCACCGCCTCTTCTGGTGCAATCACCATCTGCAGCGACTGTTGACGTGCCACCGCTCTTAGCGGTGATTGACCTTTCTCCATCACCTTCTGTGGTAGTGCCTCCCCTCCTTGGGCCACCTTCGTCAGACGCTGTGGCCGCCTTTCCGCCAGCACTTGCTCTGCCGGACCCCGCTCTGCCGACCTCGCCGGACCCGTTCCTGGCTCCGACCACCTCACCGCCATCAGATCCATTCCTTTTGTCGCTCGTCGTCTACCCGACCTACTTGTTGTTGTTGTTCATCACTACTCCACCTATCTTGTCAAAGCAATTTCTTCTGTCGCTCGTCTGTCCACCGGCACCGCCGCTACTCACCGACGTCGCCGATGTCTCTATGCGATATCATGCATTGTTCTGGCGGGAGATCAAGCTACCAGATGATCCGGTCACCACGTGGAGTTCTAGCTTGAGGACAAGCTCAATTTTCGAGGACAGATGAGATGTTATGGATCGGTTTTGAATCCTTCGCCATTTATCATATTATATGTATTGATTTTGTATTAGGAGCGAGTCTTATTATATTAGGGTATTTTATTATTGTACCCATCTTCATGTAATTAGGGGTGTGCCACCCGGGGTTCTATAAATAGACCGTTAGTGTCTTGTATGAGAATATCAATGAAATGAAGTCTAGTTCTTATCCCTTGTTGTGAGATCTTGGTGGCTCTCCTCCAACGAGCAACCCCGCCTAGGTAGCCGCGGTTCCGGCTCCACGGTATCCTCCACCACCGCCATCTTCTCCGCCTCCGATCACTATCCCGGCGAGTTATCACTGTTACGGAAGTAGGCCTGTAAGAGATCCAACAGTGCTTATAAATAAGAGCGGGCGTGTTCATGCGAAGGTCACCCGAGGTCCCATGGTTTTGGTGAGCTAACGAGGGAGCAAGGCGAGCAGGTGGCGAGCAACAAGATCAAGCGGACATGCGAGTAGTAAGCTCAAGCAACGAAGTGGTGACAAGGGCTCAAGCTGCAAGATCAGAAAGAGCTCGATTTTACTAGGAGCGAAAGTGAGAGCTCAATAAAGCGTACTTCAGGAATCGTTATGGCTTTGATACCATGTGAAATTGCGGGATACGGGACGCAATATATGTACACATATTTATAGGTATGAGGAGTGACAACTCAACTTCACACCACAATATGGGACTAAACTATACAAGATTTTCCTAATGAGTCACAAAGGTTGGTCTTTACATTGGGCTCCACAAACAATACTTCTATAGGTTCTATAACACTTGCTTAACATTTTCTGTGATCTACTTTTAGTAAAATGAGCCAACTCTAATTTAAGGGCAAAAGAGCCAACTCTAATCTAAACTACTGAAATTTGGATGAAGAAACACCAAGGAATGTATTGTTATTTGTCAAGCCGTGCGAGAACATAATAGTTAGGCAAACCTTGAGAGAGGCAAAAGATAAAAAGTCAAACAGTCCATGATACTTACAGCAATAAGCTTTCCAGCATTTTCTGGCCTTCGTGCCACATGAAGGGCAGCGGCTGCGGCAGCTCCGGAAGAAATACCAACCTGGGAATTCACACATAATTGTTGACGAATATTATAAACCTGACTGTCTGAATGGAAAAAAATGAGAAATCAAATGTACTTGCCAGTAAACCCTCTTTCAAAGCCAAGGTTCTTGCAACTTCAACAGCTTCAGCAGTGCTTATCTAACATTTCAGATATAGAAGAAATAGTTATCTTCAAACAGTCTAAGGAATCAAATGTCTTAGCATTCATCGTGATCAAGGAAATCTAGGGCAATGTAATTAGATTCTTTCAATCCAATTGTAGCTAAGAGATTCTACAATGACAGAATAGTGCACAGTGCACTGATGGAATAAACAGAAAGACGAACAATAACTAATTGCAAATTAGGGCTCCTAGAGATTCTCCTAACCATCCAGCACCCTGGGCTCTGTTTCGCACAATATTGTTTTAGCATCGAGAAGGAACTTCGCTGATCCAAGACAATGATCATATGATCGGGAATAGAGGCAGGCTGGACGCCAGTTTTTTAGTGTTCCGCATAAACCATTTTCCCATCATTGCGTCCAGCGGTGGCTACAGATTGTGGCATTCTACGCAAACCCAGCGTTTGATGATACCACTTAAAATTAGTAATGAAATACTATAAAGTATTAAGCAAGCATTGATTCATAGTATATGGAACGTATTTTGTCTTAGAATTTGGAACAAAAAGTATTAAGCATATTTTAATTAAATTCCATCTGTTGACTATTTCTCATAAATATGAGAATATTATAAGTTAAATACATGTATGATATTCTGATCATTAAAATGTGTTTTATTATTGCAGTTCTTAAACAAAAACTGGAAACTTTTTAAATAAATCACATGCTATAGGAGTGAGAAATTCGACTTTATTAACAAAATTCAGCCGTTATTACAATGAACGGGAAGTACTTGCATATTAGTGCTACTAATGATAATCTCTTAACAATCCAGCAACATAGAGTGATGGAGATCGACCACACCTCACTTGAGTGATTTTCCATTAGGGATACTTTTGGATCGTGAGATAGATAATAGAAGCTTGATTTTGAGAGTTAGGTTAAGTTATGCGATGGGACGATTAGAGTCGTGTTACTGTCCCGCCTTGGTCGCGCATGTCGCGAACTATTTATCGAGTCTACTTCATATTTTCGTATGCGTAATCGATCATCCGTGTGTAAGCCCAAGGAGGGGGCACTTTTATGAACTATTTATGTGTGTGTGACCAAGACAAGGGAAGCAAGATCCCAACGACGGATCGCGTGCTGGGGCAAGCCCCCCCCCCCCCCCTCCCGTTTTATTCCCCACTCCTGCTCATGTCTAACCTAACCCTTCTGAAAGTGAAAAACCTATTCTCCTCTCTGCGTGCTTCGACGCCGACTCGGCGAGCAATCGATCCAGATCTCTTTCGGGATCTAAATCCAGTGTAACAAGCGACAGATTGCATGCTGGGTGGTAGGATCGCGATCCATGCACGATCCCAACGATCCTTAAATAAAAAAAACAAGCCTCCCCCCTGTTTTATTCCTCTGCTCACGTCTAACCTAACCCTTCTGAAAGTGAAAACCCTATTCTCCTCTCTGCGTGATTCAACGCCGATTCGGCGAGCAACTGTTGATCTCGTGCTCTCTCCGGCGAAGCTCCACCCGGAACACTCCACACCTGCTATTTTTGGCGTCCACACATCCCTTTACTGCCTTCATCCTGCTCTCTCCACCATGCCGCAACCCAGTTCATCGTTCGACTTTTTCTAATTGGTATTTTCCCTGCTTGTACTCTTAATATATTCATATAAACAATGAATCTTAAATCTTGATGCAATAGGGTGGTGGAGATAGAGTATTGCTGTCTCATTCAACCATTATTCTCCTCTCCGCATGCTTTACTGCTTCGATGATGAGCTTGAACCTTGACATAATTGATAGAACACTCGAAGTGATGAGGAAGTACTATTTTTTAGAGAACAGTTGCCCACTTATTTTTCAAACTTTATAGTCAATCCAAATTATTATTTTTGAGTGCTGTTGAGAACCAAGGTCCAGCGGGATTGGGTGTGTGTGGGACCGCATATTTGGGCTTCCCCATCGCGTTCCAGGTCTGGGTGTTGACCCCGGTGGGCCCCCCGTGTGGCGGAATATCCCCGCCATCCCGTGGTTGGATTAGTCCTACATTGTCTGCAGTGGGTGGTCCTTGGTGTTTATGTACCCCCGTCCCCCCTTACTATCACCTCGGGGTTTTGGGAAGATGTGCGGTGACGGGTGGTTTCCACATGGTATCAGAGCCATTCCGCTGCGGGGGTGTGTTGAGAACCAAGGTCCAGCGGGATTGGGTGTGTGTGGGACCGCATATTTGGGCTTCCCCATCGCGTTCCAGGTCTGGGTGTTGACCCCGGTGGGCCCCCCGTGTGGCGGAATATCCCCGCCATCTCGTGGTTGGATTAGTCTCACATTGTCTGCAGTGGATGGTCCTTGGTGTTTATGTACCCCCGTCCCCCCTTACAATCACCTCGGGGTTTTGGGAAGATGTGCGGTGACGGGTGGTTTCCACAAGTGCATTGTGTAAGGTGTGTTCTCTCTGCACATTAATGCAGATCTCTCACAGGCATGAAACAATTTATTTTCCTTCAATTGCAATTTTTCTAGTAAGGAAATTTCGGATGAGTTATTTTTAAATAAAAAATACCTCAAAATTAGGGCTGATTGTAACACAGATTTAAATTAGAGCATAATTGTAGACAATTAGGATTGAAATGATGCATACATCCATGCATGATTGTGACAGTCAACAGATCAAACACATGCCACCAAAAGGTTGCTCACAAAACTGTTGTGGGCCTGTGGTTAGTCCATGCATGGCTTGGGCCAAAATGTGAACATGTATGTGTAATAAAACATGAACCACCAGGGCCATTATTCGGTCCCATACAATGTGAGCATGCAGCCCATTTACTTTGAAATTGCTAGATGATAGGTAGCAGTTCTAAGAAAATTCATTTTATGGGTACTTATGTATTTTATTTTTCATGATTTTTCAATAGTTGCTTTCATCCTTTTGGTAATCCATAGTTGATTATGATTTCATTAAGATTTTCATGAACTGTTCCATCTCCTAATTCCTAGATGTTTGTTTCTGGGTTGGGTTCAAATCCAATTGGTAAAAAGTCCCGAAAAAATGCTTCCGGTATAAGAAGTGATCCGAGTTGGGAGCATGAGATTGAAGTTGAGAGTGCGACTAAAATGTCATACTAAGCATTCCTTTTATTTAAACAAATATTGCACTTTATACCATTTTTACTGGGCAGTGATCATGAGAGGCACGAATTAAATCAAATTTCATCATTAAGGAAGTTTAAATAAAGCATTTATTTTCATGGTTTAC
Source organism: Platanthera guangdongensis (assembly GCA_039583875.1). NCBI lineage: Eukaryota > Viridiplantae > Streptophyta > Magnoliopsida > Asparagales > Orchidaceae > Platanthera > Platanthera guangdongensis. The sequence continues at coordinate 110,700,417 of CM077149.1, read as the reverse complement.
TTATCAAAATAAGCGATCGTTACAAAAGGGGGTTCGAGGGAAGGGGATCAAAATGTTCGTCTGAGTTGGGGAGGGTTGTTGGCAGAAACAAGGGCAATGAATTGGACTAGTTGACCATTGGGTGTCGTGAGGGGAATGAAGGCGGCACATGCGGAAGTGGAAGAAGTTAGATCTTGCGTCAAATGGTAAGGCCTGAGACATTGCTGAAGCATGCACTCTATGACAAAGATATCGATTATATGGTAGGGTTTATCCAGCCGTAGCAGGCGTGCATCAATTCCGCAGTGATGGCCATGGTGGAGGGGAAGGAGAAAAATTGGTTCCCGACGACTGAATGAACGGCAGGCAAAGAGTGGCATGTCGGACTCATTGATACTTATATGCAATGAAGTATCAAGAACACGAATAAGGACTTGAACTATTGCACTAGAAACGAAATGGGAAATAAAAGAGCGAGATATGCTCGCTATCCCACATTTGACGGCAAGATCCCTTTAAGAGTCACCCTCGCCAACGAGCGCCAAAACAAGTCTAATATTTAAGATACCATAACTCTCCATCTATGACTCCTTATATAGGACGGAGACCCGCTACAAGAAGAATCACACTAAAAGACAAAATACATAATTAATTATGACTACGATATTATTCAAACAAGGTAATCATGCCTCTTTGAGAGAACACTAGCGAAGTGAGGCAATGATCCGCGCGGGTGTCACTTGCCCACCACAGCGTATTTGTACCATATCCCAATTCTCTTTTGTAATTTTGTACAAGAGATGTCGGGAAATTTTAGGCTCCATCAATTAATCAACCATGCCAACACCTCTATCCTTAAACATTGCATAACCAACTTCTCTATCCTTTGGTTGTCTCATTGTCCCAGTAAGATAGTTGATTCTTCCTTTGCCTCAAATCACTAGCAAAGCACATTGACAGCTATCCATGTAATGAATAATGTGCGATTTGAAAGGAAAGATAATCATCACATGCCAGTAGCATGAGGAAGTAAGCGACAAGAAAAATCAAATGAATTTAAAAAAAAACATGCATGTTGCACCAGTAATGACCGGATTGGCCCAAAAGGTAAAAAATAGAAACGAAACAGTAAAAGCAAAATAAAAAATATACACATTTATTCATCGCAAAATAGGGAAAATATTTACATGTTTGCACTAGGAATAATCCATAATTAGATGATATAACTTCCAGAGTTAAAGCTAAGAGATTGAAGTGGAGACTGGCCTCAGGAACACCATATGATTAGAGAATATTGTAGACCTAAACTTAAACTTTATAAACTATAACTGTGAAAGCTATGTTATATAGATCTGGGTGTTAGCCATAAAGGAATCAGTGATGAACAGGTAAACATGGTCGAAATGGGAACATTAAGCTGGATATATGAAAAAACAAGGATTAAGTTAAAAAGTATTCAATAGAGAGCATGAGTAGCATTTGTTGGTGTAGAAAACACAAAATCAGAAAAGAAATCTATTTTATTAATCCATTAGTACTAACAAAACAGGTATTTGTACATGTGTGTATATATATAGGAAGTCGGAGAGAAGCTATAACTCCATTCGAAGATGTGAGACTAATCTCTACACATGAATGAGCTCACTAACGGGACATTGTATGGGCCTTTATACAAACTATTTCATCATTCTTCCGCAAGTTGGAGCATATAAATCGTAGGGGTCAGGCTTGGACCGAAACTGATGTTATAATGATCGAGGTAAGATCTTAGTGAGGATATCATCAACTTGCACAGCAGTAGGCACATGTCGCAGGTCTAATTTTTTGAGTTGAACCTTTTCCCAAACAAAATGACAATCGACATTGATGTGTTTGGTATGTTGATGGAAAACAGCGTGGCAAAATTTAGAACAAAAGTCAAGTAGTAGGCGGTGGAAACGTCGAAATGCCAATAAGCAGTAGAAACCTACATTTGGAACATAAGAGACATGGCAACCTTGAGGAGGCGACGATATTTGCGCTCGGCCGCACCGTTTTGTTGCGGTGAATAGGAATAAAAGGTCTGGTGAATAATACCCAACGTATTACACGTGTTCTAAAACCATGACTAGGATATTCGACGCATTATCCGCTCGAACAATTTTGACAGAATACAAAGAAGTTTGTGCGGGGTAATGTGGTTGGTAGCACAAGAGTCCACTATCTATACCAGACTGTGGGAAAAATAGGGTATACCTTTGTTGGAGGTAAGAAGCGACAAAGCCAGAAGCCCGAGTAAACGTCCCTTGAAGATGTCGAAGTTCCTCACACAAGGCGTCAACGTCGGAGCAGGAGGTAGAAGAAACGGTCACTGCATGAGCAGCATGAGGTGGAAATCTATGGTACTTGAAGCAAGTGGCATTTGTATGGTTCGTGCGGACACAATAAGCACAAAGGCGACTGCACGACCAAGAGTAGCGATTGCGATTATCACGGTCATCACCATGAGAGGCAGGTCAACCACCCTGAGTCCTAGGAGGAGGGCGCATGACTGGAGAGTGTTGTAGAAGGGATGGAGAAGGAAGCATCATAGCTTCGGGCATCGGTTGGACTTAAGTATAATGGAGCACACATCAGAGAGAGACAGAATAGTGGGAAATGACAGGATGGTGGCCCTGACACGGTGAAGGTGGGGAGGTAACTGGGCCATCATAAGAGCGATGCCCACAACCTCCTTTTGCGCCCGTTGGATCGAAAAAATCCAAGGAGGGGGGTTGGTGCTAAATTCATGCCTTAATGAGAGTCTTGGACGTGCCGGTCACACCAGGATCAACCGCTTGAAGCTTAGTAGAGATATCAAAGAGATGTTGGAAACTGTCTTGTACAGAGTAAAGGGACTGAAGTTTGGCCTATATGGCTTGGGAAGTCTCGTAGTACGTGAACACATGGTATGGCTCAGTCTCCATACAGTTGAGAAGCCAAGTCTGAAGACATCCATCATCTCAGAGCCACTTTTTCATAGGCTTAGCAGGCGGAGCATGGGTAACATGATGAAGCAACCCTTTAGTTTGAAGAACACAGTGCACTGAATTCACCCGCTCCACAAAATTCTTCTTCCTATTGAGGGAAATAGTAGTAATCTTCAGTTCATCATGCACATCAAAGAGAGAAGCTGGAGCAAGGGAAGAGGCCGTCGCTAGGGGTGCAAGTTGAGTTGAGCCGACTCGAAAGCTCAATGAGCTGGCTCGAAAAAAGCTCGACTCGAGCTCGAGCTCGTAGAGCTCGAGCTCGAGCTTGATTACGAGTCGAGCTTAAGCTCAGATATTATTGTTCATGAGCTCGTGAACCAGCTCGCGAGTGCTTTTTATTTTTACATTTTAAAAAAAATTAAAAAAATACAGAAAATAAGGCTCATGATCTAAAAAACTCGTGAGCAGCTCAAACTCGCAAGCTCGAAACTCAAGCTCGATAAGTAGGCATTGAGCTCGAGCTCGAAATGATTAGCTCGAGCTTGGAAATTTTGCCAAGCTCGACTCGTTTACAGTGCCCATGAGAGGCCGACGACAAGGTGAGACCGCACGGTGCCAGCGAGAAGATGCACTAAGAGAACGGATGGATGAGCCGACAACTAGAGGAGAAACTGCAACAGTAGAGGAGAAGAGGCTACACTGTCTCAAAAAAGGAGCATCGAACACACCAGTCTTTGTTGTTACAGGAGGGGAATTGTGAGCATTGCGAGCTCAGTGGAATCGTCCAAGGAGCGGCGAGGTCGGCCATAAAAGGCAAGTCAGGGCAGCCTCAAGGAGAGTCCATAAGGATAAGTCTATGCATACATGTGGCCTCAAAACAAGGAGGTCGCCCGACGGAGCTCGCAGCAAAACAAATAAAGTACGCAAGAAGCCGAAGAATATACACCTAGCCCGCAGCAGGCTTAAGCAAAGAGATTGCACAAGGGGTCACAATGGTCACAACGAGCATAATCGAAGAAACCACACAAGAGGATGTGTCGGGCTTAAGCATAAAGACCGCGCAGAGGTCAATCAGAGAGACCGCACACAGGCCGTGGCGGGCGGTCAAGATGGAGTTGCAAGAATGTGCGGTCAAAGCAGGGAGACTGTTTAATGACCATGGCTTGCAAATACAATATAGCATGGGTCTGATCGGGCCCCCACATCACATAATACTCACAAGCAAGAATGTTAATAATTGATACAATAAATAAAACACACTAATCACCTCAGAGCTAAAAACACAGCAAAAGCTTAGACAATAAATCAACAGACTGCATGTCCACAACTAGAGGAAAAGGAATACTGAAATGAAAGCAGGCCTTCAGGCCTTACATCGCTTTCAAATGAAATATGAAGGAAAGCACTCAAAATGAAAGAAAGCAGAAAACTTTACCAGTTAGGCACAACTCAGGCTCCAACCCGCTAAACTCTACTACGAGCCACTACACCTGAAATCAAGAACACACGAATGGAAAATGAAGCCAATCATAAGTATGCACGTAAACAAAACATGCTAAACAAAGAACAAAGAGTAGCTTAACATATGCAACCATCACACGTGTCGGAGCCTCGGAGGCACTCAAAGTCACACAACCTAAGCAAGTACGAGTGTCAGACATGCACATAAGAGAGCACACTAAGCATCACATAATTCATACGACCAACGCACGTGTCGTGAACACCCAAAATTGTACGAACTAAGCTTCAAAGGCAAACAAACCATAGCACTTGCAACGAGAGGCGTTAAATCGCCTTCCGTACTCAATCATAGCGACAGAAAGAACAAGATCTACAAATGTCCAACCGGAAGTGACAAGGGACCTGTTTGACCCGTGTCCCCGAACGTAGTGACGGGGGGAGGCGATCATCCTCTGTCTCGAGTTGTGTGACAAAAGAACGTGCCACTTGACCTAAACCAAAAATACGGGAAGTGTAGCTTAACTTCCGGACTCCAAGCGTAGTGACAGGAGATATGAATTCATCTTTTGTCACACAACTCGAGACGAAATCCCTCAATGTGTCATAAGCCAAAAAGCTCGTATAAACAAATTACAAGGTAACGGGAAATTTACCCGTCCTACGAAATCCCTCAAAAATCGTCATTCTACCAGGCCCACCTTAGAACGGGGCCTTCATGAAGAAAGCCCACAGATTCTCGCAGCCACTATGGCAAACGGTATGGGGCATTCCCATTTGCGCACTTAGGGATAATCGCAATGCACATCAACATAAACATGACTGATCCGAGCTTATCACTACGGGTAGGCTTCGCACAACATGCCTAACTCAAGACTCACGCGATGGATTTTTAATGCAAATTTATGTAGGGGATGGACACAATCCATCCGGTGGCTCGCAATTAACCGAGGGAAGGGCACACCGTCGTTAATTAGTGACGGGCTACCCTTTTATGCAAGTAAAACAGAAAAGCTACATCGGGGTTGGAATTGCGCGCCTTGGCGGAGTCCCTACTCCATACTACATAGCAGGAGAGCAACTATACATGTAGATCACACAAACATACACCGGGGTTGCAATCCCACGCCCAGACGGAGTCCCCGTCCTCAACCAAAATAGTGTCAAGGGACTTTCATTGCACAAAAATAATTAAAATGCACGGAGGTCATTAAAATACACAAATACACAAACTAACGGACCTAAAATCGGGGAAAGAGATCGGTATCCTTGGCGCGTGTCACGGAAGACTATCGTAACCATTTTCTCTTCACGGATCATGACTCCTTATGACGGTTTTGAGTCACCAATCGCCTATCCCATAGCGCTCCTTGACAAAACCCTAGCAAGCTTTTTTCCTCCAAAGGTCGTCCCAGCCTTCTATTTCCTTAACAACGTACCCAAAGATTTGGCAGCCCCAAATTAATGGAATCTCGGCAAGAGGTTGACCAGTAAATCTCAGCACTAACTCTAATCAACAAAACAAATATGCCCTAGCTGGGCTCTTGGTAATGACCGACCTTCAAGAGGCTAGCAACCATGGCAAGGGCAGGGGAGGGGATTGGAGACTCTTGGAGGTCAAGGTCATTACCAATTTAAGGCCATAATGTATCAAACATTTCGCGCCAAGCTTAGGATTTCTTTGATGAATCGACAAGTCGCATATGATAAATTCATGATATACTACCAACAGTTTCAATATCTGTTTATCAACCCAAAACTCAAGCAATCATCGAGTGCGTCGCAATCAATCCACTACATTCCGCGAGCAAGGCTAGGTTCCTTGTTAACCAAATCTTACCACTTTAGATTGTGCCCATTTTCAATGCATGAACCATCATCCTTAAGTCAAACCTTAGCTTTGCAGCAAATTAGTGATCTCACGACACATAAACCATAGGGTCTACAAATCCCGAAACGACACTTGGGCATTTGACTGTCCAGACGACCACGCCACTCTCGAGCACCCAAGTTATAGAGTCTACAAACTTTGAATACACGTCTTAGCATTTTTTGGTCTAAGCTCTCACGCCAGACTCACGGCCTCTCTCATGGAATCGACATCCAAGAGGATCGACCTCATGTTGAACTGCATGGTGAGGGTTCGGCTCAGCCTGTGACGGATACTCAGTCATTGTGACAACGACGGCTTACCAAAAAGATCTGTAGTATGCGGACTGCACGATGCTGGTGTGGTTTTTACCTCGTCCCGTTCTCATTTCCAAAGTAGGAGCTACAATCTCAAAGCTTATGCATGGCCCAAAACACAAGCATGGTGAACATAAGGAACTCAAACCAAAACTAGGAGTACACAACCCCCAAGTCCACTGAGCCACTTACCAGTCCAGATTCTTAAGCCAGACTCACGGTCTATCTCATGGTTCAACATAAAAGGGGCTCCACCCCATGCTGCCCATCCATGGTGCGGGTTCAGTTCAGTCCGTTGCTCAGGTCATCGTGATGTCAACACAATGCGGGTTTGGTTTCCCCTCGGCCTATTCTAACAACTTGCCAAAAAAATGGCATTTCTCATGTGTCAGCATAAGATGTCAAATCACATGGTGCAGGTGCGGCTCGGCTTGTGCCCGTTATCAACCACCATGTCAAACAACGGTCATACCTGATGGTCCTTTTCCTATTGAACTGCATAGTGCGGGTGTAGCTCGGCATATACTCATTCTGTCATTCATAATCACAAGCACATATTCAAAATTTTAAGCAAACATGCTACACATGTTATCGTATCTACCACACATTCCAGGTGAAGATCTAACTTATTCAAATAAGGTCTTACACGACCACTCAAAAATTATAAATTCATAGATAACACAACTACACACGAGTTCAAACACAACAACACACGGGCAGTCTCACCAAGTATGCTCACATATTACAAATCATTCATACTCAATTAGGAGGAATTTATCAATCATATCCTACCTCGGGGCAATCATTTTCCCCTTTCGTCACATACCCAAAATCATCAAAATAACGATGATATCAATATTTCACTACAAGGGTATAATCACCTATTCAATGTGGCAATTCACAACATTATTCAAATAACAAATGATGTCAGATATGTGCATAAAAGAACACACTAAGTGTCACATATTACATACGCCAACACACATGTCATGAACACCCAAAATCGTACGACCTAAGATCCAAAGGCAAACAAACCATAGCACTTGCGACGAGAGGCATGAAATCGCCTTTCATCCTCAATCATAGTGATGGAAGGAACGAGATTTACAAATATCCAATCAGAAGTGACAAGGGACCAGTTTGACCCATGTCCTCGAACGTAGTGACAAGAGTAGGGTGGTCACGCTCTCCCAAATCGGGTGACAGAAGAACGTGTCACCTAACCTAAAAAAAGACAGGAGTGTAGCTTCACTTCTGGTCTCGAAACATAGTGACGGGAGATATGAGTTTATCTTTGATCCTTAAACGATAAATTCTCAACGTAACTCTACGTGGATCTAACATACACGGAAAATATGTAATAAGCAAAAAAATCGTATGTGCAACTATAAGGTGACGGGAAATTCACCTATCATGCGAAAGCACTCAAAGAAGTCATTCTACCGGGCCCAACACAGGCCCACCTAGAAGCAGGGACTTCATGAAGAAAGACTACAGATTCCCACAGCCAATATGACGAACGATACGAGATATTCCCGTTTGCGCACCCAAGACTAATAGCAATGCACATCAACATAAACATCACCGATCTGGGTTTATCTCCATGGGAAGACTTTACACATCATGCCTAAATCTAGACTCAAGCGTCGGATTTCTAATGCAAATACATGTTGGGGATGGGCACAATGACCCGGTTGTTCGCAAAGAACCGAGGGAAACACACTGCCATCAATTTGTGACGAGTGGCTCTCATATGTAAGTAAAATAGAAAAGTTACGTTGGGGTCGCAATCCCACGTCCCGGCGAAGTCTCTACTCTCTACCGTATAACAAAAGAGGGACTCTACGTGCAAATCACAAAAACATATGTCAAGGTCACAATCTCACGCCCTGGCAGAGTCCTCGTCCTCAACCGAAACGACGTGAGGGGACTCTCATTGCACGAAAGTAATTAAAATGTGCAAATCACAAAATAACGGTCCTAAGATCGAGGAAAGAGATTGTTACCCTTTACATGCAACGCGGATCCATGAAGACGATCGTACCGATTTTCTCTTTGCGGATCCGGACTCCCCACGGGGGTTTAAGTCTCCAATCGTCTCTCCTGTAGCGATCCCTGACAAAACCCTGACAAGCTTTCTTCCTCCACCAAAGGTCGTCCAAGCCTCAATCGCAAACCCTCTCCTATTTCCTTGGCAGTGCACTCAAAGATCCAGCATCCCTAAAAAAGGAGTCTCGATAAGTGGTTGACCAGCAAATTTCGGCACCCTCCAATCAACAAGACAAATATACTCTAGTTGAGCTCTCGGCAATGGCCTTGACCTCCAAGAGATTAGTAGCCACGACAAAGGCAGGGAAAATTTGCCTCCAAGCGGGACACCTTGCACTGGAGGTCGTCTTCCTCCTCTCGACAGACAACAATGGGTTTATGACAACCTCTTCCTCCTCATTCGACAGCACAACAACAACAGGGCCTCCCTCTTCCTAGTATGTCACGACCCGTCTAAATAAAAGTCAGAGTGCGTTTTGGGCGGATTTTCGAGTTGTTACATTCTCCCCTACTTAGAAAGTTTCGTCCCAAAACTTTCGAGAATTCTCTGAATGGGGTCTCTTATGACGAAGATTCAGATGTCAACCATTCCAACAAAATTTGCAAAGGCATGAAAGTTAACTATGAATGTAATGAAAGAGAATAAGTTAGGAGACTTATCAAAATCAAGAGAAAAGTTGTGGATATTTGATACGCATATCAGATTCAAGTTCTCAAGTGTACTCCTCAGACGTGCCATTAAACCAAACACTTTACCCATAGGAATGATCCTCTTTTGAAGCCTGCGTACATGATACTCAACGATCTTAGAGGGCTTGACCAAACACACAAGATTGGCTTTAGGAACCACAAGAAGTTCTTCAATTAGCTCGAAATTGAGAGATATGACTCAAGAATTTGAGAGCGAAAAAAAAACTTTGCACAAAGGGATAGCCTACTTGTGATGCTAATGCTTAAGAGCTAACTAGAAGGGGATACAAGAGGACCAGATAAGATGGATAGTCAAGCAGAATATAAAGTACTGAATACGAATGTCGGGAATTTGAAACTAGAGATTCTAACACATTCCATACCGTCGGGTACATAAATTATGCAATAATTACAATATTTTCATTGGAGAACTCTAGGTAATGACCATGCAAATACAACAATGAGAACATGTGCGATATCAAACAAATAGTAAATTCATGTGTGTACAATCATTATTGTTGTCCTTAGCTTGACACTTATGCAGTGATTTATGATATGAATGAAAATGAATGGATACACATGTCATGTTAAATGCCCATATTGCTTAACATATCATGCATATTATGCTACTAATGTCATCGCACTTAAAAATATTAAATTGATCATATGCATTTAATATTCGCAAGCGGTGTATATCTTAGTGAAAATTCATATGCACATAAATGTTAAGCTTGGCCCGGTATGACCCAAGTTTTTTATCAACCGGGCTCGGCCCGGACCCAGTTTGAACCGGGCCGGGCTCCGGCTCCCTCTCAAAAAGGGATTTTTAATCCCGTCTGGCTGGTTTTTGCTTAGCCCGGCGTCGGGCTTAGGCTAGCCCGGCGCCCGGGCACCGGGCCGGGCAACCAGAAAAAAATAGGGGCCCGGTAAGGGCCCCAAGCCCGGCCCTGGCTCGGGACGGGCTTTTCCTGGGTCAGCCCGGGCCTGGCCGGGCTTTTGCCGGGTCGGGGCTGGCCGGGCTTTCCAGGCCCGGGCTATTTGGCCACGACTAGCCGAGAACAACAGATAATGACAAAATGAGTGAAGAAATGATGTATGCATATATATTTATCTAATGAAATTCAAAATATGTAAAAATGTATAAAATACTTTAACTTAGAAACTCAACCTGACACTCATACCAACTGTCACGACCTGTCTAAACAAAAATCAGAGTGCGTTTTGGGCGGGTCGTGATGTCATTGGTTATATAATTAGTCAAATTAAATTCCTTTTCTTTTTTATCTCATTTTTTGAGTTGTTATATAGTACACGACTCAAGAAAACCCTAGAAGGGATGACAGATTCTCTACTTCACAGTCGATGGAAAAAGGGGGCTCTGGCGCAGGCGTTCCTCTTTAGCGGCGGCAGCTCACGAGAAAAAGGGTGAGTCAATCTCCTCCCACTTCTCTCAGACGGCGCAACACAGTACATGCAAAAAAGGAGGGGGGTGCTCAGCTGAAAGAGCTTAGGTTTAGGTTTTTATTTTAAAACCAAATATAATTCTGATAATCGCACACCTATGTCGCTAAGCGCACACCACTATAAATTTTTGAACTATAAGTTTCAAGGCGTTACAGACCATACAAGAAGACACAAGAAAGGAGCCAATGAGGAGAACGTGTGGTCAAAGCAGAGAGACACAACATAGTTATGGAAGAGCAACCCACCTTTTGAAACTCTAAACACGAGGAGGCCCGGGTCCACAAAAAGTCTCTATGGGAAGAGAAAGAGGACATATGAGAGAACGAGAGGTCCAACAGGGACAGTCATGAACACTGCGATTAGCAAAAGAAGAGACCGCATAAAGGCAAAGGGCAGTTACGAAGAGGAGTCCACGCGGAGTCTATTCCAAGGACCGATGGCTCTGATACCATGTAGTAAAACGCAAAACCGGGAAAGAAATCAATATTTCATTATTTCATTAGTACTTAAAAAAAAGATATTTGTACTTATATATAGGAAGGAGGAGAGAAGCTACAACTCCATCCTAAGATGTGGGACTAATCTTTATATAAATGGGCTCAATAATAGGCCATTGTATGGGCCTTTATACAAACTATTTCAACAGCTGGGGATTAGTGGAAAAGAGGCATTGGGCGCGTATGCTTGAAATTAGAAAACTCAAAAGTCGTCACTTCATCCTCGCAACATAAAATGAGTGAACGAATAATTATTTTTAAAATATGATTTCGACAACAACAAAGCACTTAGGTGATTAAAACACAAATAATAAATTGCAGAAGATGCATGAGATATAAGATGGACATATTAAACAAATATTGAAGGATTGGGATAGATATTTGTTATGAAAAAACTTAGCGAAAAAAAAGTTTTTGACTTCATACAGTCTCAACTTACAGGATATTTTGAACTTCAACAAAATTCTCGAAATGAATTAAAACAGCGAACAAACAGACAAGAAGCCATTTGCAAACATAATAATATTTCTTATGACTAAAGAGCGGCATTTTCTATCCATATGAGCACTGTAAGATGTAAAAAGTTAACGCCAGAAGATAGTGTAGGCCAAAGAATTATTTCAAATGACACGACAACCCATGACAGTTCGATGAAAGCTTATCTAATAGAAGAATGACAGCATAAGATATTCTTGTTCATCTCATCTCTAGAGAATGTAAATTTTTTGTAGGATAATATAAGAGGGCAAATACCTTTATGACCTCATCAAGCAATTTAACATCTAGAATGCTTGGCATATAGCCTGCAGAATACATCTTAATTTAATAAGGAAAAGAGATTGTAACAACTTATGAGAGTAATTTACACTAATTATTACCTGGATTGTCCCCAGAAATGACGCTAGTTTCCGAAGGCTCCACTCCAATTATCTACACCAAGGAACCCAATATGTTATGTAAGAGTTAAGAAAGAACTGGCTAGTTTGTATACTAAAATTTGCTCAATGGCTCAGACTAGCATAAAATTGAGTTAATATCTACTTGCATTTCTGGAGAGTGAACATATTCACACAGTTTGCATATTCAAACATACTGTTTACAGAGCAGGACTCATATCACAAAGCAGTTGCTGAATAAACTTGTCATAATATCTTACACATGAGGCTAACACGAAGGCACGCACGCACAACCGAAGAAACCACACTCAACAATCAAGGGAAACATAGGCGCAATTAATATAATTAATAGGTGATGTACAATTAATGGGACTATTGAGTGCAATCAATGAATTAAATAATGAAATTATTTTCCTAATGATGGGTGTGCATAAGAGCCCATTTAAGGGACACATGTAATGGGTATCATCTTTTTGTATCTTGGTTTTGATATTTGGCACTAGTGAGCGAGAGAAGCACATCTCTCGAGGTATATTCGACTTCAGTTGTGTAAAAGCTTGTCTCTTGATTTTATTGTAAGTGTTCTTCCCCCTTCCTTCATCTACTTGAACCATGAAAATTTAAGAAGAATGCCACAGACCCTTTAAATAACAAGCCACAACATCCACTGCTACAATTTACACCATATCCACTGTACGTATTATATAACTTTAAGAGGTTGAATGAAATTTGCACAAAAGTATATAAGAACGAGTGCATTAGACCACTCAAACATACCACATGATAACTGAAGTTGTGCAGTGATAGCAACTAATTATTGAGCAATGAAAATTGAGCACTAGAACGTTATGTTGTTGAGGAAAATTGCTCTAGATCAATGAAAATCAATTGAACGCGGGAAATAGTGATGAATTAATTGGTTTGGGTTGATTGTGTAACGGGTTGATTAAGAAGTTGGGCTTAGTTATTTTGAGAGAAAAAGAGGTATAGAAAAGATAGAGAACGAATTCTAATGAGTTTGGGCGGAGAATATTTGGGTAGAAATAAATTATAGTTTTGTATGCATATCTGGACTATTGGAAATTATTTGATTCCAAGAATTCAACTTAAAATAGATTAATACTAAGTGGAGAGGTTTGAACATATTAAGCGCACAATGCAACATAGAATTCATAATGTTGAACTAAATATTCCAACATGCCCCTTCACATATAGGGACATGTGGAATATATGCCCATCATGTGAGGAAACACATAGGGCATGGGGCGAGGGAGAGGGATATGGGCCAAGCATATTATGATATCATATTAAAACCCAAGCATCCAACCTAAAAAATCAATTAATATTAGGTGGAGAGGTCTACGAACATATGAAATACATAAGACAATAAGAGATTCCAAATGTGGGACTAAGTATTCCAACAAAAAACATGCCTTTGGTGAGGATATGGATGGAGGTGCTCCTCATTGAACCATGTAAATGTTATCTCCTACATTTTCCACATATTCTTATAGTGACTTTACTTCATTTATCATGTTCATTGCTCGAGCTAACATTTATTGGCAGAAAATGAGTTGCCCTGCCTCTCCTTCTGTGCAGAGAAAACTCTGTACAGATATCTTCTTCTTCTTCAATGATCCAGAGAATGATTTTCAGATTTGGCTCGGCTTGGATCATGAATCAACTTCAGCTAGGGCTTGCCTAGACTGATTTGTCTTCCTCAGAGATATCCTCTGTACTTGTTGTAGCAGATGTTGATTGCACAGGCGAACTCAGAAACTCTTCGAATTTATCAATTTGAAGTTCTTAGCTCTGTAACAACTAACTGAACTAAGTGAAGAAGAGCGTTACAACTAACTAAACTAATATAAATTTTATTATTAAAAGGTAGATTTATAGTAGGTGAGAGTAGGAGAGGGAAAAGAATCAAAGCAGGGTAGATCCTAGCAGGCTGGATACCACTCAAGCTTCTTGGTGTGTGTTTGGTGGGTGGGTGTGTGGGGGGGGGGTGCTGGATGGTAGATACCCACTCGAACAAGACTCACAACTTTATTTGATGACTACCCTAGGCTAAGTTCAAATATCACACCATTTTCCCATGGCAGGGTGTACTATTTATAAAGTCAAATGAGGTGCCAAAATTTTGGTAGCTTCAGCAAAAATTAACATATTATCTTATATTCCCCACCATTTGGACAACTTAACGTGACTACGCATGTCCATCCTTTCTTGACTATAGGAATCTTGATAGAAGATAGATTTTCACTAAGTTGGAGAGGCATATCATAACCGTAAGATCATACTCATGAAATAGTTACTACCATTTTGAGCTCGAAAAGGGTAACCAAGTGTTCGGTGTCACTACCATCTAATCTGACTCAATTAGGGTCATGCTAGGCGCACTGTGATACGGGCGCATTAAACTGCCAAGACTTTATAAGTAGACATGCAAAAGACAGATGAACACCAATGATTGAAGTCCCTCAAAAAAAGTTACATGAAAAAAAATTTAGGAATGGATGGATCCGTTGTTAATTTTCAAGTAAAGTAGGCATAGATAAAGACGAGCTTATATCAGTCAGTTAACACAACCCTCCACACCTAGCATGGAACATCACAAGGTGAATACAAAATTACTTGCTTTCCTTTTGAAAAAATAATGTTACATCATTAATCCAAGCAAATACTGTCTTATAAGTTACTTAACTCAATCACAAATGCCAATTTCTTTTGCCAGTTACTAGATTTAGAAATTAGAAATTCAACGTATGCATTATTTAATAATATACTAGTGATAATCATTACTGCAACAAAATGTTAAAAAATGCTATAGTACAATAAGCAGAGTGCATCATCATTATCATATAATGATAGCATACCACTAGGCTATATATCAGCCATACGCTTCAACACTTTAGATAATAGTAGAATTAATTAAGGCTCTATTGAGTTTCATAACAAGTTCTAAGCTGCGGATGCATGAAGTGTTACAAACCTTTATTTTTTTGTTCATCGTCTTCAGGAATCTACCGGTCCCTGTGATCGTGCCACCTGTGCCTATGCTCGCAATGAATATGTCAACCCCACCCATCGTGTCCTCCCATATTTCTGGGCCTGTGGTTTCAAAGTGGATCTGTGGTTTATTTGAATGATAAACTTTACATATCTTTTCTCCATCAAATTTAAAGTAGAACATGTTGGACAGAATCAAAAGTATACTCTTTCAAGCTTTATGAATATATAAATGATAGAAATCTTCACCAACAACCTTGGTGTTGGATGGATTATCAAATTGCTGAAGCATGTATGCATCTGGTGTTTGGCGCACTATCTCTTCTGCTTTGTCAAAAGCTCCTTTTAGACCTTTGATTGAGTCTGTTAAGACTATCTCTGCACCAAATGCACGAAGAAGAACCCGTCTCTCTAGATTTATCGAAGCGGGCATAGTTACAATAAGTTTGTATCCTCTTGCTGCAGCTATAAATGCAATACCAACTCCGGTATTCCCAGTAGTTGGCTCAACTAAAATACTCTGTAAAGAAACAATTATTTATGTCATGTTGATCAGTTGATGATGCTACATGGTGCAAGTGTTTTGTGAGTTGTTCATTGTAAAAGAACTCACTTTACAAGGAAAAATAAGTCCCCTTTCTTCAGCATCGGTTATCATGCTATATGCAACCCTGAGTATTATAACAAAGTATATCTCATGAAATGGAATATTCAGCTTGCGTAACACTGATTGTTCAAGGAAACAACTTTATGTTTCAGATTCTTACCTATCTTTAACACTTCTGCAAGGTTCCATAGATTCAAGTTTTGCAGCAATATTAGCCACGCAGCCTTCAACCACATGATTGAGATAAATCATTGGTGTCCGCCCGATTAACTGATCCAAACACCCAAATCAATATCTAGAAAGATAAAGCTTGAGACCACATGATCGATAGTTGGTATATGATCAGAAAATACTACTTCAGTGATTCAGTTCAACGGCATATGAAGCGTGAGAGATTGAGAATGGTTACAAAGGATTTTGAATTTTTGCATATCATGTTCACATACTTTTCACCGCTTTTTGGCAGAATGCAGCCTGAAAGTTTAAATACAGCGCAATGCACACCCCCCATCCACCCACACACACACCCCACCAAAAAAAATCAGTTTTTTGGCGATGTGAACCCTAAGCGTTATAACCTTTTCATTTCTATTTCTGCAGTATAGGGTGCACATTGCCAGAAAACCAATTTTGTGAGTGCATTGTGAAACTTTCAGGGTGCCCGAAAAGCTAATATTTTTGGGGTGCATTGTAACAAAAAGCCTAGTTTTCACAGTGGATTTAAAGATCTAAATCAAGCGGAAGAACCTATAACCATACATGGAAGGTGCGAGAATTAAGGTATCATAAGATTGGTCTATCCGGACGAGAAGTAGAAAGGGAACCTGAGTAACGTCATCGGCGATATTGACAGTGTCGAGCTCTTCTCTGCTCTGTAGAGAGACGGAATTAGCTGAGATAGAGAGGCGCTGCAGTGTAGAGATTCTGCTGATGGATAAGCAAAGGTAGGAGGAGAGAGATTTGGTTGGGTAAAGGCGACTGGGCGTGAGATAAGAGAGGAAGGAAACAGAGAGAATGGGAGAAGAAACTGTCATGGCAGGACTTTGGTGAGGTTTTTGATGTTGGGGGCTTCGAGGGCTCGACTCGAGAAGAGGATACGGAAATTTTACTTGTTTTCAGATGCTGAGATTTGTTATCTGCTTGAATTAGTGGTGTGCATGAGGATCCGCCCAGTGGGCCGGCCTGGGCCTGACCCAGTAAAAGTTCTATTAGGCTCGGGTTGGGAAAAGTCTGGCCCGGGCCGAGGCCGGATCCAGGGCCCAATTTTAGAGGCATTGTCCGGCCCGATACCTTGCCCGGGCCGGGCCGGGCCGGGCAGGGCAAAGCATGTTTTTTGGGACGGCCCAAAAAAATGCCGACTTTTAATAAGAACCGTTAATTAAACGGCTCTACTCTAATAAGAGCCGTTAGCAGCCCTGCCCCCACTGATGTACAGCAGTACAACAGGGCTGCTGTACTGCTGTACAACAGTCAAAGCCTAGGGCCTAGGCTAAGCAGCTTAGACCCTAGGCTACATTAAAAAAAATTTAATTCTCCCCTCTTTTTCACTCTCTCTCTCTCATTCTCTCACTCTCCCCAATCCGACCAGCACACACCCCTCTCTCTCTCTCTCCAACTCTCTATCGCTCTCCCACTCACTCTCTCCCACTCACTCTCTCTCACATTCTCTCATTCCCCTCCCCAAGCCCAACCTTAAGACTTGTGTTTCGTGACAAGCTCCCGAGTCCAGTCAGGCCCAAATTTCAGGAGCAGGACAAATTTGGACATACGATCAACTTCGCCAACGAGACCTGCAGATTAAACATATCATCAAATGTGGGTTGTCATTCAGCCACTACGACAACGAGGATGCGACAAAATACATACATAGAGGACTTCAGCCCAAATATCAACATGTAAGTAAAGCTTCTCTTACGCGCGACGCTATTAAAGCATATTTTGAATCAAAACAATTGTTAATAAATTTTTTTGAAAATTTCGAGGGTCGTGTGTAACAACCTGATTTTTAGGTTATTATAATAATAAAATAATAACTTAATCTTCTCCCCCATATAACCGGCAGCCCTCTCCCGATCCATTTATTTCCCGCAAGCCGAAACCCGCTCGGTCTAGGGTTTTTTTTGATCCCGACTCCAGCTCCTCTCCCGCATCCCGCTCTTCCGCAACCCGCAGGCCGCAGGTCCGATTCCGTCTCCCGGCTCCAACGCTCAGCCGCCGCACGCCTCCCTGTCCTCAGGCGGTTTCTCCTTCTCCGTCTGCTGAGGTAAACGCCTCCTATCCCTTCTTAATATGGCCTGCTGCTCCGTCAACTCCTCCGCCTCTCCTCTTTTCCTCCAGATGCCAGCTAGGAGTTTTTCCTCCTCTCTTAGGGCTGACAGCCCTGTTGCACCCTCTTC
Organism: Platanthera guangdongensis; assembly: GCA_039583875.1. Taxonomy (NCBI): domain Eukaryota; kingdom Viridiplantae; phylum Streptophyta; class Magnoliopsida; order Asparagales; family Orchidaceae; genus Platanthera; species Platanthera guangdongensis. The sequence continues at coordinate 110,682,234 of CM077149.1, read as the reverse complement.
TTCCTTATTTTTGGTCGGTGGATCTCATAGGAATGTCTAGGGTTTTCTCGGATCCGCCCCTATTAGGATTTTTGAGGTCGGATTTTAACCTCCTTGTGTAAGAAATCCCTCTCTTTTCCTCTTTTCAGATTTGTTTGAGATTACTCGTTAAGTTTTTTGTCTCCAAAATTGTGTAGAACTCGTATTTCTGATTTTTTTTCCCCTCATAATCATCTAACTGTGATATGTTCGTGTTTTCCGGTGCCGCTCCTCGATTCAATTGATGTGACTGCAAGAAACCCTCTCTGAATTAGGGTTTTCGTAACCCAAGCGTCGTCAATCCTCCGTTTATGCATGGTAATCTCTTCTCCCCTCTTTGAGGGAGGTAAATCACTAACTCTCGTGTGCTTTAAGATTTGTAAGTAAGTCCATGTGTTAGCGTAAATTTCTGTCTTGCTAAATAGAATTTTTGATTTCGCTGGTGTCGCTCAGCCATCACCGCCAATTTCAGCTTCTTTAAGGCAAGTAGAGATCCCTCTCTTTTGCAACATTGAGTTTACTTTATTGCATATGCTCTTTTAACTGCTTGGCCACATTCTTGAATATATCGATCTGTCAAATGAATTGATATCTTAAGGGTTCAATCTGTTAAGTTAATAACTTAGGGTTAATATGTTGGAATTACATGAAATTGTGATCGTAAAAGGTTTTTACTTGGATACTCGTTTAGATGAGGGATTTGCTCAATTAAGATAAAACTGAAGAATGATAGATTGTTGGGCATGTATAATAAGTGTCTTAATTGTAATTGATAATGATTATGGATAGTAAACAAAGTGATGATCTGTGATTTTATATAAAGGGTCGTATCGAATATATGTTTACTTGGATGAGGATCGTTCATGAAAATAGATTAATCTAATCAAGTATTTTGGTATTTGAGAAAATGATGTATAGTTGTAGTCATACCACTCGCAAATACTTGAATCCCGCAAAATATATTACTCCATATCTAGTTTTGTTTGTGTCATCGAATCTTGTGTCATCGAATTCTGTTTCTTAGGTCTGTTCTAAGACTTGAGCGAATGTTGCTCCATAACTCAATTCCTCTCTTGACACTTTTATGAACTCTAATTTTGTACAGCTGAATCACTAAATTTGTATCAGGTCTTGATATGTTAGGAATCTCCTAAATCATGAATCTTTAAAGTCATTAATGTCATAACCAATCAGTGAAAGGTAGTGTTAAATTGATGTGATGCTTTGACTCGAGTTTCCGCTTGACTGACAACAGAAACCAACAAATGGTCATAGCAAGCACAACCATTTTGATAAGACTTGCATTTTGACTTACATTAGAATCTCGTGCATCAAATAAAACACTTCCACCTTTTACTGATTATAACTAATGACATTTCTTGTTCTGTCTATATGTCATACTTCGTAGTAGTCTAATAAACTAACTTGTTCTGTTTAGCTCTTTTATTTGCTTGTCTCGAATAGTTTTGCTTCATGAGAAACGAGTTCACTCATACATTTCTGCTTCTATTAGTGTCATGTACTTTACTTTGCTCATTCTGTTTATTTCAATGTTCTGAAGCTTTTCTTTTCTGTTTTGAAATTGCCTTAGCGTTCGTGCAGCGCCATTAGGTACTTGAGCCTAATCAGCATTAAGTTCCAGGTTCTGCGTTTATATTTCATTTACTGTTAAATATTTCTATGTAATAATTGCAATCAGACATTTTCTCTGGTATCATGGACAACTGCTAGGTTATTTTAAATACTTTATGTACTAAAATCTGATATTAATGCATGTGCATTCTCTTGTGAATCACAATTGCATGAAAGCTGTAGCAGTACCTATAAAACATGAAATTTTCAAAAATGTATGTGCACTTAAAATTCTTACTGTTTTAAACTCTAAAAGCTTCCGCGTAAAAAATCAAACTATTTTACTCAAAAGTAATCATTTTAAAACTATTTTCAGTATTCTCTGCATCCGCCTTAACATGTATGACTTTCTTTCCGCCCATGCCTGTAGCATCACGGTCCGCCTGAAGCGCACTCTGACTTTTGTCAAGACGGATCGTGACATCTTGTAAGTTTAACGAGTGACGTTTGGAACAGTAGAATAAAAGTATGATTATCATGTATATGTATCACGTGTCTTTGGATCGATCCCGTTTCATGGGAGCTAAATAAGTGCGTAATATGTTTTGAAGGTTTCGAATATCCGCACACAGGTAAAGCTGTATATAATGTTATTATGAAATGTGCACGATAATTTAAATTAAAAGATAAAATAATGAGTTTTTCTTTTGATAACGCCTCTAACAATAACGTAGCTATTGATTGGTTAAAACACGATTTAAAACCAATGTCAAGCGGTGCGTTTTTTCACGCTCGCTGTGTTTGTCACATTTTAACTTTAGTGGTACAAGATAGTTTAGCCACTATAGAACCCTATATTGAAAAAATTAGTCTAATGTTTAGAGTCATTTATAGTTCTAGACAACAATCTCAGGATTTTAAACATTTTGTAAACACACAAGGTAAAAAATATTTGAAACCTCAAATTGATTTACTTATTAGATGAAACTCAACATATAAAATATAAAAAAGAACGTTTCAATAAAAATCACTTCTTATAGAATATTATAATATGGTAAATAGTCATGATTTAACCGATATCGATTGAGACGTATTAGCAAATTATATGGATTTATTAAAATATTTTTATATGACGACTATTTTTTTATCTGGCGTGTATTATCCGACTAACTCACTAGGAATTGAAAATTTTGTAAATATCGTAAAAAAATTAATTATTATAAGCAACATGATGGATGACTTCCATTAATTGAAATAATGGAAGAATTTTTTAAAAAAATATTATAGAGAAATGACTGCAATGTTTTCATGCGCCGCTGCTTTAAATCCGTTATTCGGCGTAGACGACATAGAAAATTTGATAGAAGAAATTAATATAAACTTAAATTTAAATTTAAATTTCGATGATTGTGTTGACGTTGGTATTATAAAATTTTATTCTCTCTTTACCGAGTATTACAATTATCATGATAACTTATACGGCTCGCTGCCTTGGGAAGAAATATCGCAACCCAAAATAAAGAATACTTTTAAAAATAAAATTTTAGAATTAGCAGTTAGAAAAAAAGTCGTGCTCATCTAGTAGTTTAAATGAATTAGGATTGTACACTAAAACACAATTCCGTGATTTTATGAGCACAGAGGAGATTGAAAACTTCGATCTCTTAAAATAGTGGAAAGGTAAAGTTAATATGTATCATATTTTGGCCTATATGACCTGTTATTTACTAACAATCCAAACTAGTACGGTAGCTTCAGAGTCCGCTTTTTTCTTAATGGCAGGGTTTTGAACGAGCGGAGGAGCCGGCTAAACGAAGAATCTCTAGAAATATGCATCTGATGCAAGGACTACTTGGATGCTATGAAGAGGAAGCAACACATTACAACATTAGAGGATAGCTCAGAGGAGATAGAAGATGAGATGAACACAATAAATTTACGAGAAGATTGAAGTGAAAGCGCACATCTAGTAGCTGCTTTAAAACTGTATTTTTGTGTTTTGTTAAATTAATGAATATTGTAATTTTTCTTTATCTAAAATTAATAATGATAATAAATTTCATTTTTTCCCAATTAATGTAAATTGTAATTCATAAATGTTATTTAATATTAATAAAATTGCATTTTTCTTATCAATGTGTGCGAATTTTTTTATTATCATAATAAAATAATAATTATAAATTTTTAATGTATTATTTTTTTTAAAAAATTTAATAATTATATATTTTTTTTAAAATAAAATTTTCAATAAATAAAAGCCCGGCCCGAGCCCGAGCCCGGACCGGCCCGAAGGGCCGAATCAGGCCCCTTCCCCGGGCAGGGGCCCGAGCCCGGTTTAAGAAAAGCCCGGGCTCGGTCCAGTTGACTAAAGACTGAGCCCGTTGGGCCCGGTACCGGGCCGGCCCGATCGGACTTTATGCCCATGGCTGGCTTGAATTGAATTTTATATTAGTTTAAAACAAGGCAAGGAATTTGACCATGTCCTCCTAGACCTGAATCATCATCCTCTCTATTTCGAATGAAATGAATAGTATTCATTTCAGGATTAGATCTACGCACCATTTGGCAGAGCGTGCCCGAACATGCCCCCTTCCACCATCATCAGGCGCCCTTGCCATATTCGTTCTCAACAAAAAATGCCTCCCGGGCCGCTCGGTTTACCCTGATCGCCCGAGGGGGATGAATGACATTTTTTGAGAATTAGTGACCTAGGTGATCGGAATCGGGGAACCTCATTCCCCAGTTCAAATTCTAAGAGGACGCAATTACCGGCGTGCCCTCTTAAAAAAGCTACAAAAAGGTTTATAAGCCCTCATTTGCACTGGAATGAGCTCCCAAGTCTTCCTTTGAAGACTCGGAGATCTCCTTCGATGTTCGAAGACCTCATTCGGTTCTCAATTCCTCCTCCATGAGTGGCTTGAAACTCTTTTTTGGAGTTCAAAGACCTCCTTCGGTCTTCAAGTCCGCCTTCAAGAGTGGCTTGAAGATCTCCTTTGGAGTTCGAATACCTCCTTCAATTATCAAGTTCTTCTTTGAAGACGACTCGAAGATCTCCCTTGGTGTCTGTGCTTCGAATCTAAAGCCACGTCGCTGCGTTCATCCTTACAGACTGCTCCCTAGGGCGCTGCTCTTAAAACAACCAAGAAGTGAAGAGAGAGTTTTCTGATGAAGACTTGACACTCCACTCGCTCTCTTGCTCAAGTGTTCACTCTACTCGCTCTCTCGCTTAAGCGTCCGCTCCGCTCTCCACAGTACCTGCTCCAATGACAGCTCCAAAAGCCATTCTTGAGAGCACCAAGGAGGAAGACCTTATCTTTTTCTCTTTTAAGTAATTGTAAGCGGAGTTGTGGCTTGTCACCCTGCTAAGGATTTTAACACTTGTAACTGCAGATAAATTAGTAGATTTGGTCAGCACTAAACCGACCTCGTGAATTTTTTCCTTTTCGAGTTTACCACGTAAAAACATCTTGTCATTTCTACTATTGGTTCTCTTTTAATTATTAGCATACTTTGCTCACTCTCAATCTAGGACGGTTTGATTCTTCCGGACTGGAAGAGAGCGACCCGCAATAATTTGGCGCCATATGAGGGAACGTATTCCCCGAAGCTTTGTAGAATTTCCAAAGTCTGTTCTTATTCTACGCAAGCGATCCTGATCGCCAGAGATGGCAAGAAGAAGCGCTTGCACCACCAACATAGCTGCTCCCGAGGAGTGGGCTGACCAAGCCCTGCCAACTCGCTTCCCAACAACATGTCACATCTTAAAGGAGCCACACACATCAAAAATCCCACTGTGGTTAAGTTACCCCATACCTCTAGCTTTGCAGGCAGTTCCACCCGACCGGAACCCCAAACATGCGCAACACGATCCCCTCCTGGTGGGAGTATACGTTGGATATCCCGATATAAGGATTACCTATGAGGAAGTGTACACCATGATTGAATGGTAGTATAGCATAGTAGACAACTAATTGTGTACCCACAATGACCCTTTCGCCATAGTTCCCCGTTAACTCCACAAGTTCTACCTCTCCTCATTCTGCGCAGATTCAAGGTGCCGAATATTGAGACCTATGATGGTTCCATTGATCCCATGGAGCATATCAACAACTTCACAACGATCATGCCCTTACATTGCTCCCAATTAACCATCGTGCTAAGTGTTCCTGACAACTCTGAAAGGACAAACTCGCACTTAGTTTTATTCTCTGAAAAGAAGGTGAAATTGACAACTTCGCAGAGTTAACTCAGTTGTTCGTCGATCAGTTCATCTCCAATCACCAGACTGTTCGAGACCCCTCCCATCTTACTAGAATCTACCAGAATGAGGGGGAGACACTCAAGGGTTATTTCCGTCATTTCACTATTGAAGCGTTGGAGATTCCGGGGTTGACTCCGAGCTTATGTGCATCGTTCTCCTTGGGGGGATTCACCTCAATGGATTATACTCAAATTGATGAGGGAAATACTGTCCAGCTATCATGATCTTGTTCACTGCATCGAAGCCTAGATAGTGGCGGACGAAGAAATAGAAGTGCATCAAGAGGAATTTGAAGACAACCTAAAAAAGGGAGCAGGATCCACCTCTAGTACCTAAGAGGAATGATAGACGTCACGATGACTCCTGCTAAGCCCGAGGGGGGGGGGGGCACTACCAGTATCAGACCTTCACTCCCCTTAATGTCTCTCATACAAAAGTCTTATTCGCTATCCGTGATCACACCTCTCTCCAGAGCCCAAGAATCTCGCCCCAAACTTGGGGGATAATTCCAAGTACTACAACTATCACTGAGATCCCAGACATAACACAGAGGATTGTATACGACTAAAAGTAGATATCGAACAGTTCATTTGATTGGGGCTCCTTGGGAAATTTCTGCAAAACATGAACTTTGGATCATCTAGTACAGAATAAGCCCGCAGGGGGACAATTCCTAGGATGATCATCCCAAGCGAAAGCTTGTTCTCTGTCTAGGAAGCTTCAAGAGTATCCAGAATCCCTACCTTTATCTCATGTATTCAGTAGCCATTTAACAAAGCGTGAATTCTTTCTCGTGTGCACAAATAACAAGTGATATCTTCAATTTCCATGTATGTTTCATGATCCTATTAATAAAGCAATCAAATATCCTAGGTGGAGAAACTGACCACTTCAAACAGAGTGTTCAGGTATCCCAAGTAGAGACTCTGATGTTTCTAACAGAGTGGTCGAATATACCAGGGGAGACTAAAACCTTTTCAAACAAAGTGATCGGTTATCCCTAGCGGAGACTCCAGTTATTTCCAACAAAGTGATCTAATATCCCAAGCAAAGACTCCAACCTTTTTCCAATAGAGTGGTTAGATATCTCAAGCAAAGACTGTGACTTTTTCCAACATAGTGTTCAGATATCCCATGTGAAGATTCCGAACTATTCCAGCATAGTGATCAGATATCCCAAGCACAGCCTCTGCCCTCTTCTAACAAATTGATCAGATATTTCAAGCGGACTCCAACTTTTTCCAATATAATGGTAGGATATCCTAAGAGAGCACTCTAAAATTTTCCAATAGAGTGGTCGGATATTCTAAGCCGAGACTACAACCTATTCTAATAGAGTGATCAGATATCCCAAACGGAGACTCCAACCTCTTTCAACAAAGTGTTTGGATATCTCAAGCGCAGACTCGGTCCTGTTCCAATATAATGATTAGATGTCCCAAGAGGAGACTCTAACCTCTTCCAATATAGTGATCTGATATCCCAATCGAGGACTCTGACCTCTTCCAACAGAGTGATTTGATATCCCAAGTGGAGACTTCAACCTCTTCCATTAGAGTGGTCAAATATCCTAATTGGAGACTCTGACCTCTTCCAACACATTGATTAGATATCTCAAGCAGAGACTCCAGCCTTCTTCAATATAGTGATTGAATATTCCAAGTGGAGACTCCAACCTTTTCCAACAGAGTTTTTAGATATCCCAAGCGGAGAATCTGACCTCTTCCAATAAAATATTCAGATATCCTAAGTGGAGACTTAGGCCTCACCCAAAAAGGTATTCAGATAATTCAAATGGAAACTTTGGCTTTTCTAAAGTACTATGCATCCATTGGGAACTAAGTTCTCTTGTTCCTCACACAAACATGACTCCACCATATAGATTGTTGGGAACCTCAACCCGAATGAAGATTTATGTACCACCCTTCGACATGATCGCAAGCACATCACTCTTATGCATGTTCATGTATGCACAGCTCTGCAACACATCCACATCCGCATAATCTCTCAATAGTTTAATGTGTGCGCCACTCTGTGGCACATTCGTGCAAGCGTGACTCCTCATAAGGTAGCCTCTCTCAAAGAGGCATGCCAAACAAGCCTCATGCCACACTCAAAATGACCAAGCATTCATCGATAAAAAGGGTTGTTCCCCTCTACGACAATGCAAGAATATCGTTAGCCCCCAAATCTCAAGCAGATCCATTATCCTATGATTAAATCCATATACACATAACACATTCATACATGTGTACATATGTTGATGCAAGCTACCAAGCATACCCTAAGTAAGGAAGGGCAAAGGCCCCCTATGCCAACTGAGCATCAACCCCTGGTACTAACGCAAAGTGGCGACCTCAGGATCCAATCCAAAATAATAAGCTAACCAACCGGTAAGGGTGGACAGAAGTCCCTCTACGCCACATCCGAGCGTATACTTCCCACATAAACGTCAAGTAATGACCTTCTACACCAAACAACAAGTTAACCAACCGGTAAGGGTGGACAAAAGTCCCTCTATGCCACATCCCTTTTTTCGGGTCTTATGCCCAAAACTGCCGCTTTGTGGTGACACCTACACCGAGAGGGTCGTCACCACAAATCGCTGATTCTACCGGTAATTACTCAACCATAATCCACAGAAGAAAAGAAGTAAACATGTAAACATGAATCCACGATCACATAACAGTATATAAGAGTCCACATAAAGGAAATAAATTGATCAAAAGTATAATACTAAATCTGAAAGGAAAGGTAAAAGAGCTCATGCCCAGTACATGTAATCCTCACGACGTAACGCTCGCAAAAGTAAAGCTACTAATCACTCACTGATCCCATGACTGCTGCAGCTGCTGGTACAACCACTCCGGGACTAGGCTGATTCACCTCCTCCTGGACGTGCTGGTTCCCCTGGTGCTGCACCCTGTCTCCTAATTGGTGTCCCTGGTGTTATACCCATCAGGCCGTTAGTTTAAACTAAGTCTTGGTCCCCCTCCCTCCCCACTTCGACACCTAGGCACCATGCGAGGGAGGATGAAAGGAAAGGGACTGAAAGTGGAGAGTAAGCAAGAGCAGATGATAGGCATATGAAGAGCAAGTAAATGCAGCAGTATAATAGAAGTGACCAGTTAAAGGAAAAGTAAAGCAACTAACTATCATCACAGAGAAAGTAACCTTAACTTATAAGAATGCCTATACATACTTATAAGTTAGGGGGTCGTTTTGCATGGCCTAACGTATAAAAGATCTCATACTAATTTATACGTTAGGGGTAGAGGTTTTATGCAAGGTATGTATGACATGGAATGCTATGCATGCTAAATGATGAGTTTCACACAAGTGCAACGCACCCACCTGATTCTATGCGCACAGACCTTTAGTTCCCCCTTTTGGAGTTAGCTAAACTCTCAGGTACCTCTCGTAGTGGCAAACAGAGGCAGTGGGTTGGGCCTCACCACTCCTAGGTCGGTATTCACACTACCCAGCCTAGACCATGTGTACTACTCGGTGCACCCCCAGTCAGGTGCTACGGAGTCTTTAGTACTAGTTCTGACAAAACCACCAGTCTTTAATGGGCTAAGTGAACACTTACACTTTCCGTGTCAACGTATCGACATCAGTGTGAACGACCATCCAATAATGAGGACCCACTACTTAATGCACAAACACACATGCTATAAGAGCTTCCGAGCCATCGACTCTTCGAATTTAAAACATTGTTCTATCAAACACCGAGCCCACCACTCGTGAATCTATACCAACTATCCTCCCAAAATGACGGGGTGAGTGTAAGTGATAGTGGTTATTAAAGGTTACTCTTTTAGTCTGCTTAATCCTATGGTTTAAGGTTACATTGGACTGCCCAGGGCATTCTCTGTGAAGGTCTTTCGAGGGCACTAGGAACTATGATGGAATGAAGCCCAAAGTTTCCTTTCGCAAGACACTTACTTTTATGAGTATTTATTTATTACCAAACTTTTTTCCTATGTTGCCTTTTTGCCAATCCTATGTGAATTTATATATTCCCCGGGAGAAGACGATACACCGTCGACCCCGAGTACAACCCCGACTTTACGTTACCCGGACTACTTAGAACTTGGCCCTAAGGGTGACCTCATCATGACTTCACCCAAACCTGGTACACTCACTATAATTTCACACATGTTTGGTCTACTATTCTACCCTGCAACCTTGAATTCACTATATGCAGACCATGTGATTGATCCTAAGCGTACGAAGGTAAACACTTCGAATACTTTGTCTACAACCTTATAATTATTACTGGGGGTCTACCATGATATATTGAGCCCCAAACCAGAACTAGGTATTTTTCCTAATTAAATCAGCCTTTAATTTAATTTTCCAAAAATTATTCCTCCTATGACTTTGAACATGAAGTATAAGAAACTAACATGCAATGACCTTACTAAAATTTCCAGAGCTTCTTATTGCCTAAATAACATCAAGGTATAAATTTCATAATTTTCCAAAAAGACATTTTACCATAAATCTAAATTCAAATCTTTTGATTAAAATGATAATTTACAAAGTGAGTACAAGATTTTGTCATCCAAAAATTATTACAAAATTACAAGAGGGCTATAATGACCAGAAAATATGTCTTCCCAAATTTCATAATTTTCTAATGTCATTTAACCATTTATTTGAATTTACCTAATAATTTACCTATAGAGCAACTTGTGAATGAACTAATATATATTCTCTCTTAAAAATTGTAATAAAATTTTATTTATCAGTCAAATTTCATAATTTTCTAGTACTCAGTTTGTTCTATAAAATTTTATTTATCTAATCAACAAACTCTAATGTTACAAGGAGGTACTAAAAATCTTTAACTTAAAATTATATTAAAATTTGCAGGCATAGACAACATCAGTAAAGATCTATTGTCAACGTCTCATGACCATCCAATACTAATATACATGTATTCTATACTTGATAGGGAAGTTCATATCCTAATCAATAAGAGTCTGTTCGTTTCAACGACATTGACATTGAAGTATTGGCTTTCAATCCAATATCATCACACATGAGAAATGACATTGAGTTTAAATCCAATTCTTTTGTTCAACGACATGGTGACTTTCTCTCATAGAAATTGACATTGATTACTTTTTACTGTTCGTTTGCAGAAAGACATTCTGTCACAAGAATTAACATTGATCAATGCTCTTAAAGATCACAATTAAAAATCACAATCACGATTTTTTTGTCCGATCGCAAATTTTTCGCCCGTACGTGATTTTTTTGACCGAACGTGATTTTTTCGGCAGAGCGCAATTATTTCGCCCGACCTCAATTTTTTCGGTCCGAACGCAACATTTTTGCCCAGGCGTGAAATTTTCGGTCGGGCGTGAATTTCGTTTGACGCGATATTTTCGCCAGGAATCGATTTTTTCGCCCGGACGCGATTATTGCGCCCGGACGTGATTTTTTCGCTCCGACGCAAATTTTTCGCGCAGAAGCGATTCTTTCATCCATACACGAATTTTTCGACTGGATGCGAATTTTTCGACCAGATGTGAATTTTTCGCCCAGTCGTGATATTTTCACACGGACGGTGAAAAATGTACGTTCGGGCAAAAAAGCATCTGGGCAAAAAAAGCGTCCCAGCATAAAAATCGCGTCCGGATGGAAAATTCGTGTTCGAAAAAGAAATCACGACCGGGTGGGAAAATCGGGTCCGGGAGGGAAAACGCTTCCGGGCTAAAAAATCACGTATGGGCGAAAAAATCGCGTCCGGATGAAAAAATCACGTCCGGGGGAAAAAATCGCGTCCGGGCAAAAAAATCATGCCCGGGCAAAAAAGTCGATCCGGGCGAAAAAGTGACGTACGACCGAAAAAAAACACGTCTAGGCGAAAAAAACACGTCAGAGCGAAAAAAATGCGTCCTGGCGAAAAAAATGAATCAGATTGAAAAAAACGCTTCCGGACAAAAAACGAGCTCGGGCAAAAAATCACGTCCAGGCGAAAAAATGCAACCGACCGAAAAAAATGCGTCAGACCCAAAAAGTCATGTCCGGGCGAAAAAATCACGTCCGGCCAAAAAATCGCATCCGGCAAAAAAATCGCTTCCGGGGAAAAATCGCGTTCGGAAGAAAAAATCGCACATAAGAGAAAAAATCGCGTTCAGGAGAAAAATCATGTTTGGTAAAAAAATGGTGTCTGGGATAAAAACTCATGTCCGGGAGAAAAAATTTCGTGCGGGTAAAAAAGTTGCTTCTGAGCGAAAAAATCGCTTTCGAGAAAAAAAAAAATCGCTTCCGTGGGAAAAATATTGTGTCAGGGTTAAAAAATCGCGTCCGGGCAAAATCACGCCCGGGCGGAAAAATTACGTCTGGGAAAAAATTTATGTTTGGGCGAAAAAAATCGCGTCTGGGCGAAAAAAATCGAGTCCGGGCTAATAATTCGAACAAGCCAAAAGAAAACTCATCCGAGCAAAAAAAATCGTGTTCGGGCAGAAATATTGCATTCAGGCGAAAAAATTTGTCCGGACGAAAAAACACACCAAGGCAAAACATTGCGTCCAGTCGAAAAAATCGCGCACAAGCGAATAAAACAAGTCCGGGCAAAAAATAGCATCATAGCGAAAAAATGTGTCAAGCCGAAAAAATCAAGTTCTGGCCAAAAAAAATGTGTCTGGCCGAAAAAAAATCATGTTCAGGACGAAAAAATGCTCTTCTTTTGGAAAATCGGAGTTGGTGATCTCATTATCCGCCACTGGAGATAGATATTGGATTTATGAGTTTTTAAGTTATGGTGAATATCGATGACTTTCTCTCAGAAAGCCAATTCCACTTTAAAATTGTTGGTCCGAACAAGAGAAATGACATTCATATTCTCAAAGTTAATACTTCAATATCAATGTCTGTGAAACGAATAGACCCTAAGTGATTTGTGTGTGTGGGGGGGGGGGGGGGGGGGGGTGGAATACTCATAAAATTCTAATTAAATTATCCAAAGGGTTTCTCTTCCCATTGAACATTTCTACAAAGTTTTGAGCCTAGACTTGGAGAGGTGACCATGTTTCATTCATTAACCCTAAAAGGTAACCTTAAGGTTTGAACTAGGGTCCCATGATATTTCTTACCTAAATACCTCTAAATCCATTACTAGGGTTGTTACGTGAGTTAACAATGTATTGGCCTAAGTTTCACCATGTTTAGTTGAGGGGTTGACCACTCAACCATCCTAAGTGCACTTTCTTAAAACTAGACTTATTACCTTAAAATGACCAACTTTACTCAACAAGATACCTCATCAATTCAACTCCAAATGGGTTGATATTTTTTTTTGGCCTTATTGTTGGGTATTGTATCCACAATTACCTGGATTTGAGTAAGCCACCTGTCAAGCTAAGATGAATTCACAATGTATTTGATGAAACCTCTTAAGTTGTGCTTGCAGTTATTCCACGCTAAGTGCACACCAATGTCAGGGTGCAGTAGGTCAATATACACGGGTCTGTACGACGTAATCCCTCGTTGAGCAGATCAGTGTGTTGGCCTACGTGTACTCTCTCTATTGAGTGCACTTACTTTTAAGTACAGGGGCTGTAACTATGCAAGAGCAGACAAGGAGCAAGGATGGGTCAAGGAGCAGCTCTTGGGTGGAAAGACGAAAAATCGTCCAAGTATAATTCGACGAGAATCACCAAGTGATTCTCGCCGAATCGTCGAGAATCATTAGTGATTCTCGCCGACTCTATCCGGCTACCTCAAAGCGGCGCTAAGTAAGATTCGGCGAGAATCACTAGTGATTCTCGCCGAACCATCGTTGAGCAGATCATGGCCAAGTAATATTCGTCGTCGAGAATCAACAAGTGATTCAGCGAGAATCATCAAGTGATTCGGCGAGAATCACTAGTAATTCTCGACGAATCGTCGAGAATCACTAACTGATTCTCGCCGATTCGTCGAGAATCACCTTCGATTCTCGCCGATTTTGACTTGGCAATTTTTCTTGGAAACAGCTGGACCGGATTCTGCCTCTGGCACTGTGTTGAACCAGAACTAGGGTTTCCTTCAGGTGGGACCCTCAACGGTCATATTGAAGTTGTCTACAGTATAAATACAGGGTATTTTTGAACAGTAAATAGCGAACAGAGAAAAAGACGAAACACGAGCCGCGACGTAACCTAGGTCGCGAGTTCCGCCCCGCCGTCGTCGTCGCCGCTGAGAGAGTTAATCGCCGTTCTTGATCGTGGTCTCTTCCAGATCTCCGGTCGACAGAAGCTTAGCCAAGCTTAGCGTCTCACGTGTCTAACCGGAGATCTATTGTCTCTTGATTTGCTGATCGGAAAACCTTCCCCGTCCGAATCGATCGAGGCGACTGATCCTAGTGTGACCGTTGGTAGACCTAGCTAGCTTCGCTACGAAGTTTGGATCTCCAAAGTACAGCAGCCGCACATCGTCGTCGCCGCCGATCCCGTGAACCTAGCCGCCGCCCATCTTGCCGCCGCCGGTTCCGGGGGAGATCCTCTCCAAGAGAGATCTAGGGTTGTGACTCTTCGTGGACTTCAACAACACGTCGTCTACGAAGAGGGACACCTTAGTCTCCAAACGTAGTTTGTATTTCTTGTACATTCTAGTTTTATTTCTGTTGTAAAGGAACGTTGGTTCCTAGTTGTAAGGGTTGGGTGCAACCCGTGTTGGGAGTGTTGACTCCTACGTGTGGAAGGGTTCCTTCCGATAGTGCAGGATTGGATTTCAATCCTGTTGGTGAAGAGACCGAGTCGTCCCTTGTTGGGAGATAGGTCGAAGGGGAAAAGTGGATGTACCCAAATCGGGGAACCACTATAAATAGCTTGTGTATTCTGTGTGCTGTGCTGTTTATTTTTATTGTGCAGGTACAATTTTAAATTCCGCAAAAACGCTGCACGTCACCTATTCCCCCCCCATAGGTGAAGATAGTTGACACTAGATGGACTTTCAAGTGGTATCAGAGCGAGGTTACTCATCAAAAAGGTTTACACCTTGAGTAGAATCCTGCCACCAGTGTCAGAAGCATGGAGCTGGATCATGAGATATCGCCACTAAGACTCCCCACATGCACAAAGGAGTTTTATCCAGTCTGGAGGATGAGAGTGTCGTATCACTTGGATGCAATCGATCCTCGAGCATCTTTCATCCTGGAAGAGGGTCCTTTTATTCCTATGAAGACCTCCGACTCTGGAAAGAATATCCAAGTGCCCAAGTGTATTGCTGAGATGTCGGAGACGGAACTTTCATTATGTGGGTGATGATCTCAGAGCTGATGGGGGGGTCAGAGAAAGCTGGAATCTGCTGTCAACCAGAGGATGAAGCCTATGTGGGGGTCCTCACCTCTGAAGATGAAGGCAAGGATCTATCGGATAGCATCAGAGCTCCAGTGTCCGTGTCAGAGACTGAAGAGGCCAGTGAGGAAAGCAGCTCTGATGAGGATGACACAACGGTCACTGGCTCTAATGACAATAACACTGAAGAGCAGGTAACTTCTTCATCCTGCCCCGTCTCTCTTGAAATTTCTGAAGACAGGAACTGCTTTCCTTCAGAAAATTCTGATTCTCTGAAGAGAGCCCTTCAGAAGAGCAACCTACTTGTTGAAGAACAAGCTCAGGAGATTGCTCGGCTGAAGATCTTGTTGGTTCTCCAATTGGCATCCAACAAGGTCAAGGACTCTAAAATCTCTGATCTAGAGAGTAGTCTAGAGAATGAGAAAAGGATAGTATCAAACTTTTCTAAGGTTGATGCTATAAAGAGAAAGCAAGAAAATGGGTGGATCTCCCGGATTATCAATTCGTGGAGAAATGGGGAAACGGTTTTCCGACCCCCCACTCCAAGCAGTAAGGCAACTCATCATGCCTTCAGGTATGATCACAGGAATAATCGTGATCACTGCAAGGGTGATCTGTCCTCATGTGGAGACACCCGTAGTGCAAGGGCCGTCATGGCCACCCATGAGAGAATACCTAAGGCTCATTCTGAGCCCTTTGTATTCACTGCCACTGCCTCAACTCGGTGTGAATCTACATGTACCAGCTCACAGAACACTTCTCACTACCCGAGGACACAGGACAGGGAGGTTAGAAGTCATGGTGTAAGTTTTCATGGGGCCTCAGGAAGGGGGATGCCTGAAAGGAAGGCACCACCTCCCCGACCTCATGACGCTCGCAACATGCATTCCTTCCATCCTTCCACGTGTCACGGTGGAAGAGGAAATTTTGTGAGGAGATCATGCCCTATCCCGTTTAGACCTAGGACTGTGACTACCTCAGTCACTAGATCAGGTCAGAAACGGCGATACAACATTCACCCGTGTTGGTGCTGTGGCAAAGTGGGACACTTTGCCATAGATTGTTGGCACAACCCCTCAGTGTCAAGGGCAAGGGCCTATCCACATTTTCTGGGCAGAGGTAGTCTTCCTGACAGGTTTTCTGCAGGAAGGCAGTCGAGTGCTTATGCTAACAGGAACCTAGGACCCAATATGTATTGGGTTCCTAAGGTAAAGTAACTCTTTTTGCAGGGTAGTCTAGGTTCCCGTAAATATGATGGGAACTAGACAGTAGATGGCTCAAGACTAAATTGGAACAAGCGTCTGGAATAACAGATGTGATATCTACATGGGCATACTCACACCGAGCACCTGGTATGTTTTAGTCAGAGAGGCTAAATGATAACTCTCATAATCCCAGGTATTTTTCATCAGCTCCAAGACTTGAGTCGTTTTCCATCGACATTTACATATATATATATATATATATATATATATATATATATATATATATATATATATATATATATATATATATATATATACATGTATGTGTGCGCATCTAAGGATAGGTTAACACAATGAATATAAACCTTAGATACACCATTAAAGAGTTATCGGTAATTCCACTGGTAGATTCGAGAACCAACATCTACATGCGTAAATTAGTTCACTGATAACTAACGAAGATACGTCATGGAAATCTTGCCATCAAGAAATGTATGGAAAAGCCGGTTCAAACTCCAAATAGATTGACTTTAAGAAGTATTTGCCTATTTAGAAGATTTTTAAATTAACTTAGACAAACGGAAACCCGTGAGAATCCCATTTAACTCGTCAATCCTTCCTATTCTCACCGACTCTTCACATTCCGTAGGAATCCCGCCGAAGGACCTTCTCCGCAGGAAACTCGCCGAATCCCGCAAGATTCTCGCCGATTCACTGAAGGTTTCCGCAAGCTTCTCACCGAAGGTCTCCATCGTCTTCATCTTCCCCTTCCGCAAGATTCCGCAGGTCTCCCGCCGATTCTTCCCCTTCCGTCGACATCCCGCAAGATTCACCGATCGCAACTCGCGAAGAACTCCGTCAATCTCAGCGTGCAAAAACCCCGTCGATCTCGTCGATCTCGTCGCGTGCACCTACCAGGTGTCCATCGTCTTCATCGACCTAACTCACCGTCTACGCCTTTAGGTAACCACCCCCTCACCGTTACTTGGACTTGATCACTAGTGTCGCTTCCTTTTTGATTTTTGATTAAGCGTAGAGTAGGGCTTTTCTCCCTAGATTTGCGATGGCTCCAAGGACAACTGCTGGGCTGGTCACTGTATGCGAGCTGGTTCGCACAGGGTTCTCTCATGCCTCAGATGAATTCAGGAACATCATCCTTATGCTAGAGGAGGCTGGACTCTCATTCGTGCTAGAGCATCCCTGTAAAATCCTGGATAAGGAGGTGCTGGAGTTCTTTGCAACCGCAAAACTCCGGAATGACGACTCTCTTATCAAAAGCAAGGTTGCCGGGGCAAAGATCAAGATGTCTGCCAGCAAGCTGACCCACTACTTGCAGCTCACTAGCTCGGAGCACGAGGAGTATCTTGAGGAAGAAGACAAAACCAGGACTCTATTATTCTGTGGTCTCACTCGAGGAAACTCGGTCGATAAAGCGAAAGGATATGAATGAAGAAGGGAAACTTCTATCAGACATCGTTGGGAGGTACTCATATGCAAGTCGGGCTCTCATGACACATCTCTGCGGACATGATCAAGATCCTGGTGGCAATTGTCTGCAGGAAAAGATTTAACTGGGGGGCATTGTTGTTTGAGAAGATAAAGGACACCCTGAGATCACCTAGCTTTGGCCGAATCATCAGTCTGTATCTCAATCAGCTGAATGGAGATAAATATGACATGAGTAAAGGTGTTCCTATACATTACTTAAAGAAAATGGACTCGAGTGTTTTTGACAGATGGGAGAGGCGCATTGGGCAGGCTGCCGTGGTAGAATAACAGGACGCATCTCCAGCCGAGGACGGCACTGTGGCTGATTCCGTAGTAATCCCCAGTGAAATTCCTGACGCTTTGTCTGCAGGAATTGAGGGGGAGCCTCTACCCACTGATGCTAATATCGTATCTGACATCTCCCAGATAGCCAGAGCTGCAGTGGCGGATATACAAGAAGAAAGTGATGCTGTAGAGGAGACTGCTGACGAAGGGTTGGAAGGTGATGCTGATGAGAATGATCAAATGGATGATGAAGGTGAGGAAGAAGGCAATGGGGGACAGGAAGCATTAGAGACTCAGGATATCACTGAAGTTCCATCTGACAAGCACGCTCCTGAGTTCGTCCCTGAGAACATTGGTGCAACAAGGGAGGGGGAGTCTGAGAAATCTACAGAGGCCGCAAGCATTCCCCCCGTAGAGACTGTGCTCGTGTTCAGCTCTACAGGTGCATCAGCTGAACCGCAAGGCCAAGGAGTACCTCAGAATCTTCCACTACGAGATGATATAGCCACTCACACCGTGAATGTCATTCAGGGTATAGTGGATGAGCTTAAGGCATCTTTTGAGGAAGCTCAAAATACAATGTTGAAAAGGATTAAGAAATCTAAAATCTCATGCTCAAGAACATGGTGGAGATAAATCACAAACTGGACGTGATGGAAAAGAAGTTTGAAGATAAGTATACTGCGGCCGACCAAGCTGTCACTCTTCTTATGGAGGGATTAAAAAGGAACACTGATACTCTCACAATCGTAAATCAGAATGCTCATGTCGTAGCAAACAACATTCAAAAGTTTGATGGCAATATGGTAACTCTCAACACAAATCAACAAGCCTTGGTCACTGAATTCTCCAGGACTACAAAGCATATTGATGACTCACTGCACTCCTATGCAAATTCCATCGCAGCCGAAGCCAAAAAGGGGGAGAAAGAATATATAGCTAAGATGGCTGAGCTTCGGGAAGTCATGATCAAAAACTTTGAGCAGTCAAACAAATATGTTTATGACAGTTGCTGGTGGATGCTCCAACAAGCGTTAGGCGTTAATATCCCTGAAAATCCTCAGGGTGCTCCTGCTCCTGAATATAATACTGTGGCTGATGAGGGCGCCAGTGTTGAAGAAGTTCCTGTAAGTGAAGCTGATGTTCGTAGGGCTGCTAGGGCATCCTCCAAGGCAAAACTGATGGCAATGTTTGATCAAGGAGCCCTAGCAAAAGCCAGGGACAAGAGGAAATCGCAAGAAGGGACATCAAAGGAAACACAAGCTGACAAGAGAATCAGACTGAAGGAGGAGGAAGTAAGAAACGAAAAGTGGAGTCCAGTATCCAAGAGTATCATATTGAACACATTCTAGCTACAGGAACAAGGGAAAATCAATCGAAACGATGTATACAGCCAGTATGAGTGGGAGATGCATAAGACGTATGAAACAAACGTAACATCTTTTTCAGGACCAACACTGCGGCAGATAAAGCTCCTCCACCCAGATATTATCCCAAGCCCAAGGAGTATGTGGAAAGGCAAAGAAAGAAGTATTTGGCTCAGAAGCATAAGGATGACCTAGCCAAAATCCATAGACAGAAACTCATAGATTATCATTGTCTCTTGAACATTTTTATCCTGTCTTATTGATATATGAACAATCCTGATTATATATATATATATATATATATATATATATATATATATATATATATATATATATATATATATATATATATATATATATATATATTCTGAATGTTGTTTATATTATCTGGTTGGTGTTATTCATCTTAGCTAGTAGGATTTTGGCTTCGTCAAATAGGGAGAGATTGTTGGGTATTGTATCCACAATTACCTGGATTTGAGTAAGCCACCTGTAGAGCTAAGATGAATTCACAATGTATTTGATGAAACCTCTTAAGTTGTGCTTGCAGTTATTCCACGCTAAGTGCACACCAATATCAGGGTGCAGTAGGTCAATATACACGGGTCTGTACGACGTAATCCCTTGTTGAGCAGATCAGTGTGTTGGCCTACGTGTACTCTCTCTATTGGAGTGCACTTACTTTCAAGTACAGGGCTGTAACTATGCAAGAGCAGACAAGGAGCAAGGATGGGTCAAGGAGCAGCTCTTGGGTGGAAAGACGAAAATCGTCCAAGTATAATTTGACGAGAATCACTAGTGATTCTCGCCGAATCGTCGAGAATCATTAGTGATTCTCGCCGACTCTATCCGGCTACCTCAAAGCGGCGCTAAGTAAGATTCGGCGAGAATCACTAGTGATTCTCGCCGAACCCATCGTTGAGCAGATCATGGCCAAGTAATATTCGTCGAGAATCAACAAGTGATTCGGCGAGAATCATCAAGTGATTCGGCGAGAATCATCAAGTGATTCGGCGAGAATCACTAGTGATTCTCGACGAATCGTCGAGAATCACTAACTGATTCTCGCCGATTCGTCGAGAATCACCTTCGATTCTCGCCGATTTTGACTTGGCAATTTTTCTGGAAACAGCTGGACCGGATTCTGCCTCTAGCACTGTGTTGAACCGGAACTAGGGTTTCCTTCAGGTGGGACCCTCAACGGTCATATTGAAGTTGTCTACAGTATAAATACAGGGTATTTTTGAACAGTAAATAGCGAACAGAGAAAAAGACGAAACACGAGCCGCGACGTAACCTAGGTCGCGAGTTCCGCCCCGCCGCCGCCGTCGCCGCTTGAGAGAGTTAATCGCCGGTCTTGATCGTGGTCTCTTCCAGATCTCCGGTCGACAGAAGCTTAGCCAAGCTTAGCGTCTCATGTGTCTAACCGAAGATCTCTTGTCTCTTGATTTGCTGATCGGGAAAACCTTCCCCGTCCGAATCGATCGAGACGACTGATCCTAGTGTGACCGTTGGTAGACCTAGCTAGCTTCGCTACGAAGTTTGGATCTCCAAAGTACAGCAGCCGCACATCGTCGTCGACGCCGATCCCGTGAACCTAGCCGCCGCCCATCTTGCCGCCGCCAGTTCCGGGGAGATCCTCTCCAAGAGAGATATAGGGTTGTGGACTCTTCGTGGACTTCAACAACACGTCGTCTACGAAGAGGGACACCTTAGTCTCCAAACGTAGTTTGTATTTCTTGTACATTCTAGTTTTATTTCTGTTGTAAAGGAATGTTGGTTCCTAGTTGTAAGGGTTGGGTACAACCCGTGTTGTGGGAGTGTTGACTCCTACGTGTGGAAGGGTTCCTTCCGATAGTGCAGGGATTGGATTTCAATCCTGTTGGTGAAGAGACCGAGTCGTCCCTTGTTGGGAGATAGGTCGAAGGGGGAAAGTGGATGTACCCAAATCGGGGAACCACTATAAATAGCTTGTGTATTCTGTGTGCTGTGCTGTTTATTTTTATTGTGCAGGTACAATTTTAAATTCCGCAAAAACGCTGCACGTCACCTATTCCCCCCCATAGGTGAAGATAGTTGACACTAGATGGACTTTCACTTATAACATACCCTCTGGTCATCCACTAGAGTTTGGGAAAAATTTGAGGCCCATTGACCCTATTTATGTCTCATATATGAATTATTAAATTATTTCAAAAACTATAGAAAAATCATCTCTAAAAATTCTGATTTTTGGATATGTTTAGGGTCATGACCATACCAGCCTATGGTCCAAATTTCAGGCTATTTGAATGAGTGGGCCACTGGGGGCACTCATTTTAGTTTATGGTTAGCCTTTGGACACCTTGCACCAAAAGGTGTGCTGAGGGAGATCCATTGGTTTAAATAGGTTGATTCAAATTTTCTATTAAACAAGACAACAATGGCTAGGTTTTCTATGTTGGACATTTTTACAGAAGATGCCTCTAACTATTTTTAATAATTTAAACAATGTGACCATTAAAATGTGACAAATGAAATAAAACATATACATTAAATGATTTGGCCTGCACTTATCAAATCAAGCCAGATCCGACGACGCCTGCTCATCATCCCCGATGAGCCAACGACTGGGATTGGCTCTTCCTGGAGCTATTTCATCGCCATTTCCCGGCCACCCGGCCGCCTCCCTGGCCGGCCACCACCACCACCTCCGTTGAGGTGGTGGCTATCGTTTGGCGGCGGCACAGCCGCCGGAGGGGCGTTTTCCAGCGAACCCGAGAGGTTAGTTTTTCATGGAAAATTTTGAATTTTCTCCTCACTGATCGGGCTCAATTGAGCCCGATTTCTCCACTTAATGATCTAAAGATCTAGCACAGGAGAGAAGGAGAAGGACTAGACCTGCAGGCGAGCTTGACAGCGTGTGTGGTGGTGGTGTGCCATAGCCGATGACTCCAAGCTTTTTCCTTGCCAAATCCCCTATCCTCCTCCTAAACCAGTGAAGTAAACATTCATTTTGATTGCTTGGGAGATTTTAAGTTGATGGGAGGTTGAATTGGGGGAGTGAAAGAGGCTACACTTAATGGACATTAATGGCTATGGAGGGGGTGGGGGTGTGAAAGATAATAGTTGCCAACCTAAATCACCTAGAGGGGGGTGAATAGGTGAGTTGTGCGTCTTTTTGCGGAATAAAAAAAATCTCAACCAAAGCACAGAACTATCTACCAAACAAGCAAACACAGACGAGGCAAGATTTATAGTGGTTCCCCAACCTTGGGTACATCCACTTTCCCTCACCGATCTAGCAATATACTAGACTCGACTACTCCACTATCTCGGATTGGAAAACAATCCTATCCTCGGAACAAGATTCCTACAAACTCGATCCACAAACAGATCTACACTCGGAAGATAAAACTTCCTACAATCTCGGAGTTGAACACTCCTACACTCGGAGAAATCTTCTCCTACAATAATGAAATACAGCAGTACAGAAATACAAACAGAAAATATCTGGTTCAGATCTGCAACAAAAATCAGAAAATCCTTCTTCTAGGCATGCAGCTTTATCAGAATATTGAAGAAGAATTTCGGCAAGATCAGATCTGGAACTTCTCGACTTTACACGATCGAAAGAGTAGATGAATCGTTGAGCGGAGATCTCGATCTGTAGAGTCTTCTTAATTTGAATCCTCTAAAAAGAAGAAATCCTAGCCGGTCAGAATTTAACGATGGCAGCGACGGCGAGTTTCCGGTTCTTGCAGAGAGAGAGAGGAGACAGAATTCTTTTGGAAAGAGACGACTGCAAAACTTAGAATAAATTTCTTCTTGAAAACTTAGGGTTTGTCGGTTTGACAAGACCTTTTATATGAGACAAGAAGATTAGACTTAAATGATTCATACAGAGAAAGACACGTGGACCAATCACGTCAGAGTTTAAGAATAAGTCCGTTAGGTCTGGACTTAAGGAATTTCTGAAAATATCAAGGTAAGTTACTCGAGTCAAGCAGAACTACTCGAGTATATGCAGCACTACTCGAGTAGGTAGAAGGGACTACTCGAGTACATGAGAAAAAGTACTCGGGAGATAAAGAAATCATTACTCGAGTACATGGAGTCAACTACTCGAGTAAATAAGAATGAGAGGGACTTTGTTACTCGAGTAACAAAATGACTTACTCGAGTACTTAAGTACTTACACGAGAGGAGGAGTATATTACTCGAGTTCAAGAAGTACTACTCGAGTATATAAAAATGAACTACTCGAGTATATCAGAAACTTACTCGAGACAAACACTTGGAAAAATTCTGGATCAGGAAAAATTGAACTACTCGAGTATGTAACATGGATTACTCGAGACAGAATGATATACTCGAGTATATAACATGAACTACTCGAGTAAATCACTTAGTGAAATTTTATGGAATATAATTCTGGATTACACGAGTAAAAGCATTTGACTACTCGAGTAGTAGATGAACTACTCGAGTATATGAGTTAGACTACTCGAGTAACTAGGAACTACACAAGAGTCAGAATACCATTAACTCGAGATAGAAGATATAACTACTCGAGTATATATAATACTACTCGAGTATTTCACTTAGACAATTTTGAGAAGAGAGAATCTGGAAACTCGAGAGATAAGAGGAAATTACTCGAGTATACAAGATGAATTACTCGAGAACCATAATTGGACTACTCGAGTACATCTTAACTACTCGAGTAAGTGAATTACCACTCGAGTATAAACTCAGTAACTTACTCGAGTAAATAAGAAGGTACTCGAGTACTTTACTTAGGAAAAATCTTTCTGACAGATTTTCTTTTTCTAAGGGAAATCAACATCAAGTCTTTTCTCATAGTCCTAGAGCTTGAATATGAAGTGTATCCCAATAGAGAGGCTACACATGAGTCAACACTTTGGAACACACAATGAGGGATTACATTGTATGGTCATGTGTTTGGTGACCCATTGTAGACTGACATTGGTCTACACTTCCCATTGGAATCCTTCAAACACATAACTCAAACCAAACATCAAATACAACTTAATTCATCTTAGTTCAAGGGTGACTTCATCAAATCTGGGTTAGTGTGGATACAATACCCAACAATCTTTCCCATTTTTGTAGAAGTCAGAACCCTTTACACTAAGGTGAATTATAGACATAAAAAGAATGCTAAGTAATCAAGTAGTGTAAGCAACAAGAAACTATGAAAAAGATAATAAGATCAGAAACTTTGAATTATATAAATATGATTATCCAGAAATATCATAAACAACTAAAATCCATTTCCATAGCTCATGAGTCTATTGGGATAACTCTGATGATGTTGCTTGTCTTGTTTCTCTTGCTGTCTTCTCTGATAGCTGTAGGGTTTAGGATAATATTTGGGTGGTCTGGGAGGAGCAGCTGGATTATTTCTTCCATATTCTCTGTCATAGATTCTCCTTTTGGTCATGGACTTCTCATACAACTCCCATTCATGGGAACTGTAGTGAATGTTTCTGCTTTCATGGAAGTCCAGAACTAACTTGAGAGTTTCCAGGATGAGAGACTTGGAAGTAGGAGACCAGACTTCAGCATGTTCAGGAGCTTTAGCAGGAACAGACTTGCTAGCAGAAGGACCTTCACCATATTTCCTTTTCTTCTTGTAAGTCAGTATCTCAGGAGGGGCTTTGAGAAAGATATCAGCAGGATCATCTTCCAATCCTGAGCATAAGAATCTGGAGGAGCAACAGAATCACCAGGCCTTGGAGAGAATGTGGGTTGCAGAGGAGGAGCAGGAGCAGGAGCATCAACAGCAGCTAGTGGATTTAGGTGATGAGGAATAATGTTAGGATCAACAGCAAATTCTGGCAAAATCTGGTTGTGCATCCAAATAACAGTATCATAAGTGTGGAATTTGACACTCTGTATCTGAGCTAGAACATCATCATGAATCTCTTTAACTTTGGCTTCCCATACTTCTTCTGGATGACATCAGATTTTTCTAAATATTCTTTTACCAACTTCTCCCCCTTTCTGACTTCAACAGATAGCTGAGAGATGTCATCATCTTTGAAAGTTCCAACTTCCTCACAAATCTTCATCTTAGTTGTTTCAGCCCTTTTGTCCAGTTCCATTTGATTGTTGGCAAGAGTCAGGCCTTGCTCCATAACCTGTCCAACACTGGTGATGGTGTGGTCTAAGGCTTTGCCACCAATCTGGAAGAGATGTTTGAGCTGATCAGTGTTGTGCTGGATCTCAGCAAATCATCTGCTCATCTCAGTTTCTAGAGTAGTAACTTTGTTTGTGACAGTCTTGATACAAGTATCAAAGTATGTTTTCTGGCTTTGAAGAAGAAGTACAATCTGATTCAACAAATCTGTGGAGGCAGGAGCTGGAGCAGCAGGAGGAGCAGAAGTTGATGGAGCAGAGGGAATGGGAGGAGCCACCTATGGAGCAATTTCAGAGAGAGTGACTGAGCTCTGAGCTCTAGTAGTGGGTATCATGACATCCTCTTCATTCATAATCTGAGGGATAGTAAAATCCAAATTTCTGAGAGGAGCTTCAACTGGCTCAGGTGAGGGCTCATCAAAAATGAGAATTGTTCCTTGCTGTTCTTTGGGGGCATCAAGAGATTTTGCTAGTGTCCTTGCTGGAGAATTGTCTGAAGATTGTCTAGGAGTTGGGTCCTTGTGAATTTCAGTGGATGGAGCTGGAGGAGATAGAGGAGGAGGAGGTACATCTGCAGTTAACTCTTCTATCATTTCATTGATAACATCATCAGTAGAAAGTAGTGCTTCTTGAACCTGTTGATCTGAGAGGAAATCTTCTGGAGTGACTGGAGGAGGAGTAGGTGGCCTGGCCTGAATAGTAGGAGCAAGCTCCCCCTCAATAGGTGCACCAGAGGATCTGGGGACCTGAGATGGAGAAGGAGATGAGGTCCTGTCCTCTGTGTCTGCAACTTCAGTAATTTTGGCAGCTTGAGAGGGATTTTGCAACTTCAACTCTCATCTCTGGATGGAGGATATGGAGACCTTCTTCATGTGGTGAATGATACTTCCTTTGGATAAACTAAAAACCTCTGGATTGGTCTCATGGAGAAGCAGGAAAATTATCCTTGCATAGTTTGGGGACTTTATACTCTCCTTAATCTTAGTCAGAATTAACAAGCCAAACTGAAATGCTTTTCTACAGACTATAACTTGCATCAATTCAAAGAAATAAAGGGGTATGACGCTGATGGAGTTGGTTTTGCATAGAAGAATCTTACCAATAACATCAACCAGGAATTTCCCTTCAGCACGCATATCAGACCTATTGATGTGTCTAGCATCAGCAGAAAGTCCACAGAATGAACATGTTCTGGAATAGTCTTCATCACTCAGAAAATCGTCTGTATCTGGAGCTGGCAGTCGGAGAAGTCGAGAGACAAAGGTTGCAATGAGTTTAATGGTGATACCTTTGACTGAAGACTTCAAGACTGTTCCATGGTGCTTGACTTTGACATTCCTGGAAAACTCTACAACTTCGGGGAAGAGGATACGACATGGTTCTTGGAGAACAAATGTTAAGTCGGCGGTGTCGAGCAAAATAAGAATATTATGGAAATCAGCGGATAGGTCTGCAATCCCTGCAGCGACTAATTCCGAACCAACACCAATCTTAGATGAGGCGGACATGATTCAGAAGTCTTGGAGATGGCAAAACCCTAGAGAATGTCGACGAGGAGACGGGAAGAGGCGCAACTCTACAACTGAAGGAGGAAGGCGAAGAGGCAGCAGGGTACTCGAGAGACGAAAAAGATTTCGTGTAGATGAAAATTCCGAATTTTCTTATTAATATAACCCTAGGTTTAGTTCTAATTATTTGAAAATAAAAGCTGAAGTAAACTATAGAATAGGCGGCATAAGCCTTTGGTTTGCGCATAAGAAAATTTGAATAGGAGTTGACTCGGCAAATACACGAACTGGGATCGACGATCCCCGACTGTCTGAGTTCGACGAAGATCGTCGATCTGAGTTCGACGACAATCGTCGAACTGGGATCGACGATCCCCGGCTGTCTGAGTTCGACGAAGATCATCGATCTGAGTTCGACGACAATCGTCGAACTGGGATCGACGATCCCGGCTGTCTGAGTTTGACAAAGATCTCGAGTAGATAAGCCTGGGGTACTCGGGTAAGAATACAGAAGTACTCGAGTAAATGTATAAAAGTACTCGAATAGGTCAATGAGGTACTCGAGTAAGTGAAGTTGACTACTCGAGTATGTCAGTTTGCTACTCGAGTAGGTCAAGTCGACTACTCGAGTATGTCATTCTACTACTCAAGTAGGTCATGGACTTACTCGAGTAGGCTGTTACTTACTCGAGTCAAATACTTGAACTTTTGGAAAAATCCAACTTTTGACTAATCTCTGAGCCTTGAGCCTTCTTGAAAGTCCAGCCTCTTCTAGTCTTCCTTGTTGAGCATCCCAAGTTTTATTTTGAAGAACGAGAACTTGGTCTCGTCCAACGGCATCGTGAAAATATCTGCATTTTGCCTATTTGTAGGGATATATTGTAGGTCTATGTCCCCATGCTCCACATGCTCCCGGATGAAGTGATACCTCAACTCTATATGCTTTGTCCGGCTGTGCGAGACTGAGTTGTTGGCTATTGCTATTGCGCTGGAGGAGTCGCAAAACAATGGAATCTTTGCAAACTTCATGTTGTAGTCTTCGAACTGATTCTTTATCCAAAGCAACTGTGCACAACAACTGCATGCAGAGATGTATTCTAACTCGGCCGTTGCGATTGCCACACAGTTTTGCTTCTTGCTACTCCAGGAGATAATTCTTCTTCCAAAGAATTGACAAGTTCCCGAAGTGCTTTTCCTGTCATCTTTGCTACCTGCAAAATCTGCATCTGAAAAACATATCAGCTCGCTATCATTACTTCTTGGGTACCATAAACCAAGATTTGGTGTATCTTTAAGGTATCTCAAAATCCGCTTCGCAATAGCGTAGTGAGATTCCTTAGAGTTCACCTGAAATCTAGCACAAACACATGTTGAGAACATTATGTCAGGTCTACTTGCAGTAAGGTAGAGCAAGGATCCAATAATGCTTCTGTACTTGGTTTCATCAAAAGGTTTCCCTTTTTCATCCTTGTCCAGAGACATTGTTGAACTCATTGGAGTCCTCATCGAGGTTGCGTTCTCCATTCCGAATTTCATAATCAGCTCTTTGGTAAACTTAGTCTGCGAGATGAAAATTCCATCTTTAGACTGTTTTACCTGAAGCCCTAGGAAATACTTCAGCTCGCTCATACTGCTCATTTCAAACTTCCCTTGCATAAGTTTTGAAAACTTCTTGCAGAGGTTGTCATCAGTAGCGCCAAAAATAATGTCGTCGACATAGATTTGCACTAGCAAAATCTTGCCCTTAATTTCCTTAAGAAATAATGTCTTGTCTATCTTTCCTCTTGTGAACTTGTTCTCAAGTAGAAAGCTAGACAACGTCTCATACCAAGCTCGAGGAGCTTGTTTCAGACCATATAAAGCATTATGCAGTAAATAAACGTAATCAGGAAAGTTAGGATCAACGAAACCTGGAGGTTGTTCCACATACACCTCTTCCTTTATGTCACCATTAAGGAAGGCAGACTTCACGTCCATCTGGTAGAAAGTGAAGCCTTTAAGTGCATCATATGCTAGGAATAACCTTATAGCCTCCAGTCTTGCCACTGGAGAGTATGTCTGGTCAAAGTCAATTCCTTCTTCTTGACGATAACCTTTGGCGATAAGTCTGGCCTTGTTCTTTACTATCGTTCCATCCTCGTCCATCTTATTCCTGTAGACCCATTTTGTCCCAATGACGTTCTTACCTTTGGGTCTTGGAACAAGCTTCCATACTTTGCAGCGCTTGAACTGGTTCAGTTATTCTTCCCTTGCCAATATCCACGATATATCTGAGTTTGCTTCCTCAAACTTCTTTGGTTCAACCTTCGAGAGAAAACTTAAATATAGATTCTCATTAGTTGTACCTCTACGAGTTCTGACACCATCTCGAGGATCTCCTATGACCTGGTCCATGAGATGATCCTTTAAATGTCTGAGCTCTAGAGTCCTTGCATCTAGATTGTCTTCTATCACCGGAGTGACTTCTTCATCTTGGATGACTTCTTCATCTTGATCATCAACCTCTCCAATAGGGGTTGGAGTGGTGATCTTGATGAACTTTTCACCTTTGTCTTCGGATGGTTCATCCAAGCTAATTTCTTTCAGCTTTGCACCTGCATCTTTAATAAGTACACTAAAAGAGTTGCTTTGCAGCAAACTCGTCTCATTAAATACAACATGTATCAATTCTTCTACAACCAGGGTTCTTCTATTAAAAATCCTATATGCCTTACTATGGCTACTATAACCTACAAAAATACCTTCAAAACTCTTTTCGCTAAACTTAGTAGTGTGATACTTGCCATTATTTAGCACGAAGCATTTACAGCCAAAAATTCTAAAACATGAGACTGTTGGTTTCCTGCCTTTCAGAAGTTTGTAAGGTGTCTTATCGTGGTTTTTGTTTATGAGGGCTCGATTTTGCACGTGACATGCAGTGTTGACGGCTTCAGCCCAGAAATATTCCGGAAGTGAAGTATCACTCAACATGGTCCTGCAGGCCCCTATGAGCATTCTATTCCTTCTCTCGGCCACTCCGTTTTGTTGAGGAGTGCGAGGAGAGAAAAACTCATGAAAGATACCTAAGCTTTCACAAAATTCTGTCATGGCCCCAGACTTGAACTCTGCTCTATTGTCACTTCTGATTTTGACTATGGAGCAGTTGTACTCATTCTGGACTTGCCTTACAAAATTGGTAAAGATGTCGAAGGTATCTGACTTGTGTTTCAGAAATAACACTCACGCAAAGCGCGAGTAATCATCAACAATTACCAACGTATAATCCTTACCTCCCAAACTTCTAATTTGCAGTGGACCAAACAAGTCCATGTGCAGTAGATGAAGATATCTATTAGAATCTTTGCCAATAACACTTTTAAAGGTAGCCCTTGTTTGCTTGCCTTTTACACATGCATGACAAGGTCTATCTTTGACGTACTTGACATTTGGGGCATCACGAACTAAGTTCATTGAAAATAATTTGTTTATAGTTTTGGAATTAATATGTGCTAATCTTTTGTGTCATTGGTCACCAAGAGACACACTATCTTTTGCTAAAAGACACACAGGTGTCGAAGAATCTATATAAATGAAATTCAAACAGAAAATGTTTCTGCTTCAAGTGCCGGATAGAATAGTTTCCATATTGTCAACAGATTTTATCAAGCACTTGTCAGCGTGAAACTCAACTATGTATCCTTTATCACAGAGTTGACTTATGCTTATAAGGTTATGTTCCAAACCTTTAACTAAACCCACATCTGTGAATGATACATTGCTGTTAGTAATCATACCATAGCCTCTAGTAATTCCACGGTCTGAACCTCCAAAGATGACCTTCGGTCCATTCACAACTGGAGTAAAGTTCTGAATAAGGCTTCTTGTCCCGGTCATATGCCGAGAGCATCCACTGTCCAAATACCAGATTGGCGTTTTGTTGGTCTTTGGACGTTCCTGCAATCACAATCAGTTAGCCTTAGGAACCCAAATACGTTTGGGTCCTTGGTCTCGGGTTAGAACACTCCCCCTACGAATATTAGCATTAAGAGTGGTCTTTCTCGTATTGCCAACATGTGGGGTTGCAGCATTTCTAGGATTTAACCAACAATCAATGGCAAAGTGACCAATTCTGCACAACACCAACAGTCAAATCTGTTGTATCTTCGCCTTAAGTTCTCCTGCTTGACCTTTTGGAATTGTGGTCTAGCAGGGGCAGCATTTTTGGAGGAAGATGCCTCATGATGATGGCAATCACATGGCTTCTTCTCCTTTACAGGCTTTTCTACAACAGGCTTTGTCTTTGGTGCCTTCTTGAAGTTATGCCCATGATTGAAAGAGCCATAGCTTTAAAGAATAACTTCTTCATAAGGTACCTTAAAGACACTTTCGCCAAAGTTTCTGGGTCGAGTCCATCCATGATAACGAGACTTTGGCTCTACATAGGTAGGCCTAGCAAAGTGCCCGTAGGATGAGTCAAAATCAAACTCATTTGAAGGAAATATAACCTTCTTGAACGTGGTCTGATCTTGAGGGGCTTTCCCCTTCTCTTTGGCTAAGGCCTTTTTGGCGGCCTTATTCTTCCGTTGAGCCTTATTTCTCCTACAGGATTTATTAGGAGCTTCTTCATGGCCTAATCCGGCACCCTTGGCCTTAGCTGAGAATTCAGCAATGAATGGAAGAACTGTCTTGGGCTTCGAGAAACTTTCAACTAGTTTCTTTCAGCAGCAAGTTGGGCTTCCAATTCCTTGATGATTTTCTCTTTGAGGTCAAGGTGCTCAAGAGCCTTGTTATATTCTTCAATAGCATTATTGAAGTTTTCTTCGGGGGAGTCAGTATCTGCGACTTTCTCTCTCAAGATGCTCTCTTTAGCTTTGAGAGATTTTATCTCCTTAGCCTGAGTTTTCACGACTCGACGACATTTGTCGTAAGCCATGATTAACTCCTTATATTGGGTCATAAGTTCTGACTCATCGTCAGAAGATCTATCCTCACAATCATGTTCAGAGACTTCAGACTCAGAGAGAGTAGTGTGAGAGTTTACCTTCCCAGTGAACTGGGGCTCTTGTTCATCATCAGTTTGAGCCATAAGTCCAAAATAGGCTTCTTCTTCTTCACTCGACTCAGATGAGTCAGAGTCACTGAGAGTCTTGCCTTTTTTGGCCATCAAGCCCTTCTCTGTCCTCTTCTTGCTGTACGAGGACTTCTTTTCCTCTCTTCTACAACCCTCCTTCTTCTTGTGAGGGCAGTCAGCGATGACGTGTCCTGGCTTATTACAACAGTAACAAATAATGTTAGTCGAAATATGTTTGTTCTGTTTAGAATTATACCTGTCATGGCTGCATTGGCCTTTTCTTTGCCGATCACCATCGTGTCGTGATCTTCTATAAGAGGCATCCTTGCCTTTCCATTGCTTCTTCTTGTTCAAGAATTTCTTGAACTGCCAAGAGAGTAGTGAGAACTCTCCTTCTGATAGTTCAGAGCCTGAGGTGCTTTGCTCTGAGGTTTCTTCTTCACTAACTTCTGGTGCTGGAGTAGGAGGAACAACCTTGGACTTCTTAGAGGTGACTTCCTTTAAAGCGACAAACTTCTCTTTGAATGCAGACCTGTTTTTCTCTTCTTCAGCCTTCCTGGTGTTGAGTTGGAGCTCATAGGACATCAGCTTCCCGAAGAGATTCTAAGGATCTGTCTCGGCCAGTTTTCCAAACTCCCTGATAGCACAGACCTTGTTATCCCATTCATTAGTCAGGGATCTCAAGAACTTATCATTTAGCTCTCCATTAGTGAAGACTCTACCGTATAACCTTAGCCCATTCACTATCTTGAAGAAGTTCTCAAACGTGTCAGCAATGGTTTCTTTGTTTTCTTGTCGGAAAGCCTCATACTTCTAATTAAGTAGGGATCTTCTATCATCCCTCACTTCCTCGGTACCTTCCATCAAGGTAACTAATGACTACCACATCTCCTTTGCAGACTGGCAGTGAATTAGATTTTGCAGCATTGAATCATCGACTACACTTGCTATGATATTTTTCGCCTTTTTATCCAATGAGACAAGTGCAATCTCATCCTTTTCAAGATCCATAAGTTTCTTCTGGACTTTCTTGGTAGGATCTATAGTGGAGACGGTCATGGGAATATAAGGAGCTTCTTTAACTATCATGAAGATCCTTGGATCCACAGCTTTCATGAAGAACTTGATACTTTCTTTCCACATAGGGAAATTATTTTTGTTGCACAGAGGAAGCTTGGCAAAATCTTTAGCCTTGTCCATTTGGTAGATCTCTAATGACAACTATTTAAGGATCTGATCAAGGTGTTAACCTTTTAACGATCAACCTCCCTCTGATACCAATTGAAAGATAATAGTTGCCAACCTAAATCACCTAGAGGGGGGTGAATAGGTGAGTTGTGCATCTTTTTGCGGAATAAAAAAATCTCAACCAAAGCACAGAACTATCTACCAAACAAGCAAACATAGACGAGGCAAGATTTATAGTGGTTCCCCAACCTTGAGTACATCCACTTTCCCTCACTGATTTAGCAATATACTAGACTCGGCTACTCCACTATCTCGGATTGGAAAACAATCCTACCCTCGGAATAAGGTTCCTACAAACTCGATCCACAAACGGATCTACACTCGGAAGA
This sequence comes from Platanthera guangdongensis, assembly GCA_039583875.1. Taxonomy (NCBI): domain Eukaryota; kingdom Viridiplantae; phylum Streptophyta; class Magnoliopsida; order Asparagales; family Orchidaceae; genus Platanthera; species Platanthera guangdongensis. Next base: position 110,648,463 of record CM077149.1, on the reverse strand, counting down.
CAAAACTTCCTACAATCTTGGAGTTGAACACTCCTACACTCAGAGAAATCTTCTCCTACAATAATGAAATACAGCAGTACAGAAATACAAACAGTAAATATCTGGTTCAGATCTGCAACAGAAATCAGAAAATCCTTCTTCTAGGCGTGCGGCTTTATTAGAATATTGAAGAAGAATTTCGGCAAGATCAGATCTGGAACTTCTCGACTTTACACGATCGAAAGAGTAGATGAATCGTTGAGCGGAGATCTCGATCTGTAGAGTCTTCTTAATCTGAATTCTCTGAAAAGAAGAAACCCTAGCCAGTCGGAATTTAGCGATGGCAGCGGCGGCGAGTTTTCGGTTCTTGCAGAGAGAGAGGAGACAGAATTCTTTGGGAAAGAGACGGCTGTAAAACTTAGAATAATTTTCTTCTTGAAAACTTAGGGTTTGTCAGTTTGACAAGACCTTTTATAGGAGACAAGAACATTAGACTTAAATGATTCATAAAGAGAAAGACACGTAGACCAATCACGTCAGAGTTTAAGAATAAGACCGTTAGGTCTGGACTTAAGGAATTTCTGAAAATATCAAGGTAAGTTACTCGAGTCAAGCAGAACTACTCGAGTATATGCAACACTACTCGAGTAGGTAGAAGGGACTACTCGAGTACATGAGAAAAAGTACTCGGGAGATAAAGAAATCATTACTCGAGTACATGGAGTCAACTACTCAAGTAAATAAGAATGAGAGGGACTCAGTTACTCGAGTAATAAAATGACTTACTCGAGTACTTAAGTACTTACACGAGAGGAGGAGTATATTACTCGAGTTCAAGAAGTACTACTCAAGTATATAAAAATGAACTACTCGAGTATATCAGAAACTTACTCGAGACAAACACTTGGAAAAATTCTGGATCAGGAAAAATTGAACTACTCGAGTATGTAACATGGATTACTCGAGACAGAATGATCTACTCGAGTATATAACATGAACTACTCGAGTAAATCATTTAGTGAAATTTTATGGAATAGAATTCTGGATTACACGAGTAAAAGCATTTGACTACTCGAGTAGTAGATGAACTACTCGAGTATATGAGTTAGACTACTTGAGTAACTAGGAACTACACGAGAGTCAGAATACCATTAACTCGAGATAGAAGATATAACTACTCGAGTATATATAATACTACTCGAGTATTTCACTTAGACAATTTTGAGAAGAGAGAATCTGAAAACTCGAGAGATAAGAGGAAATTACTCGAGTATACAAGATGAATTACTCGAGAACCATAATTGGACTACTCGAGTACATCTTAACTACTCGAGTAAGTGAATTACCACTCGAGTATAGACTCAGTAACTTACTCGAGTAAATAAGAAGGTACTCGAGTACTTTACTTAGGAAAAAACTTTCTGACAAATTTTCTTCTTTTAAGGGAAATCAACATCAAGTCTTTTCTCATAGTCCTAGAGCTTGAATATGAAGTGTATCCCAATAGAGATGCTACACATGAGTCAACACTTTGGAACACACAATGATGGATTATATTGTATGGTCTTGTGTTTGGTGACCCATTGCAGACTGACATTGGTCCACACTTCCCATTGGAATCCTGCAAACATATAACTCAAACCAAGCATCAAATACAACTTAATTCATCTTAGTTCAAGGGTGACTTCATCAAATCTGGGTTAGTGTGGATACAATACCCAACAGGGTGGGGTGTTCGGCCATGGTAGATAGGTGCCTTTTCATATGCTAGGTTGGCTGGAATTGATGGCAATCTCCTCCTAAGGGTCAGGGGAGATGAATATAGGCTTGGGGGGGGGGGGGGAGGAATAGGGAGCCTCTTTGCATTCTCCATTACTCTCCCCTCTTTCTCTCTCCTCCCTTAAATAAAAACATTCATTTTCTCTCTCCTAGTCACCACCTCCAGAATTTAAGTGGTATTCTAACTGGTTTCTACTTGTTCTATCTAGTGGGACATCCTAATTGGGCCTAGCCCATTTGGATTGAGTTGGTTTTAGCTTCCTTCCCCATTTTGGGTTTGGTTTGACCAAAGTTGACTTGAGGGTGTTGACTTGGTCAAATGAGTGGGTTGACTGGTCAACTAGGTGTCTTAAGTCCCTTGCCACCACCCAAGTCCATTTGTGGCTTGGTGTAACCCATTTAGGTCAAGTTAGGGCACTTTAACCTAACTAGGGTTAGGGTTGACTCTAATCAATTCCACCCCTTGGTTGACCCCTGATGGGTTATTAGGGCACCAAAGGGGCCCTATAAGATTGAAGGTGGTAGGGTGGGGTCAAGTAGTCATGTTGGGAGCCATTGACCAAACCTTAGCTTAGGTATTCAGAAGCTACTATTTACAGACCAAGGTGTTTTCACCTATTTACCTAGGCATCCAAGGTCCTCTTGATCATCTTAAAGCTTTGTCATGACCTAGTCATGACAAAAATCTCCTAGGGGTCTGGTTGTTTGTGGGGTGTTACAAATCCCAATATATAAAAATAAAAATTTCATCCGCGAAATTAAGATTAGGTCTACGAGGTTTGCACTGAATGTTAAAGAATATGAGATTCTTGGGCAATTAAGGTTATACCTGTTGTGAAGAGTTCCAGGTACTTCTGCTGCATAAGGTCCAAAGGCTCCCAGGTGTGCTCCTCCTGTCCGTGATTCGACCACAGGACCTTAACTAGCAGAACCTTCTTTCACCGCAGGACTCGTACCTCCGTATCGTCTATCCTCACTAGCTTCAAGCAGACTGATCGGTTAGTTGCTACTAGGCCAGCCATAGTGGGGATCTACTGCTCTGGCCGTAGGAGAGCCCTCCTAAGAGAAGAGATGTGGAAGACGTCGTGTATGCCGGCCAACTCGGGCGGTAACTCCAGTCTATAGGCCAAGGGGCCGATCCTCTCGAGAACCCTGTAGGGTCCCATATACCGTGGACTGAGCTTCTTTCATTCGTGAACCCGCGGGACTCCATGCATCAGGCTTATCTTCAAGAATACCCGATCACCAACCTGAAATTCCACCCAACGATGTCGCGCATCATAGTATTTGGCTTGTCTGCTCTGGGCCTCCAGCATCCTATATCGAATCAATCGAACCTGAACATCTGTGTCTTCCACGAACTCCGAGCCAAGTGCCTTTGGGTCCTCATCCTAGACCTAAGATAGCGGAGTCCTGCACCTTCATCCGTACAATACCTCATAGGGTGTCATGCCTATACTGGACTGGTGATTGTTGTTATAAGGAAACTCAATAAGCGTGTTGGGTACATTGGAATATATGTACCTGATTTGAAGAAGCCTCACCCTACTCAATGATATACATCAAGGTGTATTTGATGTGCTTTGAGTTTATTTGTGCAGGTTAAGTAATTGCAGGGAATGCAGAAAAGTTTCTAAGTCCATGTGTCGACACCTAGAAGAAAAGTGTCGACACTTAAGAAGGCTTGTGTCAACACCTAGAGAAGATGTGTCGACACTTGGAGTATTTGTGTCGACACCAAGAAGGCAGTGTCGACACCAGAAGGAAAGTGTCGACACATACAGGCAGTGTCGACACACAATGAAGAAATGTCTACATAATCAGTGTCGACACATAGAAGCAGTGTCGACACTCAGAGAAACATTGTCGACAGCAAAAGTGTCGACACTAGGAGGCTGTGTCGACACTCAGCAAACTTCAACAAAGTCTAAGTACAAGTGTCGACACAAAGGGAATGTGTCAACACTCAGCAAAGTCTCAACACATGAAGAATGTGTTGACACAAAGAAGATGTGTCGACACTCAGCAAAGTCTCAACACATGAAAAATGTGTCGACACAAAGAAGATGTGTCGACACTCAGCAAAAGTATCAACACAGAAGGCATGTGTCGACACAAAGAAGATGTGTCGACACTTAGCAAGTTTCAACACAAGAAGATGTGTCGACACAAAGGAGTTGTGTCGACACTTAGCAGAAATCAACTAAGTATTGAAGAAGAAGGACTTGTGTCGACACACAGGATCAGTGTCGACACATTCTGAAGAAGCAGTGTCGAGAAGCAGTTACAACAACACAAGGAGTTGTGTCGACACCATGAATGCTAGTGTCGACACTTAGCCTACTTGTGTCGACACTTAGTCTATTTGTGTCGACACATAAAGACTATCTGTCTTGACACTATCAGACAGTGATAGTGATTTCAAGAAGTGACTGGATGACTTGACAGCTGTCATTTCAACCGGTCAACTGCTACTGTCAGAGCTGTCAGAAGGTTGTTAGAAACTGGATCAGCCGGTCACCATGAAGAAAGATTATATAAAGGCTTATTCCTTCAACAGAAGGGAATGACATGAAGCAATCAATGAAGTGAAAAACAACACAACAAGAAGAAGACCTTCAAGTGAAGATCTAAGTAGTTGGAGAGAGAGAGCTCCTTCTAAGAAGACAGCTATTGAACCGGGCTGCTAAGAAAGTTTCAGATTAAGATCTGATTCTCAAGTCAGCAGTTGATTGAAGATCATCTGCGTAGTGATACAACCCTACTGTGTTCTAATTCAAGAAGCATTGAAGAAAGCCAAAGGAGGTTGATCTCTGCAAAGTTCATCCAAGAACTCATCAAGAAGCCAGTCAACTCATCTTTCTCAATCAGAGTTGTGGTTATTAATCTTTGTACTCTTTATTTTCTGTAGGATCCTAAGGGATGTGAGTTGTAAGCCTATATTTATAAAGGCTGAGTGGTAGGGCTTTTGTGCCTGAGTGTAGGAGATACATTTCTCTGAGTGTAGGCCTTGTTGAAGGCTGAGTGTAGGCCTTGTTGAAGGCTGAGTGTAGGTCTTGGTGAAGACTGAGTGGTAGGGCTTTGTGTCTGAGTGGTAGGAGTGGGATCACTCTAAGTTGTAGGAACCTGTTTGGGTTCTGAGCTGAAAGATCTGTGGATCTGAGAAGTAGTGGAGAAGTTAGGCCGAATCTAGTACACTACTAGATAGGCAAAGGGGGAAAGTGGATGTACCCAGACCTTGGGGAACCACTATAAAAGCTGTGTGTACTCTGTGTGTGATTTATTCTGTGATTGCTATGTTATATGTGCTGAATTGCTGTAGAGAATTGCATAAACAGATCTAATAATTCAGTGTTTCTGCCTTAGAAGTTAAAAAGATTAAGTGCACCTATTCACCCCCCTCTAGGTGTTTAGGCACTAGTTCTTTCAAGTGGTATCAGAGGGAGGTTCCTCAAAAAGTACATAACAGTCTGAGTAAAGATCCTGTAGGCAGAATCAGTATAATCAAGAATCAAGAAAATGGGTTCAACTGAGAATCACAAAGAGCTAGGATCCATGAAATTGCCAATCTGTAGAAAGGAGATCTTTGACATTTGGAAAGAAAGGGTTAGACTTTTTATGGAAGCCTCTGACCCAAGAATATACATTACTGTTAAAGAAGGGTCATATGTGCCAATGAAAGTATCTGTTCTAGATGCCAATCAGAGAACTCCCAAAGACTATTCAGAAATGACCAAGGATGAAATAATTCTGGCCACTATGGATAAGAGGGCCCAGAATATTATTGTAAGTGCAATTGATGATGCCACCTTTCAGAATCTGATTCTTTGTAAAACATCAAAAGAAATGTGGGACACACTGATAGTCTATATGGAGGGATCAGAAGAGGTAAGACAAGACAGGAATTCTTTATTAAATCAAGAGTATGAAAGCTTCAGACAAGGCAGGTCTGATAGCATAACTGAATGCTACAAGAAATTCTATAGGATAGTCAATGAATTGATGTCCTATGGAAGAGAGTTCAGCAATTATGAGTTGAATGACAAGTTCTTGAGATCCCTGACAAAGGACTGGGACACCAAGATTTGTGCCATAAGGGAAATGGCAAAATTAGCAGACATTCCTCCTCCAACTTTGTTTGGAAAACTGTTATCTTATGAGATGCAGTTAATGGTTAGAAAGGAGGAAGAAAAGACTACTAGGGTGGAGCACAAAGAAAGAGCTGTGGCCTTCAAGACTGAAGCCACTAGGAAATATAAAAGCAAGTCTCCATCTCACCTCAAAAGTTGCCGAGGCTGAGACAGATACTTCAGATAGCAAGAAGTCAGAAAGCAGTGAAAGTGATGAACACTTTACTGCATTTACTAGGCACTTTCAGAAGTTTCTAAAGAAGAAGCAGTGGAGGTCCAAGCCATCAACTTCATAGACAAAAGATGACTATTATCAGAACAGGAAGTCATCAAGGAATGACAGGAAAAAGTCCAAGTCTAGTAAAACTACATCCTCAAAGATAGTATGCTATTATTACAATAGATAAGGACATGTAATAGCTGATTGTCCAGAAAAGAGGAAAGAGTCCACTGACAAGAAGAAGACACAGTTCAAGGGCAAAAAGGAAAGGTCCCTTGTTGCCAAGAAGGATAAAAGTCTGACTGATATGTCATCTTCAGAAACAGATTCAGAAGCTGAAGCCTATATTGGCTTGTTTGCTGAAGAAGAAGAAAATGAGTTCATGCAGCTAATGAACTCAATTTATGAGCAGGAGGACATTCAGTGCAAGGGACTGATGTCCTTATCAGAAGGAGACAAGATCCAGGATCGGCCTGGACCAAGTAAGGTACAAATTTGTTCTTCTAGTTCAAGTTTGAGTGCTGGATCAGAATCAGATACATCAGTATCAAGTGATGTGAGTGAATCTGAATCTGAAGGAGACATTCATCAGTTGATTGATGAATATAGAGTATTATTGCAGGCTTTGAAGAAAAGCAAACTGCAACAGATTTTGACAAGTTGCTTAATCAGAAACTAAATGAAAAAGCCAGGCTGAAGAACATTACTGTTATTCAGATGTGTACTATTACATTCAAGAATGATCAAATTAGAAATCTGGAGGCTAGACTTCAGAAGGAGAGAGATATTGTAGCAAGTTTTTCTAAACCAAAATCTATTCTACCTTTGATAGATGAGTTTGTACCTCATAAGGGTAAAACTGGATTGAGGTTTACAAAACCTGCCTGGACAGTAAAGTTCAAATCTAAGGGCAAAGCCCCAGTACTCAACAAGAAGCCTGCTGTAGATAAAATAGCCAGGGTTGTACCTAAACAAAGGTACAACAGATTTGAGTGCTGGTGTTGTGGTAAGGTAGGCCACTTTGCCATAGATTTTTGGCATAATTCAAGTGCCAAGGTGAGTAGCAAACTGCCTGCTAGAAAAGCTACAGGTAGTTTTGTTAAGAGTCAGACTAACTTGCACCAAGGACCCAAGAATTATTTGGGTTCTAAGGTAAAGTAATCTGTTTTGCAAGTGAGTCCAAGTGGTCATGCCCCAATATAGTACTTGGACAGTGGATATTCCAGGCACATGACTGGAACTAGGGGATTGCTGAAGGACTATACACCAATCAAGTATGGTCCTAAGGTTACCTTTGGTGGTTCAGAAAAAGGAATCATCAAAGGCTTTGGTAACATTTCTAGCAACCTAATTACAATTACTCAAGTGGCTTATGTAAAGGGTTTGAAACATAACCTCATTAGCATAAGTCAGCTGAGTGATTTAGGATATGACATCTCATTTGTCAAGGATGGTTGTCATATTAGTAGGTCAAGTGATCAAAAGATCATTCTGACAGGATATAGGAAGAGAAATGTCTATTGTCTAGACATTATGTGTGAGAACTTTGTTTCTCCTATTTGTCTTGTAGCTGATGAGAAAGTCTCACATTGTGTTAAATGGCACAAGAGGCTAGCTCATCTTAACTATAAGATAATTGACCAACTCTTTAGCAAAGAGTTAGTGAGGAATGGTCCTCAGGTTAAGTGTATTAAGGATGAGATATGCTCAGCTTGTCAAAAGGGAAAGCAGACCAGATCCACCTTTAATAGCATTGAGAACAAAGATGCTGTGAGGTGCCTATACCTCTTGCATATGGATCTTTTTGGTCCTATGCCAGTTCACATCCTAGGTAGGAAGGTCTACACATTTTTGGTTGTAGATGATTATTCAAGGTTTTCCTGGGTATTATTCCTAAGGCAAAAATCTGAAACTCCTAGTATCTTTTATAGTTTTGTCAAACAAATTCAGAATGAGTTAGACAGTATAGTGGTCAAAATAAGAAGTGACCATGGTACTGAATTCCAGTCTGATAGTATGACAAAGCTATGTGAAGAGTTTGAGATATTTCAGGAATTTTCCTCACCAAGAACACCTCAGCAAAATGGTATTTCTGAAAGGAAAAATAGAACCTTGATAGAGGCTGGTAGAACCCTGTTGAGTGACACATCTCTCCCAAAATATTTCTGGGCTGAGGCAGTTAATACTGCATGTCATGTGATCAATAGAGCTACTATCACCAAGAGCCACAAGAAGACCCCCTATGAGATTGTGAAGGGCAAAAAACCAAATCTATCCTATTTCAGGATCTTTGGTTGTAAATGCTATATACTTAACAATAGTAAGTCTTATTTAACCAAGTTTGCTGTCAAATCCCAAGAGGGGATCTTTGTTGGGTACAGCAACAACAATAAGGCTTATAGGGTCTACAACTTGATTACTCAAGTTGTAGAAGAGTCAGTTCATGTAGTTTTTGATGAAGCTAGACTCATTAACAATGAATTGCCTAGAAGTGTTTGCAGCCCTACAGGTGTAACTGAGAAGATGGACAATCTTACCTTAACTGAAAGTCCTTCTACAAGTCAGCAAGTGGAGGATGGTAGCTGCTGTCCAGGGGGAGTACAATATACTCATGTTGCTGAAGAAGATCAAGAGGAGCAGCTGAATGAAGAAGCTGAAGGTGTGCAACCAGAGGACAGGCTGCCTCCAGCAAATAGGCATTTAAAAGATCATCCAGCCAATCAAATTATTGGAGATCTCAGACAAGGGGTACAAACAAGGAGCAGAAATCTAAGTTCTGTTCTCTACTCCAGCTTTCTATCCCAAATAGAGCCAAAGAAATTTGAAGAAGCAATCCTAGATCCTCATTGGATTGAGGCTATGCAAGAAGAGCTGAACCAGTTCAAAAGATGCAAAGTCTGTGAGCTAGTTCCTAAACCAAAAGACCACAACATTATAGGAACTAAGTGGATCTTTAGGAACAAGTTGGATGAGAATGGAGTTATTATAAAGAATAAAGCTAGACTAGTTGCTAAAGGATATAGACAGAAAGAAGTTATTGATTTTGATCAAACCTTTGAGTTAAAGTTGGAGACCGGGCGGTCTGTCTTGGCGGGTTGGAGACCGCGCGGTCTGGCGGCTTGACTCTTCGGCTTGTTAACCGGGCGGTCTAGCGATCTTCATCGGCGACCTATCTGCTTCTCTTATGGTAAGCCGTGCGGTTAGCCCTTCTGTCTAACCGCGCGGCTTGTGCGGTTTTACCTTGTACAGTCCGCTTAACTTGTATTTTTTTAGTCCCACATCTCTTATTTGTATTCTCTCTTCTCTCCTCCATTCTATATAAGGGAGGGCATACCTTTGTAATAGATATCATTTTTGGATAATAAAATTTCAATTATTCAAAAGTTATTCTGCTTGTTCTCTCTTTTTACTGCTTTCTAACATGGTATCAGAGGACTCGATCTACTCCTCCTGATTCTGTGTCTTGCTGTCTGCCCGGCTTGTTGTGCCGGTTTGCTTTCTATTCGCGCGGCCTATTCTCTAGCCGTTCGCCTCCTTCTGCTCGCCCGGCCTGTTCTCTAGCCGGTCGCCCTCTTCTGTTCGCACGGCCTGTCCTCTAGCCGTTCGCCCTCTTCCCCTCTGCTTGTGTCTGCAGCTAGGTCGTGGCCTTTCTGGCCGCTGGATTTAGTCCCTTGAGACCGCTGCCGCCCTTCTTTCTTTGCGCGGATTGTTACCTACCCGCCGCCTCCTATCGCAGCGACCTGTTTTTTGTCCCTGCTCCTGTTCGTGCGGCTTGTCCTCTAGCCGCTCGACTTCTTCCCCTCTGCTTGCGTCTGCGGTTTGGTCGTGGCTTTTCTGGCCGCTGGTTTCTACCCTCGAGACCGCTGCAGCTTTTCTTCCTATCCGTGCGGGTTGTATCCTAACCGCCCGACTTCCCTTGTTTCCCGCTGCTATGGCTTTTTCTGATGCCTCTACTGCCACCACCCCTGTTGCCAATCCGGCTCCACCTCTTCCCCCTACTCCTTCCGGGAACCTTGGGACCGTTTCCAAACTTGTTGGCTCCAACTACCCGGATTGGAGCGTCTCTTTCACCTTTCTTCTTCGCTCACAACGCAAACGCCACCACCTCGTTGATGACCCACCTCCTATCACTTCACCTCTCTTTGATGACTGGGATGCCAGTGACGCGCTTGTGCGTACTTGGCTTGCGAACAGTCTTTCTGATGAGTGCCTTCCCGTCATACGTCATGATGAGACGGTCAAGGCCGCTTGGCTTCATCTTGCCGCTTTGTACTCCAAAGGGGCTCAGACTTCCCGCATCTATACGTTGTATGCGGACCTCTTTGCCCGTCCCACCTTGTCTCCTGCTGCTGCCTACCAACAGGTCCAGGATCTTGGGGCTGAGATTCTTCAGAATCGTCCTTTTTCTGCGGATTTGGCTCAATAACACAAACACTTCCAGGAGCTTCTGGTCGTGTGTTATCTGCTCCGGCTTCCCGATACTTATGACATGATCCGCCAGCAAATTCTGGGTGAGGCTGAATCTCCCACTTTAGATGCCACCGCTGCCCGCATCGCTGCTGTTACCTCTCTGCTTCAGCGCCCGCTATTGCCCGCTCCTTCTCCCCCACCGGACCACTATTCTCATCAGGCTCAGCGCAGTGGCTCTGGTAGTCGCGGTCATCAAACCGGCGGCCGTGCTTCTTCCCGCTACATCTGTTCTCATTGTGGCCGCACCGGCCATACTTTCGAACGCTGCTGGACAAAGCATCCTCATCTTCGCCCCTCCGGTGACTCTTCCAAGCCATCTGCCTCTGTTGTGACTTCTTCAGGTAGTGCCCACGTGGTGACTCAAGGTAAATGGCTTATCGACTCTGGTGCCACTAATCACATGACGGGCAACCCTCAGTGCTTCTCCTTGCTCGAACATCATGATCGGTTGCCCCGGTCCTAATTGCGGATGGTTCTCCCTCCCCGGTTCATGGGACGGGTGTGGTTCATGTTACTCCCTCACTAAGCCTAGCGGACACTCTCTATGTGCCCAAGTTTCCGTGCAATCTGTTGTCTGTTACCTCTTTATGTAAACAGCTTCAGTGTTCTGTGACCTTTACACCAACTTCTTGTTCTTTTCAGGATCCGAGCTCCCACCGGACGATTGCTACTGGGACTGAGAGCGGCGGCCTCTACTTCCTCGACAATGTTTCCGCCTTATCTGCCTTCTCCTCTTCCTGTACGGATCTTCTGCAGTGGCATCTCCGTCTCGGTCATCCTCCTCCCCGTATACTACATCAGCTTCTGCCGCACCTCCTTCCATCCAGTGCTCCTCTCCAATGCGACGCCTGTCAACTCGGCAAGCATCACCGTTCCTCCTTCCCGCCGAAGCTCGGACGGGGCTCTACTCGTCCTTTTGATCTTGTCCACTCTGATATCTGGGGACCTGCTCCTACCCTCACCATTGGTCGGGGTAGTTCTTATTTTGTAACCTTTATAGATGATTTTTCTCGTTGTACTTGGGTGTATCTCCTCCGAGATCGCTCTGAACTTTTAGATGTATGGATATCCTTTTATCAGTTGATTAAAAATCAGTTCAATCTTTGTATTAAAACTCTTCGTTCTGATAATGCTAAGGAATATCTAAGTCATGCTTTTACTTCTTTTTGTGTGCAACATGGCATTATTCATCAGACTAGCTGTGTTTACACCTCCCAACAAAATGGGGTGGCGGAACGCAAAAACCGTCACCTCCTCGATATGGCACGCACTTTAATGACCCAGATGCATGTCCCTCGCTCGTATTGGGGCTATGCCGTTCTCCTTGCCTGCTACCTCATCAATCGTCTTCCATCCACCCTTCTCCGCGGGAAAACACCCTTCTCCATTCTCTATCCGGACAAGGAGCCCTTTCCTCTCCCTCTCCGCATCTTTGGCTGCACTGCCTTTGTCCATACGCCATCTGCCACCCGTGACAAGCTTTCCCCCCGCTCCACCAAATGTGTCTTTCTGGGGTACTCCACCACTCAGAAAGGCTATTGTTGCTTTAACCCTGTTCTTCGTCAGCAGTTCGTCTCTGCTGACGTTACCTTCTTCGAGAATGCCTCCTACTTCTCGGCTCCCTCCTCCTCTCCTTCCCCACCTTCTGACTCTCCTACTATTCCCTTCGTTCCCTTATCTCCTACCGAGATACCCCTCCTCCTCCCTCTCCGTCTCCTCCTCTCGCTCCTCCTCTCTCCCCTCCTTCTCCACCTCCCTCTCCACCCTCTACGCCGCCGTCGCTCTCTTCTCCCGGGCCAGCTCTCTCTGCCACGGACGCTCCGGATCCCGAGGGGGCTGCCGACCTGGATCTCCCTGTGGCGCTTCGAAAAGGGGTGCGAACATGTACCCTTCACCCCCTGGCTGCTGTTGTTTCCTATGATCGTCTTACACCTTCTCGCCGGGCCTTTGCGCTGGCTATCTCTGCTACTGCCACGCCTCGTTCCTATCAGGAAGCCCTTGCGATTCCCCATTGGAAGCTGGCCATGGATGAGGAAATGGCGACCCTCACGGAGCGGGGTACATGGACTCTTGTTCCCCCTCCCTTTGGTACTGATGTTGTTGGCTGTCGCTGGGTCTTTGTGGTCAAATTTGGCCCCGACGGCACTGTGGATCGCTATAAGGCTCGCCTGGTTGCTAAGGGCTTTACTCAGACTTATGGGGTTGATTACTTTGACACCTTCTCCCCCGTGGCTCGTCTCAGCACTATCCGGGTTCTTCTCTCTGTGGCCGTCAATCGAGATTGGCCGATCTCTCAGCTGGACGTCAAGAATGCCTTCCTTTATGGTGACCTTCACGAGGCCGTTTACATGGAGCAACCTCCTGGGTATGTTGCTCAGGGGGAGACACGGGTATGCCGGTTGCAGAAGGCAATTTATGGCCTCAAGCAGAGTCCTCGAGCTTGGTTTGACAAGTTCAGCGGCATTGTGGCGGCTGTTGGTTTTGTGCGAAGCTCTGCTGATCACTCTCTCTTTATTCGTAAAACTCCTTCTGGGCTGGTTGTTCTGGCTGTGTATGTCGATGATATTCTTCTCACCGGCGATGACCAGGAAGGGGTAGCCCTGACAAAGCGACATCTTCGCCAACATCTCATCACTAAAGATATGGGCTCTCCAAAGTACTTCCTGGGGATCGAAATCTCTCGGAAGCCCGACTCCTTAGTTCTCTCTCAGCGTAAGTATGCCCTTGATCTTCTAAAAGAGGCAGGATTGACTGGAGCAAAACCTGCCCGATGCCCCATGTCTACTGGGGAGGACAAAACCTGGACAGATGATTCGCCTCCTCTTTCAGATAGTTCGCGGTACAGGCGTCTGGTTGGTAAGCTCATATACCTCACAGTGACCAGACCCGACATTTCCTATGCTGTAGGTAAGGTGAGTCAGTTCATGCAAGCGCCTAGGGAGTGTCATCTACAATCCGCCTTGCGGATCTTGGAGTATGTCAAAGCAGCGCCTGGGAAAGGCCTACTTTTTCAGAAGAATGGTCATCTGAGGATTGAAGCCTACTCAGATGCAAGTTATGCTGATGACAAAGGGGATCGCAAGTCAACCTCAGGATTTTGCACATTTGTTGGGGGAAATCTGGTGAGCTGGAAGAGCAAGAAGCAGTCTGTTGTCTCCAGGTCCAGTGCAGAAGCTGAGTATCGCAGTATGGCGTCAACCACTTGTGAATTAAAATGGCTGCGGGCTCTCATGCTAGACTTAGGAGAGGTGTACAACCATCCTCTACCTATGTTCTGTGATAACAAGGCCGCCATATACATCTCCAAAAATCCGGTATTCCATGAAAGAACCAAGCACATTGAGGTCGACTGCCATTTCATTCGTGAAGAGATTTTAAAAGAACAGATTTGCACTCCTTTTGTCACGTCTGATAAAGAGCTGGCTGACATCTTCACCAAGCCAGTTTCCGCCTCGTTTCTGCATGTTTGCGACAAGCTGGGCATGGTTGATATATATGCTCCAGCTTGAGGGGGAGTGTTAAAGTTGGAGACCGGGCGGTCTGTCTTGGCGGGTTGGAGACCGCGCGGTCTGGCGGCTTGACTCTTCGGCTTGTTAACCGGGCGGTCTAGCGATCTTCATCGGCGACCTATCTGCTTCTCTTATGGTAAGCCGTGCGGTTAGCCCTTCTGTCTAACCGCGCGGCTTGTGCGGTTTTACCTTGTACAGTCCGCTTAACTTGTATTTTTTTAGTCCCACATCTCTTATTTGTATTCTCTCTTCTCTCCTCCATTCTATATAAGGGAGGGCATACCTTTGTAATAGATATCATTTTTGGATAATAAAATTTCAATTATTCAAAAGTTATTCTGCTTGTTCTCTCTTTTTACTGCTTTCTAACACTTTGCTCCAGTAGCCAGACTGGAAGCAATAAGGATGTTCCTTGCCTATGCAACATTCCAAGGATTTAAGGTCTACCAAATGGATGTTAAGTCAGCTTTTCTGAATGGAAATCTGAAGGAAGAAGTCTATGTAGAGCAGCTATCAGGTTTTGTAGATTCTACTAAACCTAATTATGTTTATAAACTTAGGAAGGCTTTGTATGGGTTAAAACAAGCCCCTAGGGCTTGGTATGAAACCCTGTCTAGTTTCCTCATTAAGAATAAATTCACAAGGGGGAAAATAGACAAGACTCTTTTCCTTAGGGAATCCAGAGGCAAGATTATATTAGTCCAAATATATGTAGATGACATCATATTTGGGTCTACAGAAAGTAGTCTTTGCAAAAAGTTTGCAAAACTAATGCAAGGACAATTTGAAATGAGCAGTATGGGAGAACTTAAGTTCTTCTTGGGTCTCCAAGTTAGACAGACTGAGGATGGTTTATCTATATGCCAGTCTAAGTTCACCCTAGAATTGATAAGGAAGTATGGTATGGAATCATCCACTACCATGAAAACTCCTATGGGGTCAAGCATGTCTCTAAGCAAAGATGATGCAGGGAAACCTGTAGATGAAACTTTATATAGAGGGATAGTTGGCTCCCTACTGTATTTGACTGCTAGTAGACCAGATATCATGTATGTTACATGTGTCTGTGCTAGGTACCAAGCTTGCCCTAAAGAATCTCACTTGACAGCAGTCAAAAGAATTTTGAGATATTTTAAGGGCACTCCTAATCTAGGCCTTTGGTACCTTAGGAATGGATATTTTGAACTGATAGGTTATTCAGATGCAGATTTTGCAGGCTGCAAGGAAGATAGAAAAAGTACCACAGGATCCTGTCAATTTCTAGGTGGAAGACTGATATCATGGAGTAGCAAGAAGCAAACAGTGTGGATATCTCCACAGCTGAGTCAGAGTATGTTGCTGCAGGAAGCTGCTGTGCACAACTACTATGGATACAACACCAGCTAGAAGATTATGGTATTCAAGTAAGTAGAACACCTTTATTTTATGATTCTACTAGTGCCATTTCTATTGCAAATAATCCTGTCTCTCATAGTAGGACTAAACACATAGAAATAAAATACCATTTTCTAAGAGAACATGTGGAAAAAGAAGATATTTCCCTAGAATATGTTAAGACAGAAAATCAGTTAGCTGATATGTATACTAAACCCTTAGATGAAACCAAATTCAATAAATTTAAAATTGAATTAGGGATGATAAACTTAGAATAGTTAACAAAAATTGGCTAAGTAACATGGTGTCGACACACAGAGTTGTCTGTGTCGACACATAGAAGTGGTGTCGACATTTCAGAGAAATGGTGTCGACACATCTAGAAAGTCTGTGTCGACACTTCAGAGAATTAGTGTCGACACATGCAGTGTAGGTGTCGACACACCCATGGTGGTGTCGACACTTAGAATATACACAGAATTAGTCTAGTAGAGTCTCGACTAAGTGTCGAGCTAAGTGCTGTCGACACATATATAAGTGTTGACACATATATAAGTGTCGACACATATATTCTGTCGACTATACTTGTGTCGACACATAGTTGTCGAGACATTAGCAGTAAGTGTCGACACTTTTCAATAGTGTCGACACAATTTAAGTATTTTGACGCGCCTTTTCACCTTCGATTCTAGCAAGGTATAAATAGGTTTTCGCCATTGTTTGTCGACACGTTCACCATAGTTTCGAGACCAAACTTGTGTGTCGACATCTCTCTTCTCTAAATTCAAAATTTCTTCAAACCCTAATGGCGCCCAAGATAGAAGAGAACATTAACGAAGGATATGAGCTCGTGCGACACGCTTTTGATGACGCGGAACCCGAAATCAAAGGTGTGGTAACCCTAATTGCCAAGACTGGATTGGAATACCTTGTATCAGAACCAATCAAGGTCTGGAATAAGGAGGTCCTTGAATTTTTGAGTGCAGCTTCACTTGATGATACTGGACTCAAGATTAAGTCCAGAGTTCATGGAACCAAAGTCAAGGTCACACACAAAAGCCTAAGGAAGGTACTTCAACTACCAAGAACCAAAAAGGAAGAAGATGTATCTGCTTCTAAGACTAGAGAAGCATTGAGATGGTGTGGACTGGATTCAAATCTGAAAATTGGATCTGTTTTCAACAGAAAAGGGAAGAACATCCAAGGAAAATTCTTGTCTGAAATAGTTGGCAAGGTCATCCTGAGCAAGCCTGGAGGACATGACAGAATTTCAGCGTATATGTTCAGTTTGATGACAAGGATTATCTTCAAACTAAATACTGATTGGTCTACAGTCATGTTTGATAAGATAAAAGAGAGCTTGAAGAAACCCAATATGGGAAGAATTCTGAGCCTATACCTAGCTGGCTGTCTACCTGAGGTAATGAACCAAGCTGCAGGTTCAAAGATTAACTACATGAGGAGAATGGATATGAGAATTTTCTCTAGGTGGGATAGAGTGTTGACAAAGGAACTGCCATCTCCAGTAATGGACACACCCCAGAAGAAGAAGAAGACAGTCATTGTGGCTCAAGTAACTTCAAGCAGCTCTGAAGAGAAAGTGTTGTTTAGTTCTGATGATGAACAGGGAAGAAATGCTGAACCATCTCCAGCAAGACTAGAAGATGCACAGAGGCAGGGGGAGCTACCCTCAGCAAGCCCAATTCACCTGGATCCACTCCAGGGGGAGCCTCTACTAGTGGAAGAGCCAACTCCAATAGAGAGTGAAAGGGCTACTCAAACCATACTAGAGGTAATCACTAACATTAATCAATTAGATTTATCTATTGAGGATGAAGTTTTGTCTGATTCATTACCTAATGTTCATCAGCAAACACAGAAACACCCTCAACCACAAGATGTTGTCATGGAAGACACATCTGTTGCTGATAAAGTGGTAGATGAGATCAGAGATTCTCCACCTCATTCTCAACAAGAATTCACCTTAGAAGAGCTATTCCCTGATCTTGTACAAACAGATCTTGAGAGAGAAATAGCTGTTGCTGAGGGGGAGAAAGTAAATATTGAAGGGGAGCATATGGAAAATGTAGAGGAAACTGCTACATAAGAAACTGAGAAGCCAAAGGATGCTGAGGAACCACAAAGGACTGAGAAGGAGTTACCTCCTAGTACTAAGGATAGAGTGGACATAGATAGCATTTCTGCTTTAGAAGATGAAGAGGCTGCTAGAGCCAAGAAAAGGAAGTTCCAGGTCTTCAAAAGAAGAAGCCAGAACTATAAGAAAGCCCTACAAACCATTGCTCCACAGCCTGCCCCATCTACTGATTACAGTTCACTGATGGTGGCTTTACAAATTAAGTTGGATGAGCAAAGACAAGCTCTAGAAAAATATATGGATGAAGGGCATAAATCCCTGCAATTTGATCTGGCCCAAGACATCAAGTCAATCAGATTTGAAGTGAATCTGAACAAGAAATAAATGACTGATTGTTTCCATAAAGGAGGCAATGCAGTGGTCTATCTGGCTACACATCAAGAGAAGCTAAAGACACAACTTGATGACCTGGTCGTGAAGCAAGGATATGTTCTAGAAAATCAAATAAGAATGAATGAAAACTTGACTAAATCACATAATGTGATAGTCACAGAAATGAAGAATCTTGCTTCTGCCCATACTGTAGCCCTGACTACAGCCAAGACAGAATTTGATCAGACATTACAAGACGGTCTCACTGCTGTTACTTCTGCCCTCCAGGATTCACAGAAGCTAATCACTAAAAAGCTCCAAAGGTTGAAACCTTTTTATAAGGATGGAGTAAACTATCTGAATGCACAGATAAGATTTCAGAAAGATGATCTGAGGGATCACATAAAGAGAGAAGTCATAAAGGGGAAGAGGGTATTAGTCAAGGCAGGCTCTGATCATGCAAAATGGATTTCAAATTCCATCAGAGCCACCCTTAGATATCCACCCTTATGTGATGATGACAATGTGGCTGAGTCTGGAATCAATCCTGCATTTAAGAAGGACTTGGGTCGACACACAGGATCAGTGTCGACACATTCTAAAGAAGCAATGTCGAGAAGCAGTTACAACAACACAAGGAGTTGTGTCGACACCATGAAGGCTAGTGTCGACACTTAGCCTACTTGTGTCGACACTTAGTCTATTTGTGTCGACACATAAAGACTATCTGTCTCGACACTATCAGACAGCGACAGTGATTTCAAGAAGTGACTGGATGACTTGACAGCTGCCATTTCAACCGGTCAACTGCTACTATCAGAGCTATTAGAAGGTTGTTAGAAACCGGATCAGCCGGTCACCATGAAGAAAGCTTATATAAAGGCTTATTTCTTCAACAGAAGGGAATGACATGAAGCAATCAATGAAGTGAAAAACAACACAATAAGAAGAAGACCTTCTAGTGAAGATCTAAGTAGTTGGAGAGAGAGAGCTCCTTCTAAGAAGACAGCTATTGAACCGGGCTGCTAAGAAAGTTTCAGATTGAGATCAAATTCTCAAGTCATCAGTTGATTGAAGATCATCTGCCTAGAGATACAACCCTACTGTGTTCTAATTCAAGAAGCTTTGAAGAAAGCCAAAGGAGGTTGATCTCTACAAAGTTCATCCAAGAACTCATCAAGAAGCCAGTCAACTCATCTTTCTCAATCAGAGTTGTGGTTATTAATCTTTGTACTCTTTATTTTCTGTAGGATCCTAAGGGATCTGAGTTGTAAGCCTATATTTATAAAGGCTGAGTGGTAGGGCTTTTGTGCCTGAGTGTAGGAGATACATTTCTCTGAGTGTAGGCCTTGTTGAAGGCTGAGTGTAGGCCTTGTTGAAGGCTGAGTGTAGGTCTTGGTGAAGACTGAGTGGTAGGGCTTTGTGTCTGAGTGGTAGGAGTGGGATCACTCTGAGTTGTAGGAACCTGTTTGGGTTCTGAGCTGTAAGATCTGTGGATCTGAGAAGTAGTAGAGAAGTTAGGCCGAATCTAGTACACTACTAGATAGGCGAAGGGGGAAAGTGGATGTACCCAGACCTTGGGGAACCACTATAAAAGCTGTGTGTACTCTGTGTGTGATTTATTATGTGATTGCTGTATTATATGTGCTGAATTGCTGTAGAGAATTGCATAAACAGATCTAATAATTCAGTGTTTCTGCCTTAGAAGTTAAAAAGATTAAGTGCACCTATTCACCCCCCTCTAGGTGTTTAGGCACTAGTTCTTTCAAAGCGGCAACAGTCTCTCCCACAGCTCCCCGCGATCCAAGATACATAGGAGTAGGAGATCCTCTAACGTCCGGTTTGTACGCTCCATCTGCCCATCTGTCTAGGGGTGGAACGTTGTACTGAAAGTCAGTCGAGAGCCTAAGTAAGCCTGAACAGCCCTCCATTCCTTAGACGTAAACCATCCATCCAGATCTGATACGATCGTACTCGGTACACCATGATAACAGACAAACTGCTCCACAAATCTCTGTACAAGCACTCCGACCGGAGCATCCTTCCTGACTGCGATAAATCGGGCAACCTTGGTCAATCTGTCAACAATCACCTAGATGGAATCATTTCCTATATGGGAGCGAGGCAATCCGTGTATGAAGTCCATCACAATGTCCTCAAACTTTCATTCTGACACGGGTAGTGGCTGTAGTAGTCCTGTCGGGCTCCTACACTCAGCCCTCATAAGCTGGCAAGTCTCACAATGCATCACAAAGTAGGTGATCTCCTTCTTCATGCCCGACCAGTACATGGTCCACTTCATATCAACCATCATCTTTGTGATCCCTGGGTGCACTGAGTACCTACTTGTGTGTGTCTCAGTCAAAATATCTTCCCGTAGTTGGCCTCTTGTCGGTATATATACTCTTCCTCTAAAACTCAGTATGCCATCTTTCAACGTGTACTCCCCAGCCATGACTGCCTCTAATGCTCTGAATATTAGCTCTAGTTTGGCATCCTGCCTCTACCCGTCCCTGATGCGGTCCCGGATGTCACTGGTAGTGCCCATCGATGCTAAATACTCCTTGTAGAGTTTGGGATCTGCCTTGGACACCAAGGAGATCTCCATATCCTCCAGCATCCGCACCAACTTGAAAGAATTGGTTTCAAGATGTTCTAAACACCTACAGGAGGGGGGGGGGCGTGAATAAGTTCAATTCTTTTTCTGACTTAGGTAGATAATTCAATCTAATTTAGCAATTTACTTAGCAGAAAACATAGCACATCATTCACATACACATATCATTCACAGATTGCACACCAGATTTATAGTGGTTCCCCAAATGATGGGTACATCCACTTCCCCCTTCGCATATCTAGTAGTGTACTAGATTCAACCTAACTTCCTTCCTTCTTCTCAGATCCACAGATCTTACAGCTCAGAACCAAGACTGGTTCCTACAACTCAGAGTGAATCCACACTCCTATAACTCAGGCACAAGCCCTACCTCAGCCTCTTCCACAGGCCTACAACTCAGAGTGACACCCCACTCCTACAACTCAGGCAAAAGCCCTACCTCAGCCTCTTTCACATGCCTACAACTTAGGGAACAGATTCCCCTACCTCAGGCACTCAGCCCTACCTCAGCCTTTATATTTTAGGCTTACAACTCGTAGATGTAAATCTCCTACACTCAGATCTATTACAGATCCTACAAAAATTAATGATGAAAAGATAATGATATCTTCAACCAGATGGAGAGAGAATTGGTTGAAGGCTTCTTGATCAGTTCTTGATAGAACTAATTACTTAAGGATCAACCTGTCTTAGCTTTCTTCAAAGCTTCTTGAATCTGAACAAAGTAGGGTTGATCTTCTTGGTGTTGGAGTTGATCTTAATCAGCTTCCTTCAGAAATTAATCTGAATTCTTCTTCAGACTTGATCTGAATTCTTCAGGCAGACTGTTCAGTATCTGCCTTCACTGGATGAGAACTTCTTTCCTTCTTGTTTTTCTCTCTCTACAATCTATTGACTGTTTCTTCTTTCTCTTCTTCTTGATTCTCAATCCTTCAGAGATTGTAATTGATTAGCTTGATTAACTTTTCTCTGTTCTGTATATGTTGTTGTTCTTGTTGTGCTTCCAATTGTTGAGAGAACATATATATATATAGGCTTTATCCATGGTAACCGGCTGTTCCGGTTTCAAACAGTCTTCTGACACCTCTGACAGATGTGACAGCAATGTCAGTAATGACAGCTGTCAAGTCCCCAGTTGTATTACTTCAACCTTCATTAGACTTTAACTCAGCAGCAGAGAATGTCGAGTGAATACTTCATATGTGTCGACACACATAGTCCATGTATCGACACAAGTCTTGTTGTTGTTGACATAGCTTCACTTTTACTTCTCGACACAGCTTCTGTGGAATGTGTCGACACAAGTCCTGTGTGTCGACACAAACACTCCTTGTCTTGACAAAGTTGGTGTTGACAGAATTCTGGTGTGTGTCGACACAAGTTCTGTGTGTCGACACAGTCGTTGTCGACAGAATTCTGGAATGTGTCGACAGCTTCTCTGTGTGTCGACATAACTCCTGATAATGTCAACACAATCTGGCCCTTAGTGTCGATACAATGTTGTCGACAGATTTTCTGTGTGTCGACACAAAATCTGGGTGTCGACACAATCTGGCCCTTGGTATCGACACAACCATTCCCAAGTGTCGACACTTGTACTTAGAGAATTTTCCTTTCCATTTACTTAACCTGCACATGGTAACTCAACACAACATCAAATACAACTTGATGCATATCATTGAGTTAGGTGAGTCTTCTCTAAATCTGGTACATATTTTTCAATGTACCCAACAATCTCCCCCTATTTGGAGAAGTCATAACCCTTAGTCAATGATATACATCACTCATAATAAAATTAATAATATGATGTATAAAAACATTCAATTACAGGGAAACATATAAACAAAACAAGTAAATAATATCATCATAGAATATGATACAAACATAACAAGCATGAATCATTGTTTTGTTTAAACTTCACAAAAGATTGTTGACAACAGATTACATGGAGTTTAAAACTAAAGATTACAATGTTATGAAATCTAGTCAATCTATCCTAAGGCTGATCAGGCTCCTTGATCACTATGCCTTTTCTAGACTGGACCCTTGCTTGTACTGGAGCTTTAGTATCTTCAGCTGGCTTCTTGCCTTTGAGATCCTTCTTCTTAAGTTCTTCAGCCTTAACTTTTTGCCTTTCCAAATAATGAAAAGGCTTGGGAAAGTATTTACTGGGTTCTACAGCAGTAGCAGGTATTTTCCCAGCCTTGTGATCCCTTCTGAACTGATGTATCACATCTTGTCTTTGCAGATATTTGTTCCACTCAACTTCAGAATACCACTTGCCCCTATCATGCATTTTGTCTTTGACAGCTTGTCAGGCAGTGAGTATTATATTTTTGGAAGTTGGACTACATCTTTCAAAATCAGGCTTCAGTTCAGCCTGCTCTCTAAATCGTTTCTTTGAGAGTTGAGCTTCTTGCTCTTTATTCAGTACTGCCTCTGACATCTCAACTTTCTCAATTATAACATTCTTAGTAGCCTCTGGAGGGCTATACATCTGTTGAACAAGTTGTTGAATTCCTTCAAACTTAGAAGGGGGGTATATAATTTGAGCTACCTCCTGCTGACCCCCTTCAATTCCTACAGCTTGAATAACTGACTCAGCTGTATTATCATCATCATATAGGGGTGGATATCCCAGAGTTGCTCTAACAGCATTTGTTATCCATTTAGCATGCTCTGAGCTAGCATTGACTATCACCCTCTCCCCCTTTATGACTTCTCTCTCAATATGATCTCTTAAGTCATCTTTTTGGAACCTGATCTAATTAATTAGATAATTGGTTCCTTCTGTATAATAAGCTTTAAACTTCTGTAGCTGAGCAGATATGATCTTCTGAGAGGCTTGAATGGCTGATTGGAAAGTGGCTAAATCTTCTTGAAGTTTCTTATCAAACTCTGACTTCTCTTTAGCCCTTTCCTTAGTTAATGCAGTTGCATTATTATTTAATTCAGTAACAATCACATTATATGATTCAGTAAGATTATTATTCTTCCTAATTTGATTTTCTAGGATATATCCTTGTTTGACCACTATATCATCAATCTGTGTCCTTGTATCTTATTGCTGTTGTGCTAGATAAACTACCACATTATCTCCTTTATGGAAGCAATATGTCATCTCTTTCTTATTCTGGTTAACTTCAAATCTGATTGATTTTATATCTTGAGCCAGAGTGAATTGAAGGTCCTTATGGCTTTCATCCATATATTTTTCCATGGTTGCTCGTTGCTCATCCATTTTAATTTGCAGAGCAACCAACAGTGAACTGAAATCAACTGTTGGAGCTGAGGGTTGTGAGGCTGTCTGTAAAGCTTTCTTATAATTTGAACTTTTCTTCTTATAAACCATCAATTTTCTCTTCTTGGCTCTTAGTGCTTCTCCATCATCAGATTCAGAAGAACTTTCAAGGTCCACTGTGTCCTTTGGATTTGAGGGCAGCTCCTTGTCAGTTTTTGGCAACTCCCCCTGAGTCCCTTGCTCCTCCCCCTCAGTCCTTGGCACTATTTACTCAGTTCTTACTTCTTGTAAATCAGGGAATAATTCCTCAAGAGTAAATTCTTGTTGCAGTTGAACTGGAGGAACATCTGTATCTTATACATTTAATGGAGCATCATCTAATGCAGATGTATCATCCATTGATACATCCTGTGCAGGGATGTTATCATGGTGTGTCTCAAGAATAGTTTGAGTGGCTGTTTCACTCTCTAATGCAGCTTGCTCTTTCTCAGGAGAACTTTCTGGAGGCAAGACCTCTTGTTGAGCTGGTGAAAGCTCATTGGCTCCCCCTAGAGGAGGCACATCCTGAACTTGATCCAGTGGGATGATGCTTTCGAGAATATGCTCCCCCTACATCTGACTATCATCAACATTCTTAGTGGCAGATGATTTCCTTGTTGATTCTTGTTGTTCTTTATCTGAACTGAAGATTACTTGTTCTTCTGAATCACTAGAAGATTCAGGCTTCCTGAGGGTTGTCTTTTTCTTTTGCAGTTGTGGTTATTTCTGTGGTGTAGAACCATCTTTTGTCAAAACTCTTTCCCACCTTGATAGTATTTTCATATCCATCCTTCTTATGTGATTTATTCTAGATCCAGTTGTGTGGTTTAGCACTTCAGGAATATTAATTTCCAGATATAGACTCAGTATTTACCTAGATTAGGTTTCTTCAGCCTTTCCTTGATCGTGTCAAAAATCACTGCAAACCAGTTAGTTTTTATTCTGAAAATAACTCTGGTCATCAAGCTAAACATATAGGCTGAGATCCTATCATGTCCTACTGGCTTGCAGAGAATTACTTTTCCCATAATCTCTGAGAGAAACTTTCCTTGTGAGTTCATCCCCTTCCTCTGCATTGATGATTCAATCTTAGTGGTGGGATCCAGGCCACACCATTGAAGAGCTTCTTTTGTCATCGAAGATGTGACTTCATCATCTTCCTGAGTCCTGGGCAATTGGAGTGTCTTCCTCAGACACTTTTGGGTAAGTTTCACCTTGCTTCCTTGGATTGATGACCTAATCTTCAATCCAGTTGAATCCAGGGTTGCTTTTGTATAGAATTCAAGAATTTCTGTCTTCCAGATCTTGGTAGGTTCGGAAACTAGATATTCTAAACCATTTTCTTGGATTAGGGTTATCACATCTCTAATCTTAGTCGCTGCACTCTCAAAAGCATTGCGAACTAACTCATAGCCTTCGTTGATGTTGGTCTCCAACTTTGGCGCCATTGGTGACGTGAAATTTGAGGAGAAGAGAGATGAAGGTTTGTCGACTCAAAGATTTGGTCTCGAAAATGTTGAGAGCTTAGTCGACAAAGTTGTTCTGTGACCTATTTATATGTTTGTCAACACAGAAGGTCAAAAGGCGGGGTAACAGATACTTAATATGTCGACATTGTAGAGATTGTGTCGACACAGACTTCTATCATCTCGACAAATTCAGACAACACTATGTGTCGACACAGTTTGCGATGTGTCGACACAGATTTCTTAATAGTCGACTCTAATATATGTGTGTCGACACAGACTTCTGTATGTGTCGACACAACTATCTAAATGATAGAACTTCTATGTGTCGACACCCAAATCTGAGTGTCGACACCATTATCTCAGCACTATTTTGTTGTGTCGACACAACTTACCTTACATGTCGACACAAACTTCTATATGTCGACACAGATTTCCTTTTATGTCGACATAAACTACTATATGTCAACATTGAATTACTTAGCTAGATTTACCAAGTTACTCTAGGTTTAACATGACTAATTCAATTTTGAAATAATTGAATTTAGTTTCATCTAGTGGTTTAGTAAACATGTCAGCAATTTGATTATTTATGGTAAGAAATTCCAAACAAATATCTTCTTTTTCAACATGCTCTCTAACAAAGTGAAATCTAATTTCTATATGCTTGGTTCTGCTATGTGATACAGGGTTTTTAGCAATTGAAATAACACTTGTAGAATCACAAAATAGAGGAGTTCTACTTACCTTGAGACTATAGTCTTCAAGTTGATGTTGAATCCATAAAAGCTGAGCACAGTAGCTGCCTGCAGCAATATACTTAGACTCTGCAGTGGAAATTGCCACACTTGTCTGCTTCTTACTGCTCCATGACACCAATCTACCACCTAGAAACTGACATATGCTAGTGGTGTTCTTTCTATCTTCTTTGCAACCTGCAAAGTATGCATCCGAAAAACCAGTCAGTAGAAAGTCTCTATTCTTAGGGTACCAAAGACCAAGATTAGGTGTGCCCTTAAGATATCTCAATATTCTTTTAACTGCAGTATAATGAGATTCTTTAGGGCTTGCTTGGTACCTAGCACAGACACATGTATCATACATAATGTCTGGTCTATTAGCAGTTAAGTATAGGAGGGAGCCAATTATCCCTCTATACAAATACTCATCTACATGTTTTCCTGCATCATCTTTGCCTAAAGACATACTTGTCCCCATTGGAGTTCTCATGGTGGTGGATGACTCCATACCATATTTCTTAATTAACTCCTTGGTGAACTTAGACTGCGATATGTACAAGCCATCAACAGTCTGTCTTACTTGGAGTCCCAAGAAGAATTTGAGCTCACCCATACTGCTCATTTCAAACTTCCCTTGCATAAGTTTTGCAAACTTCCTACAAATGTTGTTTTATGTAGATCCAAAGATTATGTCATCAACATAAATCTGTACTAGGATCATCTTGCCCTTTGACTCCCTAAGGAATAGAGTCTTGTCTATTTTCCCCCTTGAAAATTTATTTTCAATGAGGAAAGTAGACAATGTTTCATACCAAGCCCTAGGGGCTTATTTCAAACCATATAATGCTTTCTTAAGTCTATAAACATAATCAGGATAAAGTGGATCAACAAAACCTGAGGGCTGTTGAACATATACTTCTTCTTTCAAATTACCATTTAAGAAAGCTGACTTGACATCCATTTGGTATACTTTGAAACCTTGGAAAGCAGCAAAGGCAAGGAATAGCCTTATTGCTTCCAACCTTGCCACTGGGGCAAATGTCCGATCAAAGTCAATGCCATCTTCCTGTCTATACCCTTTGGCAACCAGTCTTGCTTTGTTCTTCACTATGATGCCATTTTCATCTAGTTTGTTCCTGTAGATCCACTTTATCTCAATAATATTATGATCCTTTGGTTTTTGGAAACAGCTCCCATACTTTACACCTTCTGAATTGATTCAGCTCCTCCTGCATTGCATCAATCCAGTTGGAGTCTTGTATGGCATCTTCAAATCTTTTTGGTTCCAACTGTAACAGGAAACTTGAGCAAATCACTGTGTTCATGTGTTTGCTTCTGGTTTGCACACCATGTCTGGATCACCAATGATTTGGTGTGCTGGATGATCCTTTAGATTCCTTATTGCTGGAGGCATTCTATCAGTAATTTGAACTTCTTCAATTTCTCCATTATGCTGAACTTCATTGTCTTCAATGTCAGCTTGTGGACCTTGTACTCCCCCTGGACATCAACTATCATTTTCCACATCCTGCCTTGCAGTTTGGTCTTCATTAATGGTCAGCATGTCCAACTTTTCTTTTAAACCTATTGAGCTACAAGGATTGCTAGACAACTCACAGTTAATTAGCTCAGATTCATCAAACACTACATGAACAAATTCTTCTACAACTTGTGTAGTCAAGTTGTAGACCCTATATGCCTTACTGTTATTGCTGTACCCAACAAATATCTCATCTTGGGATTTGGCAGCAAACTTAGTTAGGTGAGACTTGTCAGTGTTAAGCACATAACACCTGCTACCAAAGATCCTAAAGTAGGATATGTTTGGTTTTCTGCCCTTCATAATCTCATAGGGAGTCTTTTCGTGGTTCTTAGTTATAGATGCTCTATTGAGAACATGACAAGCAGTATTTACTGGCTCAGCCCAGAAATATTCTGGTAGTGAAGTGTCACTTAGTAGAGTTCTACCATCCTCAATAAGAGTTCTATTTTTTCTTTCAGCAATTCCATTTTGCTGAGGTGTTCTAGGAGAGGAGAATTCCTGATGAATACCTAGTTCTTCACAAAACCTTGTCATACACTCAGACTGAAATTCAGTTCCATGATCACTTCTGATTTTGACCACTGAATTGTTAAATTCATTCTGAATTTGTTTAACAAAGTTATTAAAGACAGTAGGGGTTTCAGATTTCTGCCTTAAAAAGAAAACCCATGTGAATCTAGAATAATTATCTACTACCACAAAAGTATAGACTTTACTACCTACACTATGAACTGGCATAGGACCAAATAGATCCATATGAAAGAGGTACAAACACCTCACAGAGTCTCTGATATCAAGACTATGAAAAGATGATTTGGTCTGCTTGCCTTTTTGACAAGCTCAACATATACCCTATTTTATGCACTTAAATTGAGAACCATTCCTCACTAACTCTAAACTATAGAGCTGGCCTATAGTCTTATAGTTCAGATGAGCTAGCCTCTTGTGCCATTGGACACACTGAGATGCTTTCTCATCTGCAACTAAACATACAGGAGAGTTCATGTTTTCATAATCAAAATTTAAACAATAAACATTCCCTTTTCTATAACCAGACAAGATCACCTTCTGATCACTTGTCCTTTTGATCTGACACCTATTCTTAATAAATGAAGTGGCATACCCAAGATCACTCAGCCGACTTATACTTATCAAGTTATATTTCAAACCTTTTACATAAGCCACTTGAGTGATTGTTATAGAACTGGAAGAAATGTTACCAAACCCTTTTATGACCCCTTTTTCTGATCCACCAAAGATCACTTTGGGTCCATTATCTATGGGAGTATAGTCCTTTAACATTCTTCTTATTCCAGTCATGTGCCTGAAACATCCACTTTCCAAGTACCATATAGGGGTATGGCAACTTGGACCCACCTACATCAAATAAAATTAATTTACCTTAGAACCCCAATATTTATTGGGTTCTAGGTTCAAGTTAGATTGAAACTTGATATTCTTACCAGCAGCCTTCCTCACAGGTAAGCTGGCATTCTTCCTGACATCGGTGTTGTGTCAGCAATCCATGGCATAATGCCCTATCTTACCACAACACCAACACTCATATCTATTATACCTCGTTTTAGGTACAGTTTTAACAGCATTGCTGTCAGCTGTTCTTAACACTGTTGGTACAGTGGTTCTTTACTTGAGTGCTGGAGATGCACCCTTGTCATTCAGAATATCAGACATACCATACCCATGTATGATATCATGATCATATCTATTAGTTGGCTACCACACTTTTCTGAAGGAAATGGGGGGTTTGAAGGCTAGAGGTTGTACTGGGGCTTTGCCTTTTCTTTTGGAATTGGCAGCCCTTGCATTTCCCTCAAAGCCCAATCACGTCTTACCCTTTTTGGGAATAAAGTCATCAATTAAAGGTAAGACTGATTTTGGCTTAGAAAATTTAGCCACCAGATCCTTTTCCTTCTGAAGTTTGACTTCCAGACTTTTGATTTGATCATTCTTGAATGTAATAGTACCCATCTGAATAACAGTTATGTTTTTCAGTTTGGCTACTTCATTCATCTTTAGATCCAATATTTTTTCTGAATCTAATGCAGCTAGCTTAAGAGCAGCAATTTCCTTGGTCTGTGCTTTGTTAAGGATTCTGCTTTTCTTAAGTGCTTGCAGCAAATCACCATATTCATCAATAAGTTGATGAACATCTCCTTCAGATTCAGATTCATCCACATCTCTTGATGCAGATGCTTCTGATTCTGAACCAGTATAGTAATCAGAAACTACTGAAGAATTGTTTACCTTACTAGGTCCAGGTTGATCCTGGCACTGATCTTCTTCTGTCAAGGCCATCATCCCTTTACAACAATGTTCTTCAATTCCATTTACTGAGTCTAGCAACTTCAAGAACTCAGCCTCTTCTACATCCTCTTCAGTTGCCAACAGTCCTATATATGCTTCAGCTTCAGCTTCAGCCTCAGAATCTAATGATGAAGAATCTGATCAGTATTTTTGCTTCTTTGCAATAAAGGATTTCTCCTTCTTGCCCTTATGTTTTAGCTTCTTCTTATCATTAGATTCTTTCCTTTTGTCAGGACAATCAGCTACCACATGTCCAGGCCTGTTGCAACAATAGTAAACAATCTTAGTTGAAGATAATTTACTAGGTTTAGAACCATACCTGTCCTTCCTAGAGGATTTCTTTTTCTGATAGTAATCATCCTTGGATTGTGAGGAGGATGCCTTGGATCTCCACTGTTTCTTCTTCAAAAACCTTTGAAATTGTTTTGAGAAAGCTGTTAAGTCTTCATCAAAATTTGGACTATCTGATGTGTGACTGTCAGAACTTTCTGAAACTATTTCTGCAGCTTTCTTAGGTGGAGATGGAGACATCCTTCTATCCTTTCTTATAGCTTCAGTCTTGAAAGCCACTGACTTATCTCTGTAATCAACTTTATTACTTTTCTCCTCCTCCTTTCTGACCATCAGCTACATTTCATAAGAAAGCAGTTTGCCAAATAATGTTGGAGGTGAGATTTCTGCTAGTCTGGTCACTTCCCTAATGACACATATCTTGGTGTCCCAGTCCTTAGTTAATGATCTCAGAAACTTATCATTTAACTCATATGTGCTGAATACTCTTCCATATGATATCAGTTCATTAACTATTCTAAATAACTTCTTGTAACATTCAGTTATGCTGTCTGTTTTAGATTGTCTAAAACTTTCATACTACTGATTCAACATAGACTTTTTGTCTTCTCTCACTTCTTCTGAACCCTCCATGTAGACAATAAGGTTGTCCCACATTTCTTTGGAGGTCTTGCAGCGAATCAAATTTTGGAATGTTGAATCATCTATGACACTGACTTTTATATTCTGTGCTCTCTTATCCATAGTAGCCAAGATGATCTCATTCTTTGTCATTTCAGAATACTCCTTTAGTGTCCTGAGATTTGCATCAAGAACTGAAACTTTCATTGGGATGAATGACCCTTCTTTGACTGTCATATAGATTCTTGGATCTAAAGCTTCCATAAACAATCTTACTCTTTCTTTCTATATGCCAAAAATCTCTTTCCTGCATATAGGTAACTTCATGGAACCAAACTCCTTATGATTCTCAATGGAACCCATTTTGCCTAATAGATTTCTGCCTTGGAGATCTACTCAGACTGTTAGGTCTATTCTTTGAGTAACCTCCCTCTGATAACACTTGAAAGAATTGGTTTCAAGATGTTCTAAACACCTAGAGGGGGAGGGGGTGAATAAGTTCAATTCTTTTTCTGACTTAGGCAGATAATTCAACCTAATTTAGCAATTTACTTAGCAGAAAACACAGCACAACATTCACATACACATAGCATTCACAGATTGCATACCAGATTTATAGTGGTTCCCCAAATGATGGGTACATCCACTTTCCCCCTTCTCCTATCTAGCAGTGTACTAGATTCGGCCTAACTTCCTTCCTTCTTCTCAGATCCACAGATCTTATAGCTCAGAACCAAGAATGGTTCCTACGATTCAGAGTGAATCCACACTCCTACAACTCAGGCACAAGCCCTACCTCAGCCTCTTCCACATGCCTACAACTCAGAGTGACACCCCACTCCTACAACTCAGGCAAAAGCCTTACCTCAGCCTCTTTCACAGGCCTACAACTCAGGGAACAGATTCCCCTACCTCAGGCACTCAGCCCTACCTCAGCCTTTATAATTTAGGCTTACAACTCAGAGATGTAAATCTCCTACACTCAGATCTATTACAGATCCTACAAAATTAATGATGAAAAGATAATGATATCTTCAACCAGATGGAGAGAGAATTGGTTGAAGGCTTCTTGATCAGTTTTTGATAGAACTGATTAATTAAGGATCAACCTGTCTTAGCTTTCTTCAAAGCTTCTTGAATCTGAACAAAGTAAGGTTGATCTTCTTGGTGTTGGAGTTGATCTTTAATCAGCTTCCTTCAGAAATTAATCTGAATTATTCGTCAGACTTGATCTGAATTCTTCAGGCAGACTGTTCAGTATCTGCCTTCACTGGATGAGAACTTCTCTCCTTCTTATTTTTCTCTCTCTACAATCTGTTGACTGTTTCTTCTTTCTCTTCTTCTGGATTCTCAATCCTTTAGAGATTGTAATTGATTAGCTTGATTAACTTTTCTCTGTTCTGTATATATTATTGTTCTTGTTGCGCTTCCAATTGTTGAGAGAGCATATCTATATATAGGCTTCATCCATGGTAACCGACTGTTCCGGTTTCAAACAGTCTTCTGACACCTCTGACAGATGTGACAGCAATGTCAGTAATGACAGCTGTCAAGTCTCCAGTTGTATTACTTCAGCCTTCATTAGACTTTTACTCAACAGCAGAGAATGTCGAGTGAATACTTCATATGTGTCGACGCACATAGTCCATGTGTCGACACAAGTCTTGTTGTTGTCGACACAGGTTCACTTTTACTTCTGGACACAGCTTCTGTGGACTGTGTCGACACAAGTCCTGTGTGTCGACACAAACACTCCTTATCTTGACAAAGTTTGTGTCGACAGAATTCTAGTGTGTGTCGACACAAGTTCTGTGTATCGATATAGTCGTTGTCAACAGAATTCTGGAATGTATCGACAGCTTCTCTGTGTGTCGACACAACTCCTGATAATGTCAACACAATCTGGCCCTTAGTGTCGACACAACGTTGTCGACATATTTTCTATGTGTCGACACAAAATCTGGGTGTCGACACAATCTGGCCCTTGGTGTCGACACAACCATTTCCAAGTGTCGACACTTGTACTTAGAGAATTTTCCTTTCCATATACTTAACCTGCACATGATAACTCAACACAACATCAAATACAACTTGATGCATATCATTGAGTTAGGTGAGGCTTCTCCAAATCTGATACACATTTTCCACTGTACCCAACACAACTCCATAGCCATCATCCGGGGTTCTGCTCTTACTGGTGTAACTCTCCTACTCAGGGCATCTGCTACTACATTTGCCTTCTCTGGGTGATAGTGCATCATGTACTGATAATCGGATAGAAACTCCACCCATCGTCTCAGGCGCATGTTTAGCTCCTTCTGCGTGTCCACGTACTTTAGATTTTTGTGATCGGAAAAGATATTACAATGTATCTCATAGAGGTAATGCTGCCAGATCTTCAATGCAAAGATTACCGCCCCCAAATCTAGATTATGTACCAGATAATGTTGCTCGTGCTTCTTCAATTATCGGGAGGCATAGGCTATCACATGTTCGTGCTGCATCAGGACAACATCCATTCCCTGGTAGGATGCGTCTGTGTAGATCTGGAATCCTTCCTTTCCATAGGGAAGGGCAAGGATAGGGGCCGAGGTAAGCCGACGCTTTAGCTCTTGGAAGGCAAACTCGCAATGCAGTGTCTACACAAAGGGGGTATCCTTCTTTGTCAATGAAGTAAGCGGGAGGGAAATCCGAGAAAATCCCTCTACAAACTTCTGGTAGTATCCAACAAGTCCTAGAAAACTCAGTATGTCCGGTGCTGTCTTTAGTAGCGGCCAATCTCGAACTGCTTAGATCTTTGTCGGATCCACAACTAGACCTTCTCCACTTATAATATGACCCAAAAGGCCACTTCCTTCAACCAGAACTGGTATTAACTGAATTTTGCATACAGGCTATGCTCCCGAAGTTTGTCCAATGTCAGTGCCAAATGTTGTGCATGGTCTTCCTCCGTCCTTGAATAGATAAGGATGTCGTCTATAAATACTGTTGGGTACATTGGAATATATGTACCTTATTTGAAGAAGCCTCACCCTACTCAATGATATACATCAAGATGTATTTGATGTGCTTTGAGTTTCTTTGTGCAGGTTAAGTAACTGCAGGTTTGCAGGAAAAGTTTCTAAGTCCATGTGTCGACACCCAGAAGAAAAGTGTCGACACTTAAGAAGGCTTGTGTCGACACCTAGAGAAGCAGTGTCGACACTTGGAGTAATTGTGTCGACACCAGGAAGGCAGAGTCGACACCAGAAGGAAAGTCTCGACACATACAGGCAGTGTCGACACACAATGAAGAAATGTCTACATAATCAGTGTCGACACTTAGAAGCAGTGTCGACACTCAGAGGAAATTTGTCGACAGCAAAAGTGTCGACACTAGGAGGCTGTTGGGTACATTGGTCAAATGTACCTGATTTGAAGAAGCCTCACCTAACTCAATGATATACATCATAATGTATTTGATGTTTGTTTGAGTTACTTGTGCAGGATAGATATTCACTGGACTGAAGCTAAAAGTTTCTAAGTCCATGTGTCGACACCCAGAGGGAAAGTGTCGACACTTGAGAAAGCTTGTGTCGACACCCAGACAAGCAGTGTCGACACTTGGAGTCATTGTGTCGACACCTGGGATGAAGAGTCGACACCAGACAGAAAGTGTCGACACTTGGAGCTGTGTCGACACTCAGTGAAGAAGAATGCAGAAAAGCTGTGTCGACACTTAGCAGAAGTGTCGACACCTAGAAGAGCTGAGTCTACATCAGAAAGTGTCGACACTTGGAGTTGTGTCGACACTCAGCAAAATTCTGCAGAAACTAAGGACAATTGTCGACACTCAACACAATGTGTCGACACTCAATCAGCAGAGTCAACATATGAAGAATGTGTCGACACTCAGCACAATGTGTCGACACACAAACAGAAGAATCAGTAATTGAAGTAAGTGTCGACACTCAACACAATGTGTCGACACTATGCAGAAGAGTCAACACTTGAAGAAAGTGTCGACACCCAACACAATGTGTCGACACTTAGTTGAAGACTCTACACTTGAAGAAAGTGTCGACACAAGGAGCTGTGTCGACACTTAGCAAAGAATAGAAAAAGTTTACAAAATATTCTAAGTACAAGTGTCGACACTAAGGGAATGTGTCGACACTCAGCTGAGGAAACAAAATACAAGACTTGTGTCGACACCAAGAAGTAGTGTCGACACTTGACAGTTTCAACACATGAAGATGTGTCGACACAAAGGAGTTGTGTCGACACTTAGAAGAATACAGTTAAAGAATGAAGAACAAGACTTGTGTCGACACTCAATTTCAGTGTCGACACATGCAGAAGAATCTGGGTCGAGACATACAAGGAATTGTGTCGACATCTTGTAGACTTGTGTCGACACTTACACAACATGTGTCGACACTTGGTCTATAAGTGTCGACACTTAAGAACAGAAAGTCTCGACACTATCTGACAGTTAGAGAATTTCAAGAAGTGACTGGTTGACATGACAGTTGCCGATCCAGCCGGTCTACAGTAACTGTCAGAGAAATCAGAAGTCTGTTATGAACCGGACCAGCCGGTTACCATGAAGGAAGCCTATAAATAGGCACCCATAGTTTACATAAACTGATTGATTGTTGTTATTACAAGTAGTGAGAATAATTGAAGTGTTTGAAAAGTGATACACAGAGGATCAACACAAGAAGATCTGGCAGTCCAACTGCAGATCTAAGAAGTTGGAGAGAGAGAGCTCCAATCAAGAATTCAGTCTTTGGAACTAAGGCTGAGAAGAAGGATTCAGAATCATCTGGATCTCAAGAAGCAGAGGTCAAGGATCAACTGCAGAGGATTCAGACTAATTCAGTTCTAACTCAAGAAGCTTTGAAGGAAGCTAAGTCAGTTTGGATCTAGCTGAGTTCTTCCAAGAACTCTTCAAGAAACTCTCAACTCCTCTCTTATTTTCTGAGTTGTAGAGTTAGTTATTGTAATTCAATCTTAACTTGTAGGATCCATTGGATCTGAGAGAATTGTAAGCCTATATTATAAAGGCTGAGGGTAGGGCTTGGTTGCCTGAGTGTAGGAGTTGAAGAACTCTGAGTGTAGGCCTTAATTGGCTGAGTGTAGGCCTGGGTGGCTGAGTGTAGGCCTTTGTGGCTGAGTGTAAGGCTTTGGGCCTGAGGTGTAGGAACCTAGTTGGGTTCTGAGATAGTGGAGAAGATTGGCCGAATCTAGTACACTGCTAGATAGGCGAAGGGGGAAAGTGGATGTACCCAAAGATTGGGGAACCACTATAAATTGGTGTGTCTGCTGTGCTGTGCTGTGCTGTGAATTAACTGTTTATATTCTGTTATTGCTGTTAGCTGTAGAAATCTGTGAGATAACTGTTTTGCTGCCAACAAAGTTTTAAAAAGGTTTAGGTCACCTATTCACCCCCCCTCTAGGTGTTTAGGTACCATAACTTTCAAGTGGTATCAGAGCCAGGTTCCTCAAAAAGGACTAACTGTCTGAGGAGATCCAGTTTGGCAGATTCAGTGTAAGTCAGAACACAGTTTCAAGAAAATCAAGAAACATGGGTTCTTCAGAGAATCACAAGGAATTGAGCTCAATGAAACTGCCCATATGCAGAAAAGAGATTTTTGGAATCTGGAAAGAGAGGGTAAGGCTGTTCATGGAAGCCTCTGACCCTAGAATCTACATCACAGTCAAAGAGGGGCCATATGTGCCCATGAAGATCTCAGTATTGGATGCAAATCAGAGGACTCCAAAGGATTTCTCTGAGATGACCAAGGATGAAATTGTCCTAGCCACTATGGACAAAAGGGCACAAAACATAATAGTAAGTGCCATTGATGATGCAACTTTTCAGAACCTAATTCACTGTAAAACAGCAAAAGAAATGTGGGATACCCTCATTGTCTATATGGAAGGTTCTGAAGAAGTTAGGCAAGATAGAAAGTCCTTGCTTAATCAAGAGTATGAGAGCTTTAGGCAAGGAAGAGGAGATAGCATCACTGAATGCTACAAGAAGTTCTATAGAATTGTTAATGAACTCATGTCCTATGGAAGAGAGTTCACTAACTATGAATTGAATGATAAGTTCTTGAGGTCCCTAACCAAAGATTGGGACACTAAGATCTGTGCCATCAGAGAAATGGCAAAGTTGGGAGAAATTCCTCCTCCCACACTGTTTGGCAAGTTGCTGTCTTATGAGATGCAGCTGTCTGTGAGAAAAGAGGAGGAAAAATCAACAAGGACTGAGCACAGGGAAAGGACTGTTGCCTTCAAGTCAGAAGTACCTAGAAAGGGCAGGACTAAGTCATCAACTCCTCCTCCAGAGGTAGTTGAATCAGAATCTGATGAGTCTGTTAGCACAAAGTCTACAAGCAGTGAAAGTGATGAAGACTTTGCTGCATTCACCAGACATTTTCAGAAATTCCTGAAGAAGAAACAGTGGAGGTCCAGACCTTCAATTTCCAAAGGGAAAGAAGTTCAGTATCAGGAGAAGAAGCCTTCAAAGAAGGACAAGAAAAAGACAAAGACTAGCAAGGCAACTGGGTCTAGGATAGTGTGTTACTGCTGCAATAGACAGGGTCATGTTATTGCAGATTGTCCCGAGAGAAGAAAAGAATCCAGTGACAAAAAGAAGACTCACTTCAAAGGAAAGAAGGAGAAGTCCTTTGTTGCAAAGAATGAGAAGACTCTTTCAGACATTTCTTCTTCAGACACTGAGACAGATGCTGAAGCCTACATAGGGCTATTTGCTGAAGAAGAAGAGGAGTTTATGCAGATCATGGAATCAATCTATGAACAAGAAGAGTGTCAGTGCCAAGGACTGATGGCATTGACTGAAAGTACCAAAATCCTGGAGCAGCCAGGACCTAGTCAGGTACAAAGTCCAACTCAAAGTTCAGATTTCAGTTCTAGTTCAGAGTCAGATTCATCTTCATCAAGTGATGGAAGTGTTTCTGAATCTGAGGGAGATATTCATCAGCTCTTAGATGAATATAAAGTACTGTTGCAAGCCTATAAGAAAAGCAAGTCCCTTGCCAAAAGTCAGGCAAAGGAAATTGCTGATCTAAAGATAGCTGCAACAGACTTTGAGAAGGAATTTGATCAAAAGCTCAATGAGGTAGCCAGGCTGAAACACATTACTGTGATTCAGATGGGAACTATCACTTATAAAAATGATCAAATTAAGTTACTGGAGATCAATCTCCAGAAGGAAAGAGAGCTAGTTGCTAGGTTTTCAAAACCTAAATCAGTGCTACCCTTGATTGATGAATTTGTTCATCATAAAGGAAAGGCTGGATTGGGTTTTATTAAACCAGCTAGGACTGTTAAGGATCAGTCCAAGTCCAAGGGCAAAGCCCCAACATTCAACAAGCCTGCTGTAGTCAAGACAGCAAAGGTTGTACCTAAGCAAAGGTACAACAAGTTTGAATGCTGGTGCTGTGGCAAGATTGGCCATTTTGCAATGGACTGTTGGCACAATGCCAGTGCCAAGGTGAGTAGCAAGTTACCTGGTGGAAAGCCAACAGGTAGCTTTGTCAAGTTGCAAACTAACAATCACCAAGGACCCAAGTTTACTTTGGGTTCTAAGGTTCATTAATTTGTTTTGCAGGTGAATCCAAGTGGCCATACCCCAACATGGTACTTGGATAGTGGATGTTCCAGACATATGACTGGAACAAGGGGACTACTGAAGGACTACATTCCAATCAAAAATGGTCCTAAAGTGACCTTTGGTGGTTCTGAAAAAGGAATCATCAAAGGGTTTGGTAACATCTCTTCAAACCTTGTTACCATTACTCAAGTGGCTTATGTTAAAGGGTTGAAACACAACCTCATTAGTATAAGTCAGTTAAGTGATGTAGGGTATGACATCTCATTTGTTAAAAATGGTTGTCATATCAAGAGGTCAAGTGATCAAGAGATCATTTTGACAGGATATAGAAAGAGGAATGTCTACTGTTTAGACATTATGATTGAGAACAATGGTTCTCCTGTCTGTCTTGTAGCTGATGAGACAATCTCTCATTGTGTCAAGTGGCACAAGAGGCTAGCTCATCTTAACTACAAGACTATTAGCAAACTCTTTAGCAAAGAGTTAGTGAGGAATGGTCCTCAAGTTAAGTGTGTCAAAGATGGCATTTGCTCAGCTTGTCAAAAGGGCAAGCAGACTAAATCCACCTTTTAGAAGCTTAGACAACAAAGATGCTGTGAGGTGTTTATACCTCTTGCATTTGGATCTATTTGGTCCAATGCCAGTTCACAGCTTAGGTAGGAAGGTCTATACCTTTGTAGTTGTTGATGACTACTCAAGGTTTTCCTGGGTGTTCTTCTTAAAGCAGAAATCTGAAACACCTAGTGTCTTCTATAGCTTTGTTAAGCAAATTCAGAATGAATTGAACTGTACAGTGGTCAAAATTAGAAGTGACCATGGTACTGAGTTTCAGTCTGAAAGCATGACAAACTGTGTGAAGACTTTGGGATATTTCAAGAATTCTCTTCACCTAGAACACCTCAGCAAAATGGCATTGCTGAGAGGAAGAATAGAACCTTGATAGAGGCTGGTAGAACCCTACTTAGTGATACATCACTGCCTGAGTATTTCTGGGCTGAAGCAGTTAACACTGCATGCTATGTGATAAATAGGGCTACCATCACTAAAAGGTTAAACAAGACCCCCTATGAAGTTGTGAAAGGCAGGAAACCAAATCTATCCTATTTCAGGATTTTTGGTTGCAAATGCTTCATACTTAACAATGGAAAGTCTTACTTAACTAAGTTTGCTGCCAAGTCCCAAGAGGGAGTGTTTGTTGGGTACAGCAATAATAGTAAGGCTTATAGAGTCTACAACTTGACTACACAAGTTGTAGAGGAGTCTGTGCATGTAGTTTTTGATGAGACAAAACTAATTAACAATGAGTTGTCTAGCAATGTATGCAGCCCCACAGGTCTTACTAAGAAGATGGACAAGCTAACCATAGAAGATGTACCTGCTGCAAGACAGCAAGTAGAAGAAGATGGCTTATGTCCAGGGGGAGAACTACATGTACCAGGAGCTGAAGAAGTACAAGGAACTCAGCTTGATGAAGATGCTGAAGAAGTTCAACCAGGAGTAAGGATGCCTCCAGCCAACAGGCATCTAAGAGATCATCCAGTAGAGCTGATTATTGGAATCCAAGACAAGGTGTTCAGACAAGGAGCAGAAATCAGAATGCTGTAGTATATTCAAGTTTTCTGTCTCAAATAGAACTAAAGAAATTTGAAGAAGCTATACAAGATCCACAGTGGACTGAAGCAATGCAGGAAGAACTTAATCAGTTCAAAAGGTGCAAGGTTTGGGACTTGGTTACAAAACCTAAAGATCACAATGTGATAGGAATAAAGTGGATCTATAGGAATAAGTTAGATGAACAAGGAGTCATCATTAAGAATAAAGCAAGACTGGTTGCAAAAGGATATAGGCAAGAAGAAGGTATTGATTTTGATCAAACCTTTGCTCCAGTAGCCAGACTGGAAGCCATAAGGATGTTCTTGGCCTATGCAACCTATCAAGGATTTAAGGTATACCAAATGGATGTGAAGTCAGCATTCCTAAATGGTAATTTGAAAGAAGAAGTCTATGTGGAGCAGCCTGCAGGTTTTGTTGATCCAACTCTACCTCATTATGTCTATAGACTTAGGAAAGCATTATATGGGTTAAAACAAGCACCTAGAGCTTGGTATGAAACCCTATCTAGTTTCCTCATTGAAAACAAGTTCTCAAGGGGGAAAATAGATAAGACTCTATTCCTTAGGGAATCTAGAGGCAAAGTCATACTTGTCCAAATATATGTAGATGACATTATATTTGGGTCTACTGAAAGTAGCCTTTGCAAAAAGTTTGCAAAGCTTATGCAAAGTCAATTTGAGATGAGTAGTATGGGAGAACTAAAGTTTTTCTTGGGTCTCCAAGTTAAACAGACTGAAAGTGGTCTATCCATATGTCAGTCCAAGTTCACCCTAGAACTCATAAGGAAGTATGGTATGATTCATCCAGTACCATGAAGACTCCTATGGGATCAAGTATGTCTCTG
This sequence comes from Platanthera guangdongensis, assembly GCA_039583875.1. NCBI lineage: Eukaryota > Viridiplantae > Streptophyta > Magnoliopsida > Asparagales > Orchidaceae > Platanthera > Platanthera guangdongensis. The sequence goes on along the minus strand of CM077149.1, from coordinate 110,607,570 downwards.
AGCAAGGATGATGCAGGGAAACCTGTAGATGAAACCTTGTATAGAGGGATAGTTGGCTCCCTACTATACTTGACTGCAAGTAGGCCTGACATTATGTATGCTACATGTGTTTGTGCCAGGTATCAAGCCTGCCCTAAAGAGTCTCACTTGACTGCAGTCAAGAGAATCTTGAGATATCTAAAGGGCACACCTTATCTAGGCCTCTGGTACCCTAGGAATGGAGATTTTGATCTAACAGGCTATTCAGATGCAGACTTTGCAGGATGCAAAGAAGATAGAAAGAGCACCACTGGATCCTGTCAATTCCTAGGTGGAAGACTCATTTCATGGAGCAGCAAAAAGCAGACTAGTGTGGCTATCTCCACAGCTGAGTCAGAATATGTAGCTGCAGGAAGTTGCTGTGCTCAACTTCTATGGATTCAACATCAGCTAGAAGACTATGGATTTCAGGTAAGTAGAACTCCACTTTTCTGTGATTCTACAAGTGCTATTTCAATAGCTAATAATCCTGTATCACATAGTAGAACTAAACATATTGAGATTAAATATCACTTTCTTAGGGAGCATGTAGAAAGAAATGATATTGCACTTGAATATGTTAAAACTGATAATCAGATAGCTGATATGTTTACTAAGCCTTTAGAAGAAGCTAAGTTCAATAGGTTCAAAATTGAACTAGGTATGATAAACTTAGACTAAGTTTACAGAACTAAAAATTGGCTAAGTAAAAAGGTGTCGACACATAGACAAGTCTATGTCGACACAGAATAGTAAGTGTCGACACTTCAGGAAAATGGTGTCGACACATCTAGGAAATTGGTGTCGACACTTCAGAATGTTAGTGTCGACACATGTCGAGTTGGTGTCGACACATCCAATAAGGTGTCGACACTTAAGTTTTACTCAGAATTTTGTAAGTAACGTCTCGACTACATGTCGAGTAGTGTGGTGTCGACACATAACCAAGTGTCGACACATAAAATCTGTTGACTAAACTTGTGTCGACACATGAGTGTCGAGACATTATAAGTCAGTGTCGACACTTATTACCAGTGTCGACACATCTTTAGTAATCCATCCCGCCTGTTCGTCTTCAAACTAGAAAGGTATAAATAGGATTCTGTCTTTGTTTGTCGACACGCTTTCAGAGTTTCGAGACCAAAACTGCTGTGTCGACATTTCTCTTTTCTCAAGACTAAATCTCTAAACCCTAATGGCTCCCAAGCTCGAGGAGAATGTTAACGAAGGCTATGAGCTCGTTCGTGGCGCTTTCGACGATGGCGATCAAGAAACCAAATCGGTGGTAACCCTAGTCACCGATTCTGGATTGGAGTACTTGGTTTCAGAACCAACAAAAATATGGAAGAAGGAAGTTCTCGAATTCCTTACTGGAGCTTCAGTAGATGACTCAGGTTACAAAATCAAATCAAGAGTGCATGGCACCAGGGTCAAGATTTCACCCAAATCTCTGAGAAAGGTACTTCAGCTACCTAAAATTCAAGAAGAAGAGGAAGTGACTACATCTAAGACCAAGGAAGCACTTACCTGGTGTGGTCTAGATCCTAAGCTGAAGATTGGATCTGTTTTCAACAGGAGAGGAATGAATACCCAAGGAAAATTCCTGTCAGAAATTGTGGGTAAAGTTATACTCAGCAAGACTGGAGGGCATGACAGGGTGTCAGCCTCCATGTTCAGTGTTATGACCAGAATTATCTTCAACCTCAAAACAGACTGGTCAATGGTTATCTTTGAGAAAATAAAGGAAAGTCTAAAGAAGCCCAATCTGGGAAGGATACTTAGTCTCTACCTGGCTGGAACAATACCAGAGGTAATGAGCACTGCTGCAGGTAGCAAAATCAACCACATGAGAAGGATGGACATGAGGATCTTCTCAAGGTGGGAAAGGGTGCTGTCAAAGGAACTGTCCACCCCTGAGAAACAAGTTTCTAAGAAAGAAACACCTCCTAAGAAGAAGAGGAAGATAGCTCCTGTGACACAGGAGTCCTCCAGCAGTTCAGGTAGTGAAGAACTAGTTGTTTTCACTCCTGATAGTCATGAGGAAGTGGCTGCAGAGAAGTCTCCTGCTCCTCAAGAGCCAGCTGAAATCCAAGGGGAGCTGCCTACAGCTAGCCCCATGCAAAAGGATCCAAGCCAGGGGGAGCCTCCAGCTGTAGAACAACCCTCTACACTGGAGAGTGAGCAAGCTACACTCATTATCCAAGAGGTACTTTCTGACCTCAATACTTTAGATTTTTCTGTAATAGATTCTGATTTGTCTGATGTCCATCAGCAAACTCAGCAAGCAAATCAAAAACCAGATGTTGTTCTCCAAGACACATCAGTAGTACAAGAAGTAGTTCCTGATAAAGTAGTTGATGAACACAGTACATCTCCTGCACAGTCACCTCCTGAATACACAATGGAAGATCTATTTCTTAATCTAGATCAAGAGGAATTTGACATGGACAAGCATGCTGCTGCTGAAGAGAAGGGTGCTGCTGCTGAGGGGGAGACACTGCAAGTTCAGGAAGAGCCTATAAGGCAGGAAAGTGAGAAAGCACTTGATGTGCAAGCTGACAAATCATCAAGCCCTAAGGATAGGGTGAATATAGCCAGTACTTCAGAGTCTGAGGAAGATGAGACTGAACAAGCCAAGAAGAAGCAATTCTTTGTATTCAAAAGAGGAGTCAAAGCTACAAGAAGGCTCTACAAACTGTTGCTCAACACTCCCTAGTCCAACAAGCTCCATCAACTGATTACAGTGGCTTAATGGTAGCAATGCAAGTTAAGCTGGATGAGCACAGGAGGGCCATAGAGAAGTATATTGATGAAGGCCACAAGTCTTTACAATTTGACTTAGCTCAAGACATCAAGTCAATAAGATTTGAGATGAACCTGAATAAAAAGGAAATGAATGAATGCTTCCACAAGGGAGGAAATGCAGTGGTGTACCTGGCTAAACATCAAGAACAGATAAAAGAAAAGTAGATGATATAGTATTGAAACAAGGCTATGTGCTGGAAAATCAATTAAGAATGAATGATAATTTGACTGCATCTCACAATGCTATAGTCACTGAACTAAAGACTAAGACTGCTGAACCTTCCACATCATCTGCTGCTGCAAAGGCTGAATTTGATAAAGCATTTCAAGATGAAATTGCTGCTGTCAAGACTGCAATTAAGGATTCACAGAAGGTCATTTCTGAATAGCTTACAAAGCTTAGACCTTATTTTAAGGATGACATCAGGTACTTGGACAGCCAAATCAGGTTCCAGAAAGATGATGTAAGAGATCATGTTGAACAAGAAGTCATAAAGGGGGAGAGGGTGTTAGTCAAAGCTAGCTCTGACCATGCCAAATGGATTTCTAACTCCATCAGAGCTACACTGGGCTATCCTCCCCTGTGTGATGATGATAATGTAGCTGAATCAGGTATTCAAAGTGCATATCTTGGAGGTGAGCAACAGGAAGTAGCTCAGGTGATCTATCCACCTCCAGATTTTGACATGGTTCATGCAGAAGTAAGCACAATGTATAGTCCAACTACTGGAAAGCCTAATGTTGTTCTGGAAAAGGTTGTTCAACCTGTTACAGCAGCTATGCAAGAGGCTATGGACAAAGAAGAAGAGACAAGGCTGTCAAAGAAGAAGTTCAGGGAACTAGCTGAGCAAAAACCTGATTTTGAACAGTGGAGCCCTACTTCTAGGAACATCATTCTCACAGCCTGGAAAGCAGCCAAGGACAATGCACATGAGAGGAACAAATGGTTCTCAGAAGCAGAATGGAGGAAGCATGAGATTAGGCAGGAAGCCATTGTCCAGTATAGAAGGAAGGCTAAGTTAGGAAAGCTACCTCCTACAGCTGTGGAGCCTAGCAAGTACTTTCCTAAGCCCTATCATTATTTTGAGAGGCAGAAAATCAAGGCTAAAGAACAAAAGAAGAAGGACTCCAAAGGCAAGAAGACTGCTGATACTGAGCCTGCTGCTGCTGCTGTAAAGGCCAAAGTACAAGCTGGGAAAGGCATAGTTATAAAAGAGCCTGATCAGAACTAGACTAAGATTAGACTAAGACACATTGTTGTAATCTTTTACATATGCAATATTTTTGTAAAACAATGGAAATGTATTAAAACAATGTAAGAACAATTTTTGATAAATATATTTCATGATTGTTCAGTAGAATGTGTCTAATTCTTGTTTGTTATGTAATGCTGAATGAGTATACATGTGTGCTTTATTACATGTTTAAGTTTACCCTGTTGATATATACCTGCTTTACATCATTCTCTAATTTTTAATTATGAGTGGTGTATATCATTGACTAAGGGTTATGACTTCTCCAAATAGGGGGAGATTGTTGGGTACATTGGTCAAATGTACCTGATTTGAAGAAGCCTCACCTAACTCAATGATATACATCATAATGTATTTGATGTTTGTTTGAGTTACTTGTGCAGGATAGATATTCACTGGACTGAAGCTAAAAGTTTCTAAGTCCATGTGTCGACACCCAGAGGGAAAGTGTCGACACTTGAGAAAGCTTGTGTCGACACCCAGACAAGCAGTGTCGACACTTGGAGTCATTGTGTCGACACCTGGGATGAAGAGTCGACACCAGACAGAAAGTGTCGACACTTGGAGCTGTGTCGACACTCAGTGAAGAAGAATGCAGAAAAGCTGTGTCGACACTTAGCAGAAGTGTCGACACCTAGAAGAGCTGAGTCTACATCAGAAAGTGTCGACACTTGGAGTTGTGTCGACACTCAGCAAAATTCTGCAGAAACTAAGGACAAGTGTCGACACTCAACACAATGTGTCGACACTCAATCAGCAGAGTCAACATATGAAGAATGTGTCGACACTCAGCACAATGTGTCGACACACAAACAGAAGAATCGGTAATTGAAGTAAGTGTCGACACTCAACACAATGTGTCGACACTATGCAGAAGAGTCAACACTTGAAGAAAGTGTCGACACCCAACACAATGTGTCGACACTTAGTTGAAGACTCTACACTTGAAGAAAGTGTCGACACAAGGAGCTGTGTCGACACTTAGCAAAGAACAGAAAAGTTTACAAAATATTCTAAGTACAAGTGTCGACACTAAGGGAATGTGTCGACACTCAGCTGAGGAAACAAAATTGAAGACTTGTGTCGACACCAAGAAGTAGTGTCGACACTTGACAGTTTCAACACATGAAGATGTGTCGACACAAAGGAGTTGTGTCGACACTTAGAAGAATACAGTTAAAGAATGAAGAACAAGACTTGTGTCGACACTCAATTTCAGTGTCGACACATGCAGAAGAATCTGGGTCGAGACATACAAGGAATTGTGTCGACATCTTGTAGACTTGTGTCGACACTTACACAACATGTGTCGACACTTGGTCTATAAGTGTCGACACTTAAGAACAGAAAGTCTCGACACTATCTGACAGTTAGAGAATTTCAAGAAGTGACTGGTTGACATGACAGCTGCCGATCCAGCCGGTCTACAGCAACTGTCAGAGAAATCAGAAGTCTGTTATGAACCGGACCAGCCGGTTACCATGAAGGAAGCCTATAAATAGGCACCCATAGTTTACAGAAACTGATTGATTGTTGTTATTACAAGTAGTGAGAATAATTGAAGTGTTTGAAAAGTGATACACAGAGGATCAACACAAGAAGATCTGGCAGTCCAACTGCAGATCTAAGAAGTTGGAGAGAGAGAGCTCCAATCAAGAATTCAGTCTTTGGAACTAAGGCTGAGAAGAAGGATTCAGAATCTTCTGGATCTCAAGAAGCAGAGGTCAAGGATCAACTGCAGAGGATTCAGACTAATTCAGTTCTAACTCAAGAAGCTTTGAAGGAAGCTAAGTCAGTTTGGATCTAGCTGAGTTCTTCCAAGAACTCTTCAAGAAACTCTCAACTCCTCTCTTATTTTCTGAGTTGTAGAGTTAGTTATTGTAATTCAATCTTAACTTGTAGGATCCATTGGATCTGAGAGAATTGTAAGCCTATATTATAAAGGCTGAGGGTAGGGCTTGGTTGCCTGAGTGTAGGAGTTGAAGAACTCTGAGTGTAGGCCTTAATTGGCTGAGTGTAGGCCTGGGTGGCTGAGTGTAGGCCTTTGTGGCTGAGTGTAAGGCTTTGAGCCTGAGGTGTAGGAACCTAGTTGGGTTCTGAGATAGTGGAGAAGATTGGCCGAATCTAGTACACTGCTAGATAGGCGAAGGGGGAAAGTGGATGTACCCAAAGATTGGGGAACCACTATAAATTGGTGTGTCTGCTGTGCTGTGCTGTGCTGTGAATTAACTGTTTATATTCTGTTATTGCTGTTAGCTGTAGAAATCTGTGAGATAACTGTTTTGCTGCCAACAAAGTTTTAAAAAGGTTTAGGTCACCTATTCACCCCCCCTCTAGGTGTTTAGGTACCATAACTTTCAGAGGTTGTGTCGACACTCAGCAAAACTTCAACAAAGTCTAAGTACAAGTGTCGACACAAAGGAGATGTGTCGACACTCATCAAAGTCTCAACACATGAAGAATGTGTCGACACAAAGGAATGTGTCGACACTCATCAAAGTCTCAACACATGAAGAATGTGTCGACACAAAGGAGATGTGTCGACACTCAGCAAAAGTTTCAACATAGAAGGCATGTATCGACACAAAGAAGATGTGTCGACACTTAGCAAGTTTCAACACAAGAAGATGTATCGACACAAAGGAGTTGTGTCGACACTTAGCAGAAATCAACCAAGTATCAAAGAAGAAGGACTTGTGTCGACACACAGGATCATTGTCGACACATTCTAAAGAAGTAGTGTCGAGAAGCAATTTCTACAACACAAGGAGTTGTGTCGACACCATGAAGGCTAGTGTCGACACTTAGTCTACTTGTGTCGACACTTAGTCTATTTATGTCGACACATAAAGACTATCTGTCTCGACATTATCAGACAGTGACAGAGATTTCAAGAAATGACTGGATGACTTGACAGCTGCCATTTCAACCGGTCAACTGCTGCTGTTAGAGCTGTCAGAAAGTTGTTAGAAACCGGATCAGCCGGTCACCATGAAGAAAAGCTTATATAAAGGCTTATTCCTTCAACAGAAGGGGACGATCATAAGATTGAAGCAATCATTGAAGTGAAACACAACAACAACAAGAAGAAGACCTTCAAGTGAAGATCTAAGAAGTTGGAGAGAGAGAGCTCCTTATAAGAAGACAGCTGTTGAACCAGGCTGATAAGAAAGTTTCAGATTGAGATCTGATTCTCAAGTCAGCAGTTGATTGAAGATCATCTGCCTAGAGAGACAACCCTACTGTGTTCTAATTCAAGAAGCTTTGAAGAAAGCCAAGGGAGGTTGATCTCTGCAAAGTTCTTCCAAGAACTCATCAAGAAGCCAGTCAACTCATCTTTCTCGATCAGAGTTGTGGTTATTAATCTTTGTACTCTTTATTTTCTATAGGATCCGAAGGGATCTGAGTTGTAAGCCTATATTTATAAAGGCTGAGTGGTAGGGCTTTTGTGCCTGAGTGTAGGAGATATATTTCTCTGAGTGTAGGCCTTGTTGAAGGCTGAGTGTAGGCCTTGTTGAAGGCTGAGTGTAGGCCTTGTTGAAGGCTGAGTGTAGGTCTTGGTGAAGACTGAGTGGTAGGGCCTTTGTGCCTGAGTGGTAGGAGTGGGATCACTCTGAGTTGTAGGAACCTGTTTGGGTTCTGAGCTGTAAGATCTGTGGATCTGAGAAGTAGTGGAGAAGTTAGGCCGAATCTAGTACACTACTAGATAGGCGAAGGGGGAAAGTGGATGTACCCAGATCTTGGGGAACCACTATAAAAGCTGTGTGTACTCTGTGTGTGACTTATTCTGTGATTGTTGTGGTTTATGTGCTGAATTACTGTAGAGAATTTCATAAACAGGTCTAATAATTCAGAGTTTCTGCCTTAAAAGTTAAAAAGATTAAGTGCACCAATTCACCCCCCCTCTAGGTGTTTAGGCACTAGTTCTTTCAAGTGGTATCATAGGGAGGTTGCTCAAAAAGGACATAACAGTATGAGTAAAGATCCTGTAGGCAGAATCAGTATAATCAAGAATCAAGAAAATGGGTTCAATTGAGAATCACAAAGAGCTAGGATCCATGAAATTGTCAATCTGCAGAAAAGAGATTTTTGGCATTTGGAAAGAAAGGGTTAGACTTTTTATGGAAGTCTCTGACCCAAGAATATACATTACTGTTAAAGAAGGGTCATATGTGCCAATGAAAGTATCTGTTCTGGATGCAAATCAGAGAACTCCCAAATATTATTCAGAAATGACCAAGGATGAAATAATTCTGGATACTATGGACAAGAGGGCACAGAATATTATTATAAGTGTAATTGATGATGCCACATTTCAGAATCTGATTCATTGTAAAACATCAAAAGAAATGTGGGACACACTGATAGTCTATATGGAAGGATCATAAGAGGTAAGACAAGACAAAAAGTCTTTATTAAATCAAGAGTATGAAAGCTTCAGACAAGGCAGGTCTGAAAGCATAACTGAATGCTACAAGAAATTCTATAGGATAGTCAATGAATTGATGTCCTATGGAAGAGAGTTCAGCAATTATGAGTTGAATGATAAGTTTTTGAGATCCCTGACAAAGGACTGAGATACTAAGATTTGTGCCATAAGGGAAATGACCAAACTAGCTGATATACCTCCTCCAACATTGTTTGGAAAACTGTTATCATATGAGATGCAGCTAATGGTTAGGAAGGAGGAAGAGAAGACTACAAGAATGGAGCACAAAGAAAGAGCTGTGGCCTTCAAGACTGAAGCCACTAGGAAATATAAAAGCAAGTCTCCATCTCCACCTCAAAAAGTTGCTGAGGCTGAGACAGATACTTCAGATAGCAAGAAGTCAGAAAGCAGTGAAAGTGATGAAGACTTTGCTGCATTTACTAGGCACTTTCAGAAGTTTCTAAATAAGAAGCAGTGGAGGTCCAAGCCATCCACTTCACAGACAAAAGATGACTATTATCAGAATAGGAAGTCATCAAGGAATGACAAGAGAAAGTCCAAGTCTAGTAAAACTACATCCTCAAAGATAGTATGCTATTGTTGCAATAGACAAGGACATGTAATAGCTGATTGTCCAGAGAAGAGGAAAGAGTCCACTAACAAGAAGAAGACACAGTTCAAGGGCAAAAAGGAAAGGTCCTTTGTTGCCAAGAAGGATAAAAGTCTGACTGATATGTCATCTTCAGAAACAGATTCAGAAGCTGAAGCCTATATTGGCTTGTTTGCTAAAGAAGAAAAAAATGAGTTCATGCAGCTAATGAACTCAATTTATGAGCAGGAGGACATTCAGTGCAAGAGACTGATGGCCTTATCAGAAGGAGACAAAATCCAGGATCAGCCTGGACCTAGTCAGGTACAAAATTGTTCTTCAAGTTCAATTTCTGGTATTGAGTCAGATTCAGATACATCAGCATCAAGTGATGTAAGTGGATCTGAATCTGAAGGAGACATTCATCAGTTAATTGATGAATATAGAGTATTATTGCAGGCTTTGAAGAAAAGCAAACTCTTGGCCAAAACTCAGGCTAAGGAGATTGCTAGTCTTAAAGTGGGTGCAACAGATTTTGACAAGTTATTAGATCAGAAATTAAATGAAATAGCCAGACTGAAGAATATTACAGTTATTCAGATGAGGACTATTATATTTAAAAATGATCAAATTAGAAATCTGGAGATTAGTCTACAGAAAGAAAGAGATATTGTAGCAAGTTTTTCTAAACCAAAATTTGTTTTACCTTTGATAGATGAATTTGTACATCAAAAGGTAAAACTGGATTGGGGTTTATAAAACTTGCCTGGACTGTAAAGTCCAAATCTAAGGGCAAAGCCCCAATACTCAACAAGAAACCTACTGTAGATAAAACAGCCAGGGTTGTACCTAAACAAAGGTACAACAGATTTGAGTGATGGTGTTGTGGTAAGGTAGGCCACTTTGCCATAGATTGTTGGCACAATTCAAGTGCCAAGGTGAGTAGCAAACTACCTGGTAGAAAAGCTACAGGTAGTTTTGTTAAGAATCAAACTAACTTGCACCAAGGACCCAAGAATTATTTGGGTTCTAAGGTTAAGTAATCTGTTTTGCAGGTGAGTCCAAGTGGCCATGCCCTAATATGGTACTTGGACAGTGGATGTTCCAGGCACATGACTGGAACTAGGGGATTGCTGAAGGACTATATACCAATCAAGGATGGTCCTAAAGTCACCTTTGGTGGTTCAGAAAAAGGAATCATCAAAGGCTTTGGTAATATTTCTAGCAACCTAATAACCATTACTCAAGTGGCTTATGTAAAGGGTTTGAAACATAACCTCATTAGCATAAGTCAGCTGAGTGATTTAGAATATAACATCTCATTTGTCAAGGATGGTTGTCATATCAGTAGGTCAAGTGATCAAAAGATCATTCTGACAGGATATAGGAAGAGAAATGTCTATTGTCTAGACATTATGTGTGAGAACATAGTTTCTCCTATTTGTCTTGTACCTGATGAGAAAGTCTTACATTGTGTTAAATGGCACAAGAGGCTGACTCATCTTAACTATAAGACAATTGTCCAACTCTTTAGCAATGAGTTAGTGAGGAATGGTCCTCAGGTTAAGTGTATTAAGGATGAGATATGCTCAGCTTGTCAAAAGGGAAAGCAGACCAGATCCACCTTTAATAGCATTGAGAACAAAGATGCTGTGAGGTGCCTATACCTCTTGCATATGGATCTTTTTGGTCCTATTCCAGTTCACAGCCTAGGTAGGAAGGTCTACACATTTGTGGTTATAGATGATTATTCAAGGTTTTCCTGGGTATTCTTCCTAAGACAAAAATCTGAAACTCCTAGTATCTTTTATAGTTTTGTCAAACAAATTCAGAATGAGTTAGACAGTACAGTGGTCAAAATAAGAAGTGACCATGGTACTGAATTCCAGTCTGATAGCATGACAAATCTATGTGAAGAGTTTGAGATATTTCAGGAATTTTCCTCACCAAGAACACCTCAGCAAAATGGTATTGCTGAAAGGAAAAATAGAACCTTGATAGAGGCTGGTAGAACCCTATTGAGTGACACATCTCTCCCAGAATATTTCTGGGCTGATGCAGTAAACACTGTTTGTCATGTGATCAATAGGGCTATTATCACCAAGAGCCACAATAAGACCCCCTATGAGATTGTGAAGGGCAGAAAACCAAATCTATCCTATTTCAGGATTTTTGGTTGTAAATGCTATATACTTAACAATGGTAAGTCTTATTTAACCAAGTTTGCTGCCAAATCCCAAGAGGGGATCTTTGTTGGGTACAACAACAACAGTAAGACTTATAGGGTCTACAACTTGATTACTCAAGTTGTAGAAGAGTCAGTTCATGTAGTCTTTGATGAAGCTAGACTCATTAATAATTAATTGCCAAGAAGTGTTTGCAGCTCTACAGGTGTGACTGAGAAGATGGACAAGCTTACTATTGAAGAAGGTTCTACTGCAAGTCAGCAAGTGGATGATAGTAGCTGTTGTCCAGGGGAGTACAAGATACTCCTATTGCTGAAGAAGACCAAGAGGAGCTGCTAAATGAAGAAGCTGAAGGTGTACATCCAGTAGACAGACTGCCTCCAGCAAATAGGCATGTAAAAGATCATCCAGTCAATCAAATTATTGGAGATCTCAGATAAGGGGTACAAACAAGGAGCAGAAATCTAAATTCAGTACTCTACTCCAGCTTTCTATCCCAAGTAGAGCCAAAGAAATTTGAAGAAGCAATCCTAGACCCTCATTGGATTGAGGCTATGCAAGAGGAGCTGAACCAGTTCAAAAGATGCAAGGTCTGGGAGCTAGTTCCTAAACCAAAAGACCACAACATTATTGGAACTAAGTGGATCTTTAGGAACAAGTTGGATGAGAATGGAGTTATTGTAAAGAATAAAGCTAGACTAGTTGCTAAAGGATATAAGCAGGAAGAAGGTATTGATTTTGATCAAACATTTACTCCAGTAGCCAGACTGGAAGCAATAAGGATGTTCCTTGCCTATGCAACATTCCAAGGATTTAAGGTCTATCAAATGGATGTTAAGTCAGCTTTTCTGAATGGAAACTTGAAGGAAGAAGTCTATGTAGAGCAGTCATCAGGTTTTGTAGATTCTCTTAAACCTGGTTATGTTTATAGACTTAGGAAGGCTTTGTATGGGTTAAAACAAGCCCCTAGGGCTTGATATGAAACCCTGTCTAGTTTCCTCATTGAGAATAAATTCACAAGGGGGAAAATAGACAAGACTCTATTCCTTAGGGAATCCAGAGGCAAGATTATCTTAGTCCAAATATATGTAGATGACATCATATTTGAGTCTACAGAAAGTAGTCTTTGCAAAAAGTTTGCAAAACTAATGCAAGGACAATTTGAAATGAACAGTATGGGGGAACTTAAGTTCTTCTTGGGTCTCCAAGTTAGACAGACTGGGGATGATTTATCCATATGCCAGTTTAAGTTCACTCTAGAATTGATAAGGAAGTATGGTATGGAATCATCCACTACCATGAAAACTCCTATGGGGTCAACAATGTCTCTAAGCAAAGATGATGCATGGAAACCTGTAAATGAAATTTTGTATAGAGGGATAGTTGGCTCCCTATTGTATTTGACTGCTAGTAGACCAGATATCATGTATGCTACATGTGTCTGTGCTAGGTACCAAGCTTGCCCTAAAGAATCTCACTTGACAGCAGTCAAAAGAATTTTGAGATATCTTAAGGGCACTCCTTATCTAGGCCTTTGGTACCCTAGGAATGGAGATTTTGAACTGACATGTTATTCAGATGCAGATTTTGCAGGCTGCAAGGAAGATAGGAAAAGTACCATAGGATCCTGTCAATTTCTAGGTGGAAGGCTGATATCATGGAGTAGCAAGAAGCAAACCAGTGTGGCTATCTCCACAGCTGAGTCAGAGTATGTTACTACAGGAAGCTGCTGTGCACAACTACTATGTATACAACACTAGCTAGAAGATTATGGTATTCAAGTAAGTAGAACACCTTTATTTTGTGATTCTACTAGTGCTATTTCTATTGCAAACAATCCTGTCTCCCATAGTAGGACTAAGCACATAGAAATAAAGTACCATTTTCTAAGAGAACATGTGGAAAAAGAAGATATTTCCCTAGAGTATATAAATACAGATAATCAGCTAGCTGATATGTATACTAAACCCTTAGATGAAACCAAATTCAATAAATTTAAAATTGAATTAGGGATGTTAAACTTAGAATAGTTTACAAAATTGTCCAAGTAAAATAGTGTCGACACACAGTGTTGTCTGTGTCGACACATAGTAGTGGTGTCGACACTTCAGAGAAATAGTGTCGACACATTTAGAAAGTCTGTGTCAACACTTCAGAGAATTAGTGTCGACACATGCAGTGTAGGTGTCGACACATCCAAGGTGGTGTCGACACTTAGGATTTACACAAAATTAGTCTAGTAGAGTCTCGACTAAGTGTCGAGTTAAGTGGTGTCGACACATCTATAAGTGTCGACACATATATTCTGTCGACCATACTTGTGTCGACACATAGTTGTCGAGACATTAGCAGTAAGTGTCGACACTTTTCAACAGTGTCGACACAATTTAAGTATTTTGACGCGCCTTTTCACCTTCGATTCTAGAAAGGTATAAATAGGTTTTCCCCAGTGTTTGTCGACACGCTCACCTTAGTCTTGAGACCATACTTGTGTGTCGACATCTCTCTTCTCTAAATTCAAAATTTCTTCAAACCCTAATGGCGCCCAAGCTAGAAGAGAATATTAACGAAGGATATGAGTGTTGAATTCTGTGAAGTGAAAGTGGGTGAATGGAAGGCTTGGGAAACCTATCCGCGCGGACTACGCGGACAGGGTTGGTGGACTGCTAGGTCGGCAGGGATGTTGCAGGCAGTTTGCTTTGTGGCAGCCTGGGCGGTCTGTTCGCGCGGACTACGCGGACAGCAGCAGCGGTCTGACAGGCCAGTGTATGCTCAGCAGGAGGTTGACTCCTAGGAAGTAACCGGGCGGATAGGAATCCTATCCGCGGAGTTCGGCATGAAGCGGACTGAAGAACTGGAGCTCGGCAGACCGGTTTGGCAGTTGCCTTGGTCTTGCTCTAGTGAAGCGGCAAGTGGAAGCCGCGGAGACCGCCGGTCAGCGCGGACAGAAATTGGAGGTCGCCCGGTATGGCGGCTAGATCCAGTGTCCGCAAGTAAGTGCGGACTGGCCCTTGTGGCCAGTGGACTGGACTTGGTGAGTTTTGGACCAAGTCCAGGATGGCTCAGTCCGGGGAGATCGCGCAGTGGAGCGCGGGATGGTTTCTCAGTCCGCCAAGCGTAGTAGAAGTGCTATTGCCTTGTTTGCTAGCTTGGGGAAATGCGGACTGGAGAATTGCTTGTGCAAGAGCGTGCGGACTGGAGCCAGAGTCTACTGAGTCCGGTTTAGCCTTGTGATGAGGTTATGGACTCAGGGATGCGGACTGGAGTCTGCTGTTAGCAGACTGGATCGACGTGTCCGCTGAGTCCGGCGGTGCCTTGGAGAGAGGCAATGGACTCAGGAGTTGCGGACGGTGGCCGGGTGTCCGCTGAGTCCGGCAGGTGCCTTGAAGGCGAGGCTGCGGGCTCGGGGTTTGCGGGCTGATGCCTTGTCCGCAGATTGGCGGACACGGCTGTTGTGGAGTCCGGCTGTGGTGGTCCTGGCTTGGCCTCTGGCGGCAAGACGGGCTGGATATTGGAGTCCGGCCTTGGAGAAGCTGGGGCGGACTGGCTATCTACACAGGAGCGGCGAACTGGAATGTGTGTCCGCGGGCTGGCGGACACACTAGTTCTTGCTGCGGGATGTGGCGGTGATCCTATCGGCTAGGGCGGTGACCATACTCATCATCGTGCCTATAAATAGGACCCATGTTACATCAGGAGTAACAGAACCTAGACCGAAGTAAGTGAACAGTAATTGAGCTCGCGTAAGTTGCTGCGGTCTGGACTTTGGTGTCCGCGCGGATAGAGTGTTGACCCGGTTGTGTTGTGCAGGTTGTGCGGATAACGCTGGAAAGCCAGTACTTGGCTCTGATTGCGGTCAGGGACAGTGCGGACTCCGCGGTTAAGCAACAGGCGGTAAACAATAGGTCGCGGATAGCGACCAGGCGGTCTTCTCTTTGGCAACTTGGTTCAGGGTTCAGGAAGTCGCCTGCTTCAGGCGGACTGTTCCATTCGGTGACGCAGCTTGTGCGGTTTGGCGGCTAGGCGACCTCGCGGTCAGGCGGCTTGCAGATCGGCGGTGAAGAGCTAAGCATTGGAATAAGGGGTGAGTCCGCGCGGCTTGGGTTGCGGTCTGCCGACCTGGCGGACTGAGCGGACTCCACAGCAGTAGACCGACGGCTTGGTGGTTGAGTCCGCGCGGCTTGTTTTTTGGTTCTTGTCTTTGTAACTGTCTCTGCTCTCCCGGTTTGGTTTTTTAGTGAAGCATGTCTCGCCATGTATGTCTCGCCTTGTAAAGAAGTTTGCTCTTGATCAATAAAGAAGCTTGTGCTGCATGTGTTGCTGGTTGTTACTGCTTTGTTGAGATAACCCTTGCTAACTCCACGATCCGGGAAAACTTTCAACATTATAAGTGGGCGTATCCTCCTTCGGTTTGTTGAGTTTTCAACAGGGTATCCAAGGGGGCGTCTGCGGTTTGTTGAATTTTAACATGGTATCAGAGCGAGGTTGTTGGAGTGGTCAAGCAGTGCTCAATGGAAGTAGTTGCTCTTCTGTAGAGGAAACCAGTGGTAGAACCATGGCAGTGGAGGATGCAAGTTGTCTTGGTATTGATCTTCTTACAGAGACGAACTTTGAAAGGTGGAAGTCCTGTATGAAGAGCTTTCTTCTTGGCGAGGACCTTTGGGAGGTTGTATGCGGAGAGGGAAGACAAGAGGATACTGTTGGCAATGCTGAAGAGATGAGAGCTTGGAAGGAGACAAATGCGAAAGCGGAGTCTATTCTCAAGCAGGTGATCTCATCGGAGCTCTTGGACCACATCAGTGGATGTCGGTCAGCTGCGGAGGTTTGGACTTCCCTTGATGGGTTGTTCAGGAAGAAGGTGAAGGTTGCTGCTGAAGTTGGTCCCTCTACTTCGTATCAGGAAGAAAGGAGTGTTTCTTCTAGGCGTGATAGGAAGAGGAAGGAAGGACCACAGTGCTATAAATGCAAGCAGCATGGTCATCTTCGGAAGGAGTGCAAGGTTATCTTGCTCTCGGCGAACGTTGCTCAGGTAGGGAGGAAGGAGAAGAACGTAGTTGGGATATCAACTAGTTCTGGAGTTGATCGGATGAATGCCAGTGATAGTGCAACTATCTGGCATGAAAGACTGGGGCATGTAGGGATGGACAAGCTGAAAGCAATGGCGGAAAGAAGACTCGTAAGAGGCTTGCTTAGATTGTCATCCTATGGCGATGGTCGGGGGTGTGCGGGATGTCAGGAAAGTGGAGCCTATTGATTCATGGTTGACAAAGCACAATCCAGATGTAATGCACCATTGGGGGTTGTCCATTGTGCTCTGGTGGGTCCGACTGTCACGGCCAGTTTTGGAGGCAGCAGGTTCATGCTGATATTGGTTGATGACTATTCTAGGTATACTTGGGTATACTTCATGAAGAAGAAGTCCAACATGGTACGCTTGTTTGTGGAGTTCAAGAAGCTTGTGGAAGGCCAGCTTGGCTGGAGGATCAAGGTGTTGAGGACAAGTATCTGTGGTGAGTTTGGCTCAACTGAGTTCTCACGCTTTTGCAGGAAGCAAGGGATCCGGATGGAGCTTTCTTGTGGACATACTTCACAACAGGGTAGTATTGCAGCTCGGATGATCGTTGGTTAACGGAGACCTGCAAGTGTTGGCTTCAGAGTAAAGGCGTTCCGAAGGCTCTTTGGGCGGAAGGAATTGCCTGTGCTGCTCATGTCATCAACCGGATGCCTCTTAGTCCGATCATAATGAAGACTCCTTATGAGCTGATGTTCGGAGTGAAGCCCTCAGTGAAGCACCTTGGGGTGTTTAGATCTACCTGCTATATACACTCTCCGGGTGCTCTCAAGACAAAGCTGGTCTTTGTTGGGTATGATGAGCAGAGAAGAAGATGGAGGTGTATGGATCCTGCGACGAAGAAACTCATAGTGTCGAGAGACATTGTTTTTGATGAGTTGACGCCGTATTGGGGTAGCTCTTATGTGGAGCTAGAGATAAGCAGGTCAGATGGTGGGCTGAAGGAGGCTGCTGCTAAGGAAGTGGAGTTACTGAGTCACCAGGTGTTCCAGGTTGTTCTAGCTCCGGGGCAAAGGAGTCAGAGTCGAGAAGAAGGGGGAGCGATGCTCCAGGATCTTCTGGCTCGAAGGCGGAGACTTCCGGTTCAGGAAGCAGGGGGAGCGATGTTCCAGGCAGTTCTTGTTCAAGAGGGGAGTCTTCTGGTTCAGGTAGCAGGGGGAGCGTTGCTCCAGGTGCTCTTGGTTCCAGTAAGGAGGCGTCTTGTTCAGGGTGCAAAGGGAGCTTTGTTCCGGGTTTGCTCGGGAACGGAGCTGGTTTAAAAGCAGCGGAGGTGGTTAGCCATGATCAGGTTCTTCGGAGATCGAAGAGGATCAGTAAGCCACCAGCTCGATATAGTGAAGGGAATACGACGGACTTGGTCCCGTGTTTCCTTGTTAGCCCTCAGGTCGAGCAAGGTACTTCTGGCTGTGATGACCCCACTAGAGTCAAGGAGGTGGTTGACACCAAGTCTGAAGAGGTGACTTCTCTCAGAGGCAACGAGGCTTGGACTTCAGTGTCCAAGGAAGTTGGTGATACTCCTGTGATGCAAGAGTGGAGGTTGAAGCTGAAGAAGGCAGAGGGAAGCATGACTCCTTTTTGGAGATGCTAGAGGGCTCCCTCATGGTCCATGATATGCGGGGCGAGGACTATGTCTTGGACATCTCTTCGTAGATGCTATCGGAAGGAGAGGGTGCAAGGTTACGGGAGCTGCTGGAGTTCTTCACCACTTCTCACTTCAAGGGGGAGTGTTGAATTCTGTGAAGTGAAAGTGGGTGAATGGAAGGCTTGGGAAACCTATCCGCGCGGACTACGCGACAGGGTTGGCGGACTGCTAGGTCGGCAGGGATGTTGCAGGCGGTTTGCTCTGTGGCGGCCTGGGCGGTCTGTTCGCGCGGACTACGCGGACAGCAGCAGCGGTCTGACAGGCCAGTGTATGCTCAGCAGGCGGTTGACTCCCAGGAAGTAACCGGGCGGATAGGAATCCTATCCGCGGAGTTCGGTATGAAGCGGACTGAAGAACTGGAGCTCGGCAGACCGGTTTGGCAGTTGCCTTGGTCTTGCTCTAGTGAAGCGGCAAGTGGAAGCCGCGGAGACCGCCGGTCAGCGCGGACAGAAACTGGAGGTCTCCCGGTATGGCGGGCTAGATCCAGTGTCCGCCAGTAAGTGCGGACTGGCCCTTGTGGCCAGTGGACTGGACTTGGTGAGTTTTGGACCAAGTCCAGGATGGCTCAGTCGGGGAGATCGCGCAGTGGAGCGCGGGCTGGTTTCTCAGTCCGCCAAGCGTAGTAGAAGTGTTGTTGCCTTGTTTGCTAGCTTGGGGAAATGCGGACTGGAGAATTGCTTGTGCAGGAGCGTGCGGACTGGAGCCAGAGTCTGCTGAGTCCGGTTTAGCCTTGTGATGAGGTTATGGACTCAGGGATGCGGACTGGAGTCTGCTGTTAGCAGACTGGATCAGCGTGTCTGCTGAGTCCGGCGGTGCCTTGGAGAGAGGCAATGGACTCAGGAGTTGCGGACGGTAGCCGGGTGTCCGCTGAGTCCGGCAGGTGCCTTGAAGGCGAGGCTGTGGGCTCGGGTTTGCGGGCTGATGCCTTGTCTGCAGATTGGCGGACACGGCTGTTGTGGAGTCCGGCTGTGGTGGTCCTGGCTTGGCCTCTGGCGGCAAGGCGGGCTGGATATTGGAGTCCGCCCTTGGAGAAGCTGGGGCGGACTGGCTATCTGCACATGAGCGGCGAACTGGAATGTGTGTCCGCGGGCTGGCGGACACACTAGTTCTTGCTGCGGGATGTGGCAGTGATCCTATCGGACTAGGGCGGTGACCATACTCATCATCGTGCCTATAAATAGGACCCATGTCACATCAGGAGTAACAGAACCTAGACCGAAGTAAGTGAACAGTAATTGAGCTCGCGTAAGTTGCTGCGGTCTGGACTTTGGTGTCCGCGCGGATAGAGTGTTGACCCGGTTGTGCTGTGCAGGTTGTGCGGATAGCGCTGGAAAGCCAGGACTTGGCTCTAATTGCGGTCAGGGACAATGCAGACTCTGCGGTTAAGCAACAGGCGGTAAACAGCAGGTCGCGGATAGCGACCAGGCGGTCTTCTCTTTGGCAACTTGGTTCGGGGTTCAGGAAGTCGCCTGCTTCAGGCGGACTGTTCCATTCGGTGACGCAGCTTGTGCGGTCTGGCGGCTAGGCGACCTCGCGGTCAGGCGGCTTGCAGATCGGCGGTGAAGAGCTAAGCATTGGAATAAGGGGTGAGTCCGCGCGGCTTGGGTTGCGGTATGCGACCTGGCGGACTGAGCGGACTCCACAGCAGTAGACCGCGGCTTGGTGGTTGAGTCCGCGCGGCTTATTTTTTGGTTCTTGTCTTTGTAACTGTCTCTGCTCTCCCGGTTTGGTTTTTTGGTGAAGCATGTCTCGCCATGTATGTCTCGCCTTGTAAAGAAGTTTGCACTTGATCAATAAATAAGCTTGTGCTGTATGTGTTGCTGGTTGTTACTGCTTTGTTGAGATAACCCCTGCTAACTCCACGATCTGGGAAAACTTTCAACATTATAAGTGGGCGTATCCTCCTTCGGTTTGTTGAGTTTTCAACAGGTATCCAAGGGGCGTCTGCGGTTTGTTGAATTTTTAACAATGAGCTTGTGCGACATGCCTTTGATGACGCGGAACCCGAAATCAAAGGTGGGTAACCCTAATTGCCGAGACTGGATTGGAATACCTTGTCTCAGAACCAATCAAGATCTGGAGAGGAGGTCCTTGAGTTTTTGAGTGCAGCTTCACTTGATGATACTGGACTCAATATTAAGTCCAGAGTTCATGGGACCAAAGTCAAGGTCACACCAAAAAGTCTAAGGAAGGTACTTTAGCTACCAAGAACAAAAGAGGAAGAAGATGTCTCTGCTTCTAAGACTAGAGAGGCATTGAGATGGTGTGGACTGTATTCAAATCTGAAAATTGATCTGTTTTCCACAGAAAAGGGATGAACATACAAGGAAAATTCTTTTCTGAGATAGTTGGCAAGGTCATTCTGAGCAAGCCTGGAGGCCATGACAGAATTTCAGCTTATATGTTCAGTTTGATGACAAAGATTATCTTCAAACTAAATACTGATTGGTCTATAGTTATGTTTGATAAGATAAAAGAAAGTATGAAGAAGCTCAATCTGGGTAGAATACTAAGTCCTTACCTAGCTGGAAGTATATCTGAGGTGATGAATCAAGCTGCAGGTTCCAAGATAAACCACATGAGAAGAATGGATTTGAGAATTTTCTCTAGGTGGGATAGAGTACTGACAAAGGAATTGCCTACTCCAGAAAAGGACACACCCCAGAAGAAGAAGAAGAAAACAACCATTGTGGCTCAAGAATCTTCCAGCAGCTCTGAAGAGCAAGTAGTGTTTAGTTCTGATGATGAACAAGGAGTAAATGCTGGACAGTCTCCTGCCAGACAAGAAGATGCACAGAGGCAGGGGGAGCTACCCTCAGCAAGCCCAATTCACCTGGATCCACTCCAGGGGGAGCCTCTACTTGTGGAAGAGCCAACTCCACTAGAGAGTGAAAGGGCTACTCAAACCATACTAGAGGTAATAACTGACATTAATTAATTAGATTTCTCTATTGAGGATGAAGTTTTGTCTGATTCATTACCTAATGTTCATCGGCAAACACTGATACAACCTCAACCTCAAGATGTTGTCATGGAAGACACATCTGTTACTGATAAAGTGGTTGATGAAATCAGAGATTCCCTAGCCCATTCTCAACAAGAATTCACCTTAGAAGAGCTATTCTCTGATCTTGTACAGACAGATCTTGAGAAAGAAATAGCTGCTGTTGAGCGGGAGAAAGTAAATATTGAGGGGGAGCATATGGAAAATGTAGAGGAAACTGCTACACAAGAGACTGAGAAGCCAAAGGATGCTGAGGAACCACAAAGGACTGAGAAGGAGTTACCTCCTAGTCCTAAGGATAGAGTGGACATAGTCAGCACTTCTGCTTCAGAAGATGAAGAGGCTGCTAGAGCCAAGAAGAGGAAGTTACAGGTCTTCAAAAGAAGAAACCAGAACTATAAACAAGCTCTACAAACAATTGCTCCACAGCCTGCCCCATCTACTGATTACAGTTCACTGATGGTGGCTTTACAAATTAAGCTGGATGAGCAAAGACAAGCTCTAGAAAAGTATATAGATGAAGGACATAAATCTCTACAATTTGATCTGGCATAAGACATCAAGTCAATCAGATTTGAAGTAAATCTGAACAAGAAAGAAATGACTGACTGCTTCCATAAGGGAGGAAATGCAGAAGTCTATCTGGCTACACATCAGGAGAAGATTAAAACACAAGTGGATGATATGACAGTGAAGCAAGACTATGTCTTGGAAAATCAGATAAGGATGAATGATAATCTCACTGCTTCACATAATGCTATTATAACTGAAATGAAAAATATAGCTACTGGTCAGCCTACAGTAAGTGCCACTGCCAAAGAAGAATTTGATAAGAAATTACAGGAGAGTCTCACTGCTGTGAAAACTGCCATTGAAGACTCTCAGAAAGCTATATCTGCCCAGCTTCAAAGGTTGAAACCTTTTTATAAGGATGGAGTAAACTATCTGACTGCACAGATAAGATTTCAGAAAGATGATCTGAGGGATCACATAGAGAGAGAAGTCATAAAGGGGGAGAGGGTATTAGTCAAGGCAGGCTCTGATCATGCAAAGTGGATTTCAAATTCCATCAGAGCCACCCTTGGATATCCACCCTTATGTGATGATGACAATGTGGCAGAGTCTGGAATCAATCCTGCATACTTTGGAGGAGAGCAAGCTGAAGTGGCTCAAGTGATATATCCTCCACCAGACTTTGACATGATACATCAAGAGATACAGTCTATGTACAGTCCTCCTGAGGGAAATCAGAACATTATTATTGAGAAAGTTGTTCAACCTGTGCCAGAGGCAATACTCAAAGAGAAAGAGGCCTTATTAAAGGAACAAGAGGCTCAATTGTCTAAGAAAAGATTCAGAGAGCAAGCTGAACTAAGGCCTGATTTTGAACAATGGAGCCCCACTTCCAGGAACATCATCTTGACTGCTTGGAAGGCTGCTAAAGACAATATCCTGGATAGAGGAAAATGGTATTCTGAACAGGAGTGGAGGAAACATGAGAATAGGCAAGAGGCCATTGTATAATATAGAAGAAAGGCTAAACTGGGAAAGCTACCTCCTAATGCATAGGAGCCTAGCAAGTATTTTCCCAAGCCTTATCACTATTTTGAAAGGCAGAAGATCAAGGCCGAAGAATTGAAAAAGAAAGATCTTAAAGGGAAGAAGCCTCTGCTGCTGATGACAATGAAGCCCCAGTTCAAGCAAAGATACAATCTGGAAAGGGGATTGTAATCAAGGAACCAAAGCAGCCTTAGGATAGCATTTTCTTAAGTTTACAAATTGTATTCAATTGTATTAAAATTCTATGTAAACTTTTGATTAATGAAAATGTTGGAATTTGTAAGAACATTGTGTCATGGTTCAAATCTATTACATTAATTGTTCTGAGCTAATTGTATATACATGTTCTGTTCATGCATGTTTAAGTATTTTCCCTGTCATATATTACTGTTTTACATCATATTGAGAATTTGTTATGTATGGTGTATATCACTGACTAAGGGTTATGACTTCTCCAAATAGGGGGAGATTGTTGGGTACATTGGAATATATGTACCTGATTTGAAGAAGCCTCACCCTACTCAATGATATACATCAAGATGTATTTGATGTGCTTTGGTTTTCTTTGTGCAGGTTAAGTAACTGCAGGTTTGCAGGAAAAGTTTCTAAGTCCATGTGTCGACACCCAGAAGAAAAGTGTCGACACTTAAGAAGGCTTGTGTCGACACCTAGAGAAGAAGTGTCGACACTTGGAGTAATTGTGTCGACACCAGGAAGGCAGAGTCGACACCAGAAGGAAAGTATCGACACATACAGGCAGTGTCGACACACAATGAAGAAATGTCTACATAATCAGTGTCGACACTCAGAGGAACTTTATCGACAACAAAAGTGTCGACACTAGGAGGCTGTGTCGACACTCAGCAAAACTTCAATAAAGTCTAAGTACAAGTGTCGACACAAAGGAGATGTGTCGACACTCATCAAAGTCTCAACACATGAAGAATGTGTCGACACAAAGAGAATGTGTCGACACTCATCAAAGTCTCAACACATGAAGAATGTGTCGACACAAAGGAGATGTGTCGACACTCAGCAAAAGTTTCAAC
This sequence comes from Platanthera guangdongensis, assembly GCA_039583875.1. Classification (NCBI taxonomy): domain Eukaryota; kingdom Viridiplantae; phylum Streptophyta; class Magnoliopsida; order Asparagales; family Orchidaceae; genus Platanthera; species Platanthera guangdongensis. The sequence goes on along the minus strand of CM077149.1, from coordinate 110,583,964 downwards.
ACAGAAGGCATATGTCGACACAAAGAAGATGTGTCGACACTTAGCAAGTTTCAACACAAGAAGATGTGTCGACACTTAGCAAGTTTCAACACAAGAAGATGTGTCGACACAAAGGAGTTGTGTCGACACTTAGCAGAAATTAACTAAGTATCAAAGAAGAAGGACTTGTGTCGACACACAGTATCAGTGTCGACACATTCTAAAGAAGCAGTGTCGAGAAGCAATTTCTACAACACAAGGAGTTGTGTCGACACCATGAAGGCTAGTGTCGACACTTAGTCTACTTGTGTCGACACTTAGTCTATTTGTGTCGACACTTAGTCTATTTGTGTCGACACATAAAGACTATCTGTCTCGACACTATCAGACAGTGACAGAGATTTCAAGAAATGACTGGATGACTTGACAGCTGCCATTTCAACCGGTCAACTGCTGCTGTCAGAGCTGTCAGAAAGTTGTTAGAAACCGGATCAGCCGGTCACCATGAAGAAAGCTTATATAAAGGCTTATTCCTTCAACAAAAGGGGACGATCATAAGATTGAAGCAATCATTGAAGTGAAACACAACACAACAAGAAGAAGACCTTCAAGTGAAGATCTAAGAAGTTGGAGAGAGAGCTCCTTCTAAGAAGACAGCTGTTGAACCAGGCTGATAAGAAAGTTTCAGATTGAGATCTGATTCTCAAGTCAGCAGTTGATTGAAGATCATCTGCCTAGAGAGACAACCCTACTATGTTCTAATTCAAGAAGCTTTGAAGAAAGCCAAGGGAGGTTGATCTCTGCAAAGTTCTTCCAAGAACTCATCAGAAGCCAGCCATCTCATCTTTCTCAATCAGAGTTGTGGTTATTAATCTTTGTACTCTTTATTTTCTGTAGGATCCTAAGGGATCTAAGTTGTAAGCCTATATTTATAAAGGCTGAGTGGTAGGGCTTTTGTGCCTGAGTGTAGGAGATATATTTCTCTGAGTGTAGGCCTTGTTGAAGGCTGAGTGTAGGCCTTATTGAAGGCTGAGTGTAGGTCTTGGTGAAGACTGAGTGGTAGGGCCTTTGTGCCTGAGTGGTAGGAGTGGGATCACTCTGAGTTGTAGGAACCTGTTTGGGTTCTGAGCTGTAAGATCTGTGGATCTAAGAAGTAGTGGAGAAGTTAGGCCGAATCTAGTACACTACTAGATAGGCGAAGGGGGAAAGTGGATGTACCCAGACCTTGGGGAACCACTATAAAAGCTGTGTGTACTCTGTGTGTGACTTATTCTGTGATTGCTGTGGTTTATGTGCTGAATTACTGTAGAGAATTGCATAAACAGGTCTAATAATTCAGAGTTTCTGTCTTAAAAGTTAAAAAGATTAAGTGCACCTATTCACCCCCCTCTAGGTGTTTAGGCACTAGTTCTTTCAAATACGATGATGAAAACATCTAGATAGGTCTCAAATACCTGATTTATCAGGCTCATGAATGTAGAGGGCGCATTCGTGCGACCGAATGACATCACAGTGAACTCATAAAGACCATACCGGCTACTGAATGCGGTCTTCGGGATGTCCTCCTGGATTCGGAGAGGATAATACCCCGATCTCAATTCTAACTTCGAGAACCAGTGAGCCCCTTCCAGCTAATCAAAAAGCTCTTCTATTCTCGGTAGAGGGTATGCGTTCCGTATCGTCAGCTAGTTTAGCCCTATGTAATCAATGCATAATCTGAGGGTCTGATCCTTCTTCTTCATGAACAATACTGGGGCTCCCCACGGTGAGTAGCTTGGTTTGACGAACCCGGCTTCGACCAACTTCTACAACTGACTCTGGAATTCCACTGAATCCTTAGCGGCCATCCGATATGGAGTCTTAGATACTGGCTTAGCCCCCAACACTAGCTGGATCCGAAAGTCCTTCTCGCAGTGCGGTGGCAGTCCCGACAGCTTCTCTGGGAAGACATCAACGAAATCTCGTACCACCAGGATGTTGGAGATAGAATCCTTATCCTCAATCATCTTGAACAACACCTGGTAGACCTCATCCACCTGTAGATGTGCCTTGACGACCTAGATAGAAGAAAGTAGACAACGAGAGACCGGGATAGTACCTTTGAAGGTCACATATATAGGTGTTGTTGTATCTCAGCACGTCCTTCCTTGCCTGACAATCAATCTGCGGTTCCAGGTGAGCCACGTCATTCCAAAACAAGATCAAAGTCCGACAACTCCAAGATCGTCACCAGAGCCTCGAATGTTAGGCCATCGATGGTCTCCTCCAGGAGGCATTTTGTAGTGGATAGGATCTCCGTCCTGTTGGGAAGACACACCCACCTGGTGACTCCCGTGAAATGTTGGACCTAGTCCAAGTCCTTAACAAAATCCCCCGCCACAAAATTATGCGTCACCCCCATGTTGAATAAGGTATGGGTAGGCTTACCACATACCGTTACTATCCCTGAGTTTATTAAACTGTCATAGGTGGCTAGTTGTAAAGTTTTCTTCCTTAGCACTTCTAGTTTAATATCAGTTCTACTATTTAGGGAAAAGAAAGACAGGAATTTAAATATCTGGCATACCTGCTATAACCCTATCCAGGTTTCGGGGTTGAGCAAGGTCCAAAGCATACATATGATCTCTCTCCGACCTATGATCACCGCCCTGGAATCCACATCCTCGACCACGTCCCTGACCCCTGAATTACTGCGCGAGTGGGGCAGCCTGTGATGTTGGTAGTGGTGCCTGTCTCCTGTGACAATTTATTCAAATATGTCTAGGTTGGTGGCAATGATAACATACTAATGGGGGAGGTGCCACATCCTCTGTCCTCAACATCTCCCACATCTGCAAAGGCTGAGGTTTCAGTACCTCCGGGTCCCTCTGCTCATGTCTATGCCTCGGGCGGGATTGATCCCCATTTCTCTGATCCCTATGTTGTTCCCTCCTATCACTAATAACTATATCGTCTGTCGGTCTTTTTCCCCTGCCCCGAACCGTGAGCTGGTCTGCCTCCAACCTCTTAGCCATCTCCAGGATTCGGGCCAAGCTTCCATCAGAGATGAATATGAGTGCCTGCCTCAGGTCATCCCGAAGGCCCTTGTAGAACCTCTTCGCATAGCCGACATCATCCAATTGGTATGAATCCGCAAAGTGAGCTAAATGAGTAAACTCTCGGTAGTATTCCAACAATGACCTGCTTCCCTGCCTCAGCTACAAGAACCTGTCCTCTAGCTCATCCCTCGCAGTTTGTGGCATAAAATGATCCAAGAATGATGTCTTGAACTCTTCCCATGAGATGTCTGCGTACTCAATTCCTGTATAAGTAGTGTCTAGAAGAGACTTCCACCATCTCTTTGCGTGGGACTCCAAGCATGAGACTGCTAAGGATACGACCATATCCGTCGGGCTTTGTATCCTAGCCAATATCTCGTGGATGATGTCTAGCCATTCCTCAGTTCGTACTGCCGACTTCGTCCCTCAATATGATGGAGAGGATAGTCCTCAGAAGACACTCAACCAATTTGACCCGGGATTTGGTTGAGGAGTCGGAGCCTGCTGTGTCTTAAAAGCCTCCAAGATGTCTGTCGGTGTTTATCCCATCTCCGTTTGCTGGAATGAAGTAGGAACTTGCGGGGGTGGAACATCATTCTGAACTGGAGGTGTCCCTGATCCTTATTCAAAGACAGAATTTGTTATAACCTTCAAAAAGGAAGGTTCACTTATAAGGTGGTTGACTTAAATCTATTCAATAGTGGATAGTTGCATGTGATTCCTAAAAGTCTTTAAATACAACTGTAGTTAATCACCTAGAGGGGGGTGAATAGGTTATTAAGGTCTTTTTATATTCTTTTGACCTTTAACTGATTTAGGCCATGTTATGATTAATTAGTTCAGCTTTCAAGACATTCACACACATCACACCACCGTTTTATAGTCATTCCCCAGTATACGGGTACATCCACCGTCCCTCCCGCTTTTCTAACTGAATATTAGACAAGACACTTCTCTAATAACTTGGTTCCTCAGAGATTACAACATAATCCCACAGAATCACATAGTCTCCACAGAGAGTTACAACACAGGCACACAGCCCAACCACTCAGTAATCACCTGATAACCTCCCACATGCACAAATGCCCAACAACACATGATGAGATATACAATCCTATCACACGGAGATCCCAGACTGGATCCTACCACTAAGTCTTTATAATTTAGGCTTACAACAAAGATCTTGAACAGATCCTAAAGAAATTGAATGAAAAAGTTGTTTTGACTTAAGTGAAATTAATCTCTGAGTCAATTGCCTCCTGAGCTGAGAGAATCTCAGCCCTATCTTCTTCACAACAACAAGAATAACTATACTTAAGAATCTGCTGCTTGTGCTGGAAGTACCTCAGAACCTTGATTCTGATTCTGCTGATGAAAGAGAGAGAAGAACGATCTTCAATCAGCTAACCTGTTTTGCAGAACGCAGACTACTCTACCTCTTCTCTGCAGATCCAGAGATTGATCTTCAAATTCAGCCCGACTTGGATCTTGAAGCAATTTCAGCTAGGGCTAACCTAGACTGATTATTCTTCCTCAGAGAAATCCTCTGATATTGATGTAGGAGATGTTGATTGCCACAGCTAACTCAGAAACCCTTCAGAATCATCGATACAATCTTCTTGTTTCTGCAACAATGGCGGGGAAGAAGTCGAAGTCATGCACAACTTTTTCGTAATGAATTGATCCCTCAAAAACTTTTTTCGATCCAAATCTCATCTTCTATTTATAATCCCGTCATCCAGCGAGATGATTGACACGTGTCACTGCTTTAACGTCTGATTATATCCTTAGTTTTACGGAATAAGACTGACGACGATGTTAATAATGAATTACAACTCTTCCTTAATCATATTGAATTTTGTTGATTTTGTTGACTTTGCTTGACGTCAACCATTCTGGAATTAGAAAATTTCAGAAACTACCAAAGTGTTGAGTGCGTTGAGTGAACAAGCTTTACTCAGCGAATCTGGACTTAGAAATTTTCTGCTCTGCTAGGCATTGAGTGAGTAAGCTCCACTCTAACGCTTTTTAATTTAGTCAACATTCTGCATCCTTCTACAACTCTAGGCATTGAGAGCGTTGAGTGTATAAGCTTCACTCAACGCTTTTTTGCCTTAGCTTGATCTTTGGCCCTTTCTACAACTATTGTGTTGAGAGCGTTGAGTGAACTGGCTTCACTCAATGCTTCTAGACTTAGATGATTTCTCTGTTTCCTCTTAGGCTAACTGCATTAGCTTGACTCAAAGCTTTTTGATCTTGCCGTTGAGTGAATTGGCTTCACTCAATGCTTCTGGACCTAGTCAATTTTCTGTCTCCTTTTCCTTTGGCTTTAACAGAAATAACATGGTGTTGAGAGATCAAGTTCACTCAATGCTTCTAGCTATATGACATCGAGTGAGTTGACTTCACTCAATGCTTCTGAACTTATTCGAATTTCTTTGACAGATTTGTCGTGGCTTTGACAGAAACCGCATGACGTTGAGTGACTAAGATTCACTCAATGCTTTTGTACTTAGTATATTTTTCTTTGCCAGAAACTCTGGGGCTTTGACTGTGGCAGCTTTACTCAACGAATTATGCTGCATGGCGTTGAGTGAGTTGACATCACTCAATGATTTTTGCCTTAGCCGATTATCCTGCTTGTTGAAACTTTGTCTTTGACTGTCCACACCAGTCTCAGCACTTTTTAGCTTTATGGTGTTGAGTGAACTAGCTTCACTAAATTCCTATAGACTTAGCCGCTTTTTTGCCTTTGTTATCATCTGTCCTTGACTTCTGGTATTGAGTGAGCTTGCTTTACTCAATGCCTGCGGACTTAGTTGAATTTCTTTGTCCGACTTCCTTTCTTGAGGCATCTAGCATTGAGTGAGCTTACTTCACTCAACGCATGTAGAATTAGACAGAATTTCTGTCTCTCCACATGCCTATATTGTGACCATATGTCTAATCAATGTAATAAGGACTAACCTGCATGCATGAAATTAAATATACATCAAATACAACAATGTGTATACCATTGATTTGTTTGATTTCTTCAAATCTGGTATATTGGAATCAATGGACCCAACAATCTTCCTCTATTTGAAGAAGTCAAAACACCACTTCAAAAAACTTTGTCAATGATATACACTAACATATGCAGCAACAATATACAACAACTTATAACACAAGATGGTTAAGAGTTGCCACTCGCCCATTTTTTGCTAGTGTAGTGAGCATCACTTACTCCCCCTGCTTTGATACATGGTTCACCTTTTACCATTTGTATGGGAACACCACCTGCATACCATTTGGAAGCTCCCCATGTTGCTCCCCCTGCTTTGCTGCTTCTTCTCCCCTCTTTTGACTTCTGTAGAATAGTTAGGGAGAAACTAACCATCTTTGGTTATCTTCTCCCCCTTTTTGATTACAGATAATCCACTAATGCTGGACTTTCTCCCCCTCACCAAGAGCAATTTCTATCAACTTTTTTGATATTCATTATACTCCATCCTGCTAGATAAAGTATTTTCTGCAGCAAAATAATATGAAGAGCAACTGAAGTTATACCAAGTTCAACATTTCCAACTCAAACTTGAAGGTGTTGAACTTTGCTTCTTCTTGTGGCTTGGTGAAAATATCAGCCACTTGCTTTTCTGTTGGAACAAACAGAAGACTAATATCCTCACATTCCATATGCGCTCTTATAATGTGATATCTAATCTCCATTTACTTAGTCTTGCTATGTGAGACAAGATTCCTAACTATAGAGATTACACTAGTAGAATCACAAAATAAAGAGCTTTTACTTAGCTGAATGTTATAATCCTGAAGTTGATGTTGGATCCATAACAACTGTGTACATCATCTCCCTGCAGCTATGTATTATGACTCTACAGTAGAAATAGAAACACTTGTTTGCTTCTTGCTGCTCCATAAAAGTAGCTTTTTTCTTAGAAACTAACAAGACTCTGATGTGTTTTTCCTGTCTTCTTTGCAGCCTGTAAAGTCTGCATCTGAAAAGCCTATTAGTTCAAAATCCCTATTCTTAGGGTACTAAAGGTCAAGATATGATGTGCCCTTCAGATATCTCAAAATCCTCTTAGCAACAGAGTAATGAGATTCTTTAGGGCATGCCTGATATCTAACACAAACACATATATCATACATAATATCTGGCCTACTAGCAGTTAGGTATAGAAGGGATCCAATTGTCCCTCTATACAAAGTTTGATCAACTGGTTTCACTGCCTCATCTTTGTCTAAAGACATAGTTGACCCCATGGGAGTTTTTATGGTGGAGGCATTCTCCATCCCAAAATTTTTAATTAACTCCCTGATAAACTTAGACTGAGATATGAATAATCCATTGTCAGTTTGTCTTACTTGTAAACCCAAGAAGAACTTAAGTTCACCCATACTACTCATCGCAAACTTCCCTTGCATAAATTTGGCAAACTTTCTGCAAAAGGTTGTCATCAGTAGATCCAAAGATAATGTCATCAATATATATCTGGACTAGAATGATCTTGCCCTTGGATTCCCTTAAAAATAAGGTCTTGTCTATCTTCCCCTTGAGAATTTGTTCTCAATGAGGAAGCTACATAGGGTTTCATATCATGCTCTAGGAGCTTGTTTCAACTTATATAAAATGTTCCTAAGTCTATAAACAAAATTTAATTTGTTAGGAACAACAAAACCTGGAGGTTGTTCAACATAGACTTCTTCCTTCAAGTCTCCATTCAAGAATGTTGATTTCACATCCATCTAGTAGACTCTGAAACCTTGGTATGCAGTATATGCAAGGAACAGTCTAATGGCTTCTAGTCTTGCTACAGGGACAAATGTTTGATCAAATTCAATACATTCTTCTTATATGTACCCTTGAGCTACCAGTCTAGGTTGTTCTTGGTTATAATACTATTTTCATCAAGTTTATTCATGCAGATCCACTTGGTTCCAATGACATTATGTCCTTGTTGTAACACCCCCATCCGTCACATGAAATATAACAGAAGGTCCGGTCGGGGCCCCACGCCATATTCCACAGACAGTTAATGGAGTTACGCATTAATACCAAATTAGCAGCATAGGATTACACATCCTAACTCAGAGCATTCTAACGGAAGCTTTTAAAATAGTTATAAGAACCCAAACCAAAACATAAATGTCCATTAAAACCCAAAGTAGGAATGATAGTACAAATACACCAAAACTTTGGCCTTATGGCCTTACAAAAGTTTAATTAAACAATAAATGTCTTCCATACATCGGCATGCAGGTCGGTCACACATGAGCATAAAAAGTAAACATTCACTTTGGCCTTCAAGGGACGGCACAACAACTAGGGCTTCAGCCCGCTACTTGCCACTAGGCTCCACAGCACCTGCAATCAACATTCCACTGCAGCGGTGACAAACAAAATCAACGGTCAGCTAAAGCTGACCAAATTATAACGACCCCACCCCTTACATAGGATGGCGGTGCTCCTTCCCTGCAATTTATTATCATATCTAGACATTAAAGTAAAAGTATAACATCAGCATACTTCACCACAGGTGTAGGCCCGCACGGCCTCACACCCCGTGCTCTCAGGGCACTTACTCGGTGAACCCGGTCCGAACCCAGCTTGTTTCCCAGTCCACCACCGCCCCCAGGACGACAAACAACGTAAGCATTAAAGTCCTTTCAGCCAAAGCCTAGACTCTCTCTCCAAGCCATTGACAAGTCCCATGTACCTTAGTTCGCTTTAACCGAACCACTTGGAGTGGGTAAGGATCCACCAGCCCATTGCTCACCTCGCCAGGACCATTTAGCCATCGACGCGGGACAAGCTTCACAGAATCCCAAAGTATCGATCATACAACAGTACATAGCCCTACTATGTATAAGGCTGGCTTTCAGGCCACCAATACGGTAGAACTTCTCTTCTGCCCATAATTTTGGGTGCACCTTGGTGTTAATCCCCAAGACCCCTTGCAGCAATCTACCACGTAGAAACCCGAGAAACATACGGCACTGAGTATTCTCCGGCAATCAATGCATAATGAAAACATCACCGATCCAGACCAACTTATCCGGGTAGGCTTCACACACCATGCTTATATCCGTACTTCGATTCCAGACTCTATATGCAAGATTACGAGGACTATTCATGTCCACCCGAAGGAAATACCACACACTCACCGCATAATCGCGAGAGCGGGTTTCCTATGCAAAAAGGAAGAGGACTTCACATGTCCAAGAAGAGAATCGTTACCCTAGAGGTTCTCTTCAGCCCCATGGAAAACTAGCTGGATGAAAAGCACTACAACAGCCTCGCCTCCGTGGATCTGGACTCGGTTTGCGATTCAGAGCACCGAAACTCCACCAGCGGCCGAATTTCTCCTTCTCCTTATTCCTTGCTCTCCCCTCTCTCTAACACTTTAGAAAGAGAAAGCCTTAAGAGAAATGAGGGTTTCACCCCTACTCCAGGCCTTATAACAACAAGGAGAAAACTGTACCCTTGGATCCCATTTTAAGGAAATGAACGACCACGATTCGCACCTAAAATCACTTTCTTGGGCCGAACATGGCTTGTGACACGCCCGTATCAAAGGCCGTGTGCCTCAAGCAACGTAAGAAATCGCCGCGTCCCGACCCGGACACGGTTTCTCGACACGCCCGTGTCAACTTTTGACATGCCCGTGTCGACCAGTACACGCTTGTGTTCCAGGCCATGTTCCTCACCCGACACAACCCGGCTAACACAGAGCAGGACACGGCCCTGGACACGCCTATGTCTCAAGCCGTGTGCCCGACCTCCAAGGATCATCGAATGCATTTCGTTGACCACACGGAAAATCTTTGAACTCATAGCAGGACACGGCCATGGACACAACCATGTCCCAGGCTGTGTGACCCTTATCAGGCCCCAGATTGGCCTTAAGACGCTACTAGGTCATTTCCGAGTTTTGGGGCATTACAATTCTCCCCCCTTAAATGAATTTCGTCCCGAAATTATGGAATAGAAAGTACTCAAACTTAAACGGTACCTGAGTAGAAGAGCTCGGGATACTCCTCAAGCATGGTCTGCTCTCGCTCCCACGAAAGCTCCTCACGACCGCAGTTGTCCCATCGGACTTTGACCATCCTGATGTCTTTGTTACGAAGTCACTTGACTTTAGAGTTCTCAATGCAAACGGGCTTGACCTTCGTTGTCAACCCACTATCAACAGGTACCTGATCGACCACAATCACTTGTGAAGGCTCTTGCACCGCCTTCCGCAACACCGATATGTGGAATACGTCGTATAGACCACTCAGTTCCACTGATAACTTTAGTCGATAAGCTGCTTCACCAATTCGCTCTAGAATCTCAAACGGTTCAAGGTCCCTCAGACTCAACTTATTCATGCGTCGTACCCGTGAGACACCCTTGACCGGCTTAATTTTCAAATATACCCAGTCACCAACAGCGAACTTAACGTTCCTATGCTTGACATTATAGTATTTAGCTTGCCTGTCCCGAGCGATCAATAATCATTCTCGTATTGTTTGTACCAACGAAGTAGAGCCTTCCACTTCTTATCGTTTGTACAGCTTCGACTCACCCGTCTCCAACCAAGACAACGATGTGCGACATTTTCTACCATAAAGGGCCTCGAAGGGCGCCATTTGAATACTCACTTGGTAGCTGTTGTTATAAGCAAACTCCACCATGTACATGTGATCTTACCACCGCTTTCCAAAATCTAAGACGCACATGTGAAGCATGTCCTCCATCGTCCTATTGACCCTCTCGGTCTAACCATCCGTCTGCGGATGAAAGGCCGTGCTGAAATTCAGCTTGGTTCCAAACATTTGTTACACCAACCTCCAGTCATTGGACGTGAAGCACCCATCTCGGTCATTCACGATGCTGCGGGGCACACCGTATAGTCGAACAATGTTATCTACATAGAGTTTTGCTAGCTTATCCACTGAATCATCCTTCCTATTCGGAATGAAGTGCGACACCTTTGTCAATCGATCTACGATCACCCAGATGGCGTCGTTTCCCTTCTACGACCTTGGCAACCCATGCACAAAATCCATTGAAATATCGTCGAACTTCCACTCCGGGATAGGTAAGGACTTCAAGAAACCTCCGAGCTTCTGGCACTCCACCTTCACCAAGGCACACGTTTGACACTTTGCCACATAAAGTGCCATGTCCTTCTTAAGTTCTGTCCACCAGAAAAACTTTTTCATATCACAATACATTTTCGTTCTCCCTGGGTGAATCGAGTGCTTGGTATGATGAGCCTCGTACATCAATTCCTCCCACAGTTTACCCACATTTGGGACGCACAGACGACTGTCCCTCCATAATAGTCCATCAACAACACCAAATTGGGAATTTGACCAATCCAAAGCCTCATCCATGGTCTGCTTCATGTTGCTATCCAAATCCAGAGCCTATCGAATCCTATTAGCAAGGTCATACTGCATCTCTATCCAGTTTAATTATGCTTCGACACTCGTTTGATTGTCAACACAAGAGATCTCTAATGCCTCCAAATTCCGAATCAAACGCTCGTCATGAACTGACAACCAGTTGGCCTGCGCGGGGGCCCTGCGACTCAACTCATCCGCCACTGCATTGCCTCTCCCAGACACATAATGTATCTTGAATGTGTAGTCACCCAGGAACTCCATCCACCTCCGCTGACGCATGTTTAGGTCCTTTTGAAACAACAAGTGCTTCAGGCTCTTGTGATCGGTATAGATATCGACCTTCACACCGTATAGGTAATGCCTCCACAGCTTCAGAGCAAATATCATGGCCGCTAACTCCAAGTCATGGACCAGATAATTCCTCTCGTGCACCTTCAGCTAACGCAAGCCATAAGCTCTTACACTCCCATGCTGTAATAGACCACAACCTAAGCCACTGCCCGAAGCATCACTGTAAATCTCAAATCCTTTGGTCCCACTCGGCGAACATAGAATAGGCGTCGTGGTCAACCGACTTTTCAGTTCTTCAAAAGCTTGCGTGCACTCCAGCAACCACACAAACTTTTGATCTTTCCTCGTCAAAGACGTGAGGAGTAACGCTATCCGCGAGAAGTTCTCTACGAAGCGCCTGTAGTAGTCGGCGAGTCCAAGGAAACTTCAGACTTCTGCCATTGTAGATAATACAGGCCGCTGCCGTATCGCAACTATCTTCGCCGGATCTACCGCAATCCCTTCTCCACTAACTATATGACCAAGGAATGCTCTGAGGATAACCAGAATTCGAATTTGGAGAATTTGACATAAAGTTGATTCCTCCTCAATGTCTCCAACACCATATGCAAATGCTTGAAATGATCATCCACGCACTGCGAGTACACCAATATATCGTCGATAAAGAATATCACGAAGCGGTCCAAGTACTCTCTAAATGTTTTGTTCATCAAATCCATAAACATGGATGGCGCATTAGTCAGCCCAAACGGCATGACGGTGAACTCATAATGCACATAACGTGTGCTGAAAGCTGTCTTGGGGATGTCACTTTCACTTATCCGCAGCTGATAGTATCCGGATTTCAGATTCAACTTTGAGTACACAGTCGACCCCACCAGCTGGTTGAACAGATCATCTATCCTTGGGATCAGATACTTATTCTTCTCCGTTAGCTTATTCAACTCCCGGTAATCAATACAAAGTCGTAAATTTCTGTCCTTCTTCTTAACAAAGAGGGCTGGTGCGCTCCAAGGCGATGAACTTGGATGCACATAACCTTGATCCAATAGTTCTTGAAGCTGTGCTTTCAATTCTGCCATCTCCTTAGGCGCTAACCGATACAGAGAGCGTGAGACATGTTTGGCACCTGACACCAGCTCAATAGTGAAGTCGATCTCTCGCTGAGGCGGAACTCCAGGGAGATTATCAGGGAACACGTCAGGATACTCAGATACAACATGGATATAGTCCATACTAGGCTTAGGCTTCAAAGCCTCCACTAATGTGAAAAACAGCTCTGCACCAGCACGAACTGCCTTAAACACCTGGAGAGCAGACATCAAAGTCTTGCTAGACCCTTTCATGCCCGCAAATGTCGTCTCACAATCAGTTCCCAATTTGACCTCCTTGCGGTTGTAATTAATGTATGCCCACTGCTTCGAGAGCCAGTCCATCCCAAATATCACGTCGAAGTCCACTATTGGCAGTAGTGATGCTTTCAAGTCAAACTCTTGACTCCCGATCCGTATCTTTACGCAACAAACTCTATCCGCGCGCATTGAACACCTATTAGGCAACAACACATCCAATTTGTCCCTTGCCATCGAGGAAGGTACTCCGATGCGCGATACAGATACTTCGGACAAAAAGGAATGCAAAGCTCCCGTATCGAACAGTGCTCTCGCTGGATAATTGAAAATCAAAACAAAGCCAAGCACAAGCAGTCATAAGCTAACGCGCAAAAAGGTAACAAATATATAAAGTTAATCTGCTTTTAATTAACTCATACCTGTCACCACGTCGGTCTGTTTTATGTCCTCCTGAAGGCCAAGATTGTACACTCTAGGCTGGGCTGGAGCATAGTGGGATGCGGTTGACTCCACTGCCTTCCCCTTTTCCTCGTATATTGCTCCAGCCTGCCTCTCGGACTTTGGACGTCCGCTCCAGCACTCTCGGGCAAAATGCCCCGGCTTTCCACAGTTGTAGTAAGAACCTTTAGCTCGGCCCGTGGTTGCCCCAGACTCACCAGAAGAAGGGGCTAGACTCGAAGTCCTAGCCTTCTTGTTCCACTTATGGAACTTAGACTTCGAGGTGTTCGACACCTTGAACTCCATCTTCTGCACACCCAAGTCTTTTCTCCCTTGGATTCTCTTCAGATCTCTTTCCATTGATCGGTCCGAACTGACTAAGGTTAGGAAACCTTGCGTCACAGGTCCAACGAGTAGTACCCTCAGGTCATCGTGCAGACCCTCAAAAAACCGGTTGGTCTTACGCTCTTCATCGCCAAACGTAGGGGAAGCGTAATGGCCCAACCGTATGACTTCGTGGAGGTACTCGTCCACGCTACTGACTCCTTGCTTCAACCTCAGAAACTGATTCTCCATCTCAATTCTCTCAACGGAGGGTAGGTATCTAGCCAAGAACAGCCTTGAGAATTCCTCGATCGAGACGTCGGCGAGTTGTCTCCCAAATAAGTGATGCTGCTCCAGATCTTCCCACCATAACCTTGCCTTGCCATCTAGCAGGAAAGTGGCTATGGCGGTCTTCTGCCATTCCTCCATTTCCGTTGTCGACAAGATTCTCTTAACTCTAGCGAGCCAATCCTCGGCTTGAGTTGGGGTTCCAGCCCCTCTAAATATTGGAGGACTGAAACTCATCACATGTTTAAGTTGTCTTTTTGTCGCTCTTCTTGGCGGCAAAGGTTCTTCTACCACGCATTCCACAACTCTAGGCTCTGCCGCTCGAAGCGGTTCATGTTCCATCGTAGGGGCTGGGTGCTGCACTTGCCTTGCTGGCTGGGTGTTTATCATTGCAAACACCGCTTCCGCTACAAGTCTTATAGTTTCTGCTGGAGGAGTGGTTGCAGGCACGTCATTGGGTTCACTACTTGCCTCAGAAAGCGGGTGTTCTGACTGTTTTGCGCCACTCCTGGTCACCTATAATCGTATAACACACCATTAAGTGACCAAACAAAATTGCAAAAAGCAATTATATGAACACGCATGTTCCTCAAACATATGTATTTCCATTCCTAAGTGGACATTCATGGGTTCTTTTCATATTATAACGATGACGCACATACATGTGCTCACCACCCCTTAAAAGAATTCACCTACGAATTCAAATAAGCAAGACCGATGCCATAGTCTGATACCAAATTGTAACACCCCCATCTGTCACATGAAATATAACAGAAGGTCCGGCTGGGGCCCCACGCCATATTCCACAGACAGTTAGTGGAGTTACGTATTAATACCAAATTAGCAGCATATGATTACGCATCATAACTCAGAGCATTCTAGCGGAAGCTTTTAAAACAGTTATAAGAACCCAAACCAAAGCATGAATGTCCACTAAAACCCAAAGTAGGAATGATAGTACAAATACACAAAACTTTGGCCTTATGGCATTACAAGAGTTTACTTAAACAATAAATATCTTTCATACATCGGTACGCAGGCCGGTCACACATGAGCATAAAAAGTAAACATTTGCTTTGGCCTTCAAGGGCCGACACAGCAATCAGGGTTTCAGCCCGCTACTTGCCACTAGGCTCCGCAGCACCTGCAATCAATATTCCACCGCAGCGGTGGCCAACAAAGCAACGGTCAGCTAAAGCTAACCAAATTATAATGACCACACCCCTTACATGGGGTGGCAGTGCTCCTTCCCTATAATTTATTAGCATAGCCAGACATTAAAGTGAAAGTACAACATCAACACACTTCACCACAGGTGTAGGCCCGCACGGCCTCACACCCCATGCTCTCAGGACACTTACTCGGTGAACCCGGTCCGAACCCAGCTAGTTCCGCAGTCCACCACCACCCCCAGGATGACAAACAACGTGGTCATTAAAGTCCTTTCAGCTGAAGCCTAGACTCGCTCTCCAAGCCATCGACAAGTCCCATGTACCTTAGTTCGCTTTAACCGAACCACTTGGAGTGGGCAAGGATCCACCAGCCGTTGCTCACCTCGCCACGGCCATTTATCCATCGACACGGGACAAGCTTCACCGAATCCCAAAGTATCAATCATACAACAGTACATAGCTCGGCTATGTACAAGGTTGGCTCTCAGGCCACCAATACGGCAGAACTTTGCTTCTGCCCAGAATTTCGGGTGCACCTTAGAGTTAATCCCCAAGACTCCCTACAACAATCTACCATGTAGAAACCCGAAAAACATACGACATGGAGTCTTCTCCGGCAATCAATGCATAATGAAAACATCACCGATCCAGACCAAGTTGTCCGGGTAGGCTTCACAAACAATGCCTATGTCCGTACTTCGATTCCAGACTCTATATGCAAGATTACGGGGACTATTCATGTCCACCCGAAGGAAATACCACACACTCACTACACACTCGAGAGAGCGGGTTTTCTATGCAAAAAGGAAGAGGACTTCACATGTCCAAGAAAAGAATCATTACCCTAGAGGTTTGCTTCGGCCCCATTGAAAACTAGCTGGATGAAAAGCACCGCAACGACCTCACTTCCGCGGATCTGGACTGGGTTCGCGATTTGGAGCTCTGAAGCTCCACCGGCGGCCGGATTTCTCCTTCTCCTTCTTCCTTGCTCTCCCCACTCTCTAACAATTTAGAAAGAGAAAGCCTTAAGAGAAATGAGGGTTTCACCCCTACTCCCGGCCTTATAACAGCAAGGACAAAACTGGACCCTTGGATCCCATTTGAAGGAAATGAACGACCACGATTCGCACCTAAAATCACTTTCCTAGTCCGAACACGACTTGTGACACGCCCGTGTCAAAGGCCGTGTGCCTCAAGCAACGTAAGAAACCGTCATGTCCCGACCAGGACACGGTTTCTCGACACGCCCGTGTCAACTTTTGATATGCCCGTCTCGACCAGTACACACATGTATTACAGGCCGTGTTCCTCACCCGACACAGCCCGACTAACACAGAGCAGGACACGGCCCTGGACAAGCCCGTGTCTCAGGCCGTGTGCCCGACCTCCAAGGATCGTCGAATTCATTTCGTCGACCACTCAAAAAATCGTCGAACTCGTAGCAGGACACGGCCATGGACACGCCCGTGTCCTAGGTCGTGTGACCCTTATCAGGTCCCAGATTGGACTTAAGACACTACCGAATCATTTTTGTGTTTTGGGTCGTTATACTTGTGGTCTAGGAACCAACTTTCATGCCTTATACCTTTTAAACTGGTTCAGTTCCTCTTGCATAGCTACAATATAGAACTGATCTATGTTTACCTCTTCAAATTTCTTGGGCTCTACTTGTGACAAGAAATTGGAGTACATTGCTGAAAGTTATTCAGTTGTCTACCAAAATCACCTGGAGGGGGGTGAATAGGTGTTTTGTGCGTCTTTTTGCAGAATAAAAATTTAGAGATCTATGCACACAAAAATCTACCAAGCATTCACAGACGACAAGAGATTTATAGTGGTTCCCCAACCTTGGGTACATCCACTTTCCACTCACCGGTCTAGCAAAGCACTAGACTCGGCTACTCCACTATATCGGATTGAAAACCAATCCTACGCCTCGGAACAAAGTTCCTACAATCTCGATCCACAACACGGATCTACACTCGGAAGATAAAAACTTCCTACAACTCCGAGACAAAAGCTCCTACACTCGGAGAGGAATCTCCTACAAAAATAAATGGAGAAAATGAAATACAAACAGTAATTTTCTCAGATCTGGAAAATCTCAGCCAAAGTCTTCTTCTTTGATCTTTGCAGATTTATCAGAAAATGTTGAAGAAGAGGCTCGATAAGATCTGGATCTGGAATTTCTTTGACTCACACGATCCGAGAGATGATGAGGAGTTGAAGAACAATCTCGATCTGTAAGTCAACCTCGATCTAAATCTTCTTGGACGAAAACCCTAGGCAATCTGCACGAAGAACTGCGGCGACGGCTTCTGTTTTTAGAAAGAGAAAATAGGATTCAGAAAACTTAGAATATTTCTTTGACAGCTTGTTGTTAGGGTTAAACGATTTGACAAGACCTTATATAAGATCTCCCTAACGGTCATAATTAGCATTAATGACGTGCACGTGGACCAATCACGTCACAGCATTTGAAAATTCCATCGATTATGGACTTAGCAAAATTCTGGAAAAGATCTCTGATTTACTCGAGTAAAAGATGAGATACTCGAGTACAAATATGATTACTCGAGAGGATAGAAACAGACTACTCGAGCAGAAGTCCTTGGGAAAATTCTGAACAAAATTAGTAATCACTCGAGTGAGATAAGAAACACTCGAGTGCTAGAAGTATTACACGAGACGTGGAGATGAACTACTCGAGTACTAGAAGGATTACTCGAGAGAAAGACTTAGCGAATTTTCTGGGAGATGAATTCTGGTAACTCGAGTACTGAAACTGGACTACTCGAGAAGTAGATTATCTACTTGAGTAAAGGAATTCTGCTACTCGAGTATAGGACTCAGAAAAATTCTGAGAGTTAAAAGTTGGTCACTCAAGTATTGGAGCTGGGCTACTCGAGAAGTAGAAAGACTACTTGTACAACCCCGTGTCCGGCGAGCGGGTCCCGCCAGGAAGGTCGAGCAGACCTGGTCCCGCGACCCGCACCCGACGGCAAAACATATATACGACAGAAGGGCTGGCCCGCTCCCGCCCATTTCAGGCGAGCGAGCCGGTGAGGCGAGCGAGCGGGTCGCGCAAAGAGTCCTTGGTCAAAGCAGATGAGTTTGGCGACCCGCGACTAGCGAGTCGTTCGGAGTCGCGGTGACCGCCGGCCAACCCCCACACGCGACCTGGCTGCCGGTCCGCCCGACAGAAGACAGGCAGGTCGCGACGGCTCGGCTCGCGCTCGCCCAGGGAGGATAGGCGAGCCACGAGAGCCAGGTCGCGCCCACCTCCCGCGGAGGGGGATTGGAGGCGAGTTGACTCCCCGTGGGGTGCGAATAGCTACTCAGGACAGCGGAGCTTCGCTGTTGGCAGACCATGCCGGACTACGCATAGCCCCTTAGAAAAGCGGAGTTTGGCTGTTGGCAGACCCAACCAGGGGTTTTTTTTTTGGTATTTTCAGGTCAGTTCTTTTGGTTATTGGCAGTTCAGGTTCCAAAAAGCTATAAATAAGACCCAAGGGGTACCACAGAGGGCACGCTTTCAGTGCCTCCTTACTCTCATTCTCAAGTGCTCTCTGAGGGTACCTTAGCTCGGTTTCTGGATAAGGAGGGGAAGCGCTCAGAGATCTTCCAGGTTTGTGGTGGGACCTCCCTGCCGAGCCCTTGGGTCTGTTCTTTCTTGTCTCTTTCGTTGTTTCTCTTGTAGGAGCAAAGTAGGCGCGAGACCACCCCTTCCCCAAGGGTCGAACTCCACAAGAGGCCGGATTCCGGTTTCAACATTTTGGTGCAGTGAGCGTGGAGAGTGACCAGCACAGAAGAACTCAGGCGAACATCATGGCTATAGAAGTGGAACCAGGTGACGACCACGGTCATGCGTTGACACTTTGTGTGTAAGGTCCTCATACTCAGAGTTGTCCCCTCCCATAGCTGTTGTTTGAATCCCATAGCATTTGGAGTAAGATTTGCACCTATTTGAAGCGCTTCTACCTATGAAAACCAGTGTATCCCCACTTATTGCATCAACGAGAAACCTGAAGGTTATTATCTTCAAGATCGAGTAGGAGAGCAGCTGAGAGGTATTATGAGCCGGGGTGGCCGAAAAGGGTTCCCTCCCTAGCGGTAGTATGTTGTCTCTTCCTTGCAATTCAGTAGCGGTCAAGTTTTCTCTTTATTACCGATTCGCCTCGAGCTTCTGAGAGCTTCAAGGGTTAGCCTCGCGATCGACTCCGGAAGCCAAACGTCCAACTTGTTCCTTCTAAATAGCCCAGTTCGGATGATGGGACGATGCCTCGGGACTCTAAGCGCTATTGTAAGACCGAGCCTCTGCACTGACGGCCGAGATCAGCTCCCCCCTTGCACGTCGGCCTATGTCCCCCCGATTGCATCTCTCTTCCGATTGGAGGAATTATTAGGAACAGGCTCGGACGCCAGCTTCCCGATTTGACGACTTCAAGATCATATCTCTTATGTATAGAATGGGTCCTCCATTTGCAAAAGCATCGGTGCAATTAACTCTCCAGCACCTCTTAAGTAAATAAGATGTCTCCATCTCGAGCAAAGTCAAGTGGCGGTAGTTTTGGACCCCGAGCAGATCCCGCTGCCAGGCTCTCACCTAGCTGGCAGGGCCGGAAGTCACTCGGTGTCATCCGTGGGCCTCGAGCAGATCCCGCTGTCAGGCTCTCACCTAGCTGGCAGGGCCGGAAGTCACTCGATGGCGGTAGTTTTGGACCCCGAGCAGATCCCGCTGCCAGGCTCTCACCTAGCTGGCAGGGCCGGAAGTCACTCGGTGTCATCCGTGGGCCTCGAGCAGATCCCGCTGTCAGGCTCTCACCTAGCTGGCAGGGCCGGAAGTCACTCGATGGCGGTAGTTTTGGACCCCGAGCAGATCCCGCTGCCAGGCTCTCACCTAGCTGGCAGGGCCGGAAGTCACTCGGTGTCATCCGTGGGCCTCGAGCAGATCCCGCTGTCAGGCTCTCACCTAGCTGGCAGGGCCGGAAGTCACTCGATGGCGGTAGTTTTGGACCCCGAGCAGATCCCGCTGCCAGGCTCTCACCTAGCTGGCAGGGCCGGAAGTCACTCGGTGTCATCCGTGGGCCTCGAGTAGATCCCGCTGTCAGGCTCTCACCTAGCTGGCAGGGCCGGAAGTCACTCGATGGCGGTAGTTTTGGACCCCGAGCAGATCCCGCTGCCAGGCTCTCACCTAGCTGGCAGGGCCGGAAGTCACTCGGTGTCATCTGTGGGCCTCGAGCAGATCCCGCTGTCAGGCTCTCACCTAGCTGGCAGGGCCGGAAGTCACTCGATGGCGGTAGTTTTGGACCCCGAGCAGATCCCGCTGCCAGGCTCTCACCTAGCTGGCAGGGCCGGAAGTCACTTGGTGTCATCCCTAGCCTCGAAAAGATCCCACTGCCAGGCTCTCACCTAGCTGGCAGGGCCGGAAGTCACTCGATGGAATGAGTTTGGACCCCCGAGAATCCCGCTGCCAGGTTCCCACTTAGCTGGCAGGGCCGGAAGTCACTCGGTGTCATCCCTAGCCTCGAGAAGATCCCGCTGCCAGGCTCTCACCTAGATGGCAGGGCCGGAAGTCACTCGATGGAATGAGTTTGGACCCCGAGAAGATCCCGCTGCCAGGCTCCCACTTAGCTGGCAGGGCCGGAAGTCACTCGGTGTCATCCCTAGCCTCGAGAAGATCCCGCTGTCAGGCTCTCACCTAGCCGGCAGAGCTGGAAGTCACTCGATGGAATGAGTTTGGACCCCGAGGAGATCCCGCTGCCAGGCTCTCACCTAGCTGGCAGGGTCGGAAGTCACTCGGTGTCACCCCTAACCCCGAGGAGATCCCGCTGCCAGGCTCTCACCTAGCTGGCAGGGCCGGAAGTCACTCGGTGTCACCCCTAGCCTCGAGAAGATCCCGCTGCCAGGCTCTCACCTAGTTGGCGGGGGCGGAGGTCACTCAACAGCAATAACTTGCGACCCAGAACGAATCACGCTGCCGGACTCCCACCTAGCCGGCGAGGCTGGGAACTACTCAAACGATGTTAACAACATGACAGAATCAAAAAAATTAATCAAAAAGGGGAGGGGTCTAACATAGCCCCCCCAGCCCCAGGAAAGGCGGCCGAGCGGAGGCGAGAACCTGGGCGAGAGTCCGCAAGAAATCAGGCAATACAGACGAGGGACGAGTCGGCTCGCCTCACTCGGCGGGCGAGCAGCCGCCTCATCGAGGCCGGGCCGCAGGGGCAGGTCGCGTCGCACGACAATAGCAAATGTATAAATAAGGCGGGCGAGAGAGCATTTATAAAAGCAACAATAGCTGAAAAACACGAAGTATAGGCGCAGCCCGCGCGTACATCTCAAAACAGGTAAACATAGATGATAATATACACCTAAAAAATAAATGTCAAAAGGCAGGGGAGACGCGAGATCCGGGGCGAGAAGTCCTAAATGGGCTGGAAGGCTTTGTCCCCAGGGTCCGGCACGGGGAGAAATAGCGCCGGCACCACGTCTTCCGCCGAGAGTTCCGCCGCCTCGCTCGTAAGGAGATCCGCGCGTCGCAGAATTTGCATCGTATACTTCGCGGCGCTGGCGGCGTTCTTTTGCATCAGCACTTCCAAGTCGTAGTCGGAGTGGTGCTCGAGCGGACAGACCCTGCTGTCTGGAGGAGGGACAGCGGCGGCGGCCTCCAGCTCGCGTACCCGCGCCTCCAGCGCCGCTTTGTCCTGACCAAGGGTGGCGATCTCGGCACCCATCCGGCTCACCGTCGCCGCATCCTGGGAAAAGGAAGGAGAAGAATCGTGAGTTGTATTCGCGAGAAGGGGCGGTAGTTCAGGGTGAGTACGTACCACCCCGCCCAGGTACTGCGCGAGGGTCTCCTCTGCCGCGTCGGCCCGCCTCCTCTGAAGGTTCGCGTCCTCCAGAGCGAGCTTCTGAGCCTCCTCCCTCTCGTCCGCCAGCTTCTTCAGGGAGGTGGCGTTCCGCTCCAGCTGAGTGCAGCGCCTCCCTACCATGTGAGCTAGCTCCAGGCCGCGTAGCTGGGCCCGCGCGCTTTCATGAACCAATACTCGCATCGCCTCTTTGTCGTAGATGGCGGCGTCTTCTCGCGAGTACAGGCCGAACGAGAAGTTGTAGGCTTCCCCGTCGATGGTGTCCTGCTCCATCCAACTCGGCAGCAAGGTCGAGATCGCGGCGCGATTCGACTCCTTGTCCCACGAAAGGAGCGGAGCGCCGAGCTCGTCCAGATATCTCTCGCCGTAGCCGAAGTTGCGGTGACCCCTCGGCATCGGTTCCGCAGCAACTTGAGACCCGCCCGGCGGCGCGGAGGTGCCCGCCGCCCTGACCGGGGAGTCGCTGGTCGAAGCAACCAGCGGGGGCGAAGGGCCCTCGGCCGGTAGGACCGCAGGGGCCTTGCCCTTCCTTTGGCTCGCGGTGGGTTGCTGATCCGCGGTCTTCGCCACCTTCGGCGGAGGGGCGGGCTGTCCGCCACCCGGCCGCTTCTTGGCCGGGACTGACGGGATGTCGCGCTGAGCGGCATCCGCAGCCTGAGCTCGGGCGAGAACCCCGGGGGGAATCCGAGCGCTCTCGTAAGGGGGGTGAAGAGGGATGTTGCGCTTGCCTGCCAGGAAGAAGGGGTGAGGTAAAGGAAAAAAGAGGGTAAGGCATAACAGCGGCGAGTGGCAAACCTCCCCCTGGCGGGACGACGACGAGGTCGTCAAGATGGCGGCGCAGGTACACGACCTCAAAATTCTTCCCGGCAAAGAACGTGCACAAGTCAGCTTCATGGCCCCCTAGGCTGGGCGGACGGTAGCTCGGCTCACTAAGCTGCACCGGCGAGAAGGGGATGTTGCCGAAATCCCCTTTGACAAAAAGGAACTTTTTGAGCCAATTATGACTCTTATTGACTGTCTCCCGCACCTTGAGGTGGGCGCTGGAGAAGTAGGCGGTCCCGTCCCGATTCGCCCGGAAGGAGAACAGCTTCCGGAAAACGGCGAGGCTGAACTCCACTCGCTCCTCTCGCAGGAAGCAGGCGAACCCCACCATGACGGCTATGGAGTTCGGGGTCATCTGACCTAGGACGACCCCGAAGTATTTCAGCACCTGGCACACCTCGGGCCACAGGGGGAGTCGCAGGCCCACCTCAAAGTGAGCTAGCGGGATGGCGAGCTCGTTCCTGGATAAGTCGTTGATCTTTTCCCCATCCCCGGGTCGTCTCGCAGAAAAGCCCGGCAGCACGTGGTCGCCAAGAGCATCCAGGTACTCGCGTTCAGAGATGACAGCGCGAGGAAAATCGTGCTCTGAGAAAGTCCAAGCGCACTTACTTCGTCCGTCCACGTCGCCGCCGCCTCCGCCCATTCCCATCAGATCACCGCCGAACGCGCGAGACAGATCCAGAAGGCGAGCGCGAGCCGTACTTCGCGGGAAAGAGGAAGCGAGAGGACGTTTGGAATCGGTGAGGGAATAAGAGCCGGCAAGGCCTATTTATAGGGAAAGAGAAAGGGCGGGAACTTCCCGCCGAAAGAGGGGGTGCAGATAGCAAAAATCAGCCCGACGGTTCGACTTCCCCGCGCGCAACCGCACCCCAAAGGCCGATCAGGCGCGGGTCTCGCCCGGCCGCGTCCGCGGAAGACCCGAGCGGGCGAGTCTCGGCCCGCACCCGCCCGGGATTCCGCGCGAGTCGGGAGGCTCCCGTCTGGCGAGCTCCTTGGCTCGCCCTCGCCCCGATCAGCACGAGGGGAAGAGCGGATCTTTCCCTTAACCAGCCCGCAGAAAGCAAAAGCAACAGCATGATATTTTCAATAAACCTCAGCAGTAAAAAGTTAGGCCCATAGGCGGGCAAAAAGAGTCGCAAGTGGTTACAAATACAAGATAACTTTGAAATAACAGCAACCCCGCGGTATCCCGCAGGCGGGGGGCAGAAGACTGGATCAGTACTCGACCCACTTCCACCTGTGCCGCCGCTTCGTTCCCGATCGCGGCGGCACGCGAGGGTCGTGGTAATCGCGAACCGCCACCAGTTCCCGCTGAGCCAGGCCGACTTGCTCTGTGGCGATCCTAAGATGCCCCTCGGCTCGCGTTATGTGCACGCCCGGTGAAGTGACATCGTCATCTTCCGCTGCGCGTGGAGGTCCCTCCAAGGCCGCGAGCCGGGCCTCGGTCTCGGCCTTGTCTTCATCGACCCTCTTCGCGATTTCCTGCAGCAGCAGCGTGTGTTTTTGGAACAGCCGCGTCACCTGCCACTTCATCCCCACCGCATCGGTCAGGTCGCCCAGGTAATCAGAGACACTATCCACGTCGGGCGGAGGCGAATACCCTTCGCTCGTCTCAGTTTTGGAGGAGGCCCTGTTATAGCCTACAAACAGGCGAGTCAGAAGGAGCGAACAAGGACAAAGCCAACGATAAATATCAGCTCACCGGGGGTTGGCACGTCGCCCGCACCGACGGATGGGCGAGAGGAGCCCGGCCGACCCTGAAAGGTTTCTCACTCGAGGGTCTCAAGAGATTTTCCCAGTCCGTGGGAAGCCGGCGGGCGGGGGTTTCCGGAGTTGGGCGGTCCAGACCTGGGGAACTAGCGACCCTCTCAGGCGACAAGCGAGGGGGGCGATCCTCTCCCCCGTTCCCCACCTCTTCACGAGGAATCGCCTGCAAAACAAAAGATCAGAGGTACAGCGATAATCCGCGGAAGGTCACGTACCCCAGGGACGACCACAACACCCGCCGCCGAGCTGGAGCCCGGACAGTCACCCGCCAAAGACCGCCTGACAATCCTTCCCTTCGCCGGCCTAAAGAGAGGGCCGGGAGACCCATGTGCTAGCCAAGGGGCGGCCTTGAGGGCCTCCTCCTGAGTCTTCAGGACCGCTGCCGCGAGGCGAGCTCGCACCTCTTCGCTGACCGGCATCGAGAAACTAAAGTCTGCTCAAAGAAAATGAAGGGATCTGGGGAGCCTCCCCTAGGGGTCAGCGGTATGTATTTATAGCCGGACAGTGGGGCCCCACCAGAATATTCCCTGCCAGCTCAGCACAGTGCTCGCCGAACACGCGGGTTGGATGATTCTTTCCGAGCTTGAATCAAGCTCAAAAAGAGCGGGGATTGTGTACAACCCCGTGTCCGGCAAGCGGGTCCCGCCAGGAAGGTCGAGCAGACCTGGTCCCGCGACCCGCACCCGACGGCAAAACAGATATACGACAGAAGGTCTGGCCCGCTCCCGCCCATTTCAGGCGAGCGAGCCGGTGAGGCGAGCGAGCGGGTCGCGCAAAGAGTCCTTGGTCAAAGCAGATGAGTTTAGCGACCCGCGACTAGCGAGTCGATCGGGGTCGCGGTGACCGCCGGCCAACCCCCACACGCGACCTGGCTGCCGGTCCGCCCAACAGAAGACAGGCAGGTCGCGACGGCTCGGCTCGCGCTCGCCGAGGGAGGATAGGCGAGCCACGAGAGCCAGGTCGCGCCCACCTCCCGCGGAGGGGGATTGGAGGCGAGCTGACTCCCCGTGGGGTGCGAATAGCTACTCAGGACAGCGGAGCTTCGCTGTTGGCAGACCAGGCCGGACTGCGCATAGCCACTTAGAATAACGGAGTTTGGCTGTTGGCAGACCCAACCAGGGTTTTTTTTGGTATTTTCAGGTCAGTTCTTTTGGTTATTGGCAGTTCAGGTTCCAAAAAGCTATAAATAAGACCCAAGGGGTACCACAGAGGGCACGCTTTCAGTGCCTCCTTACTCTCATTCTCAAGTGCTCTCTGAGGGTACCTTAGCTCGGTTTCTGGCTAAGGAGGGGAAGCGCTCAGAGATCTTCCGGGTTTGTGGTGGGACCTCCCTGCCGAGCCCTTGGGTCTGTTCTTTCTTGTCTCTTTCGTTGTTTCTCTTGCAGGAGGAAAGTAGGCGCGAGACCACCCCTTCCCCAAGGGTCGAACTCCACAAGAGGCCGGATTCCAGTTTCAACACTACTCGAGTACATGATCAACTACTCGAGTGGGGGTAAATACATCACAAGAATCTTCCTTTTGTAACTCGAGACAAAAGACTTATCTACTCGAGTGGTTAACATGACTACTCGTGTAAAACACTTAGAATAAATTTTGAGAGGAAAGACTGTTAACTCGAGAATAAGAGAATGTCTACTCGAGTAATAGACTTGGCCACTCGAGAGCTATGTTGAGACTACTCGAGACCCATTTCCCTTACTCGAGTACAAACAGACTTACTCCAGTATTCACTAAGTATTCAACTCGAGTACTTAAACTTCTACTCGAGTGAAAGACTTAGAAAAAGTTTCCTTCAAGAGAATTTTCCTTTCTTCAATAAAATCAGCAACACTTCTTTCTCCAATCAATCCTAGTTCTTGAAACATGAAGTGTTTCCCAATAAAGAGGTTGCATATGAGTCAACACCATGGATCACATAATGAGGGATTACATTGTATGGTCTTGTGTTTGGTGACCCATTGTAGACTGATATTGGTCTACACTTGACAATTTAGTCCTGCAAACACATAACTCAAACAACACATCAAATACAACTTAATTCATCTTTGTTCAAGGGTGACTTCATCAAATCTGGGTTATTGTGGATACGATACCCAATAGCAGATCTGGACAGATTCAGTGAAGAACGGTTGTTGGGAGGTGAATCCACGTGATGGGGAGTAATGACAACAAATAAGGAAAGATTTTGCGGTTGGTTATGGCTGGAAAAATTCAGGTCTTGGCTGTTTTGGGGCTACACACAGCCAGACAACTATAAGTGGGTGGTGGCAGGGCTGGATAACAAGGAGGGGAGTTTTTGTGGGGGTAGCGAGCTGGATCTGATGGGGAAGAAAGGGATTACTTGTGACAAGAAACTGGAGTACATTACTGTGTTGATACATCTACTTCATGTCACTACATTGACTTGCATCACCAATGATCTGGTGTCCTGGATGGTCCTTCAAATGTCTGACTGCTGGAGGCAATCTTCCTTCAACATTCTATGCTTCAAAGTCTCCATTTAGTTGAACATCATCCACTTCCTGTGTGCCTTGTGCTTCCTCTGGAATGCACACACTTTCATCTTTGTCTTGAACTATAGGTTCAGCTTCCTTAATAGTCAGCTTATCCATCATCACTTTTGTGTCTGTAGGACTAGAAGAGGAGCTTGACAGCTCATTGTTAATCATATTTGACTCATCAAACACTATGAAAGAAATAGTGCCTAACCACCTAGAGGGGGGTGAATAGGTGTAATTTTTCTTTTGCTTTAAAGGCACACAATCAGTTCTGAATTTTAAACAACAATTACAAATTCTACAGCAATCAGCACAACAATCACAGAATCAATCATTCACAGAGTGCACACAGTATTTATAGTGGTTCCCCAAGGTCTGGGTACATCCACTTTCCCCCTTCGCATATCTAGCAGTGTACTAGATTCAGCCTAACTTCTGCACTTCTCCTCAGATCCTCAGATCTTACAGCTCAGAACCCCAAACAGGTTCCTACAACTCAGAGTGTCCCCACTCCTACAACTCAGGCAAACTACCCTACCTCAGCCTTCACTAAGGCCTACACTCAGAGAACACTGTCTCCTACAACTCAGGCACAAAGCCCTACCACTCAGTCTTCAACAAGACCTACACTCAGAGATCTAAATCTCCTAAACTCAGCCTTTATAAAATAGGCTTACAGCTCAGATCTATACAAGATCCTACAGAAAATAAAGTTTACAAAGTACTTAACCACAACCCAGATAGAGAGAGAAGGGTTGGTTGGCTTCTTGATGAGTTCTTGGAAGAACTTTGCAGAGATCAACCTCCCTTAGCTTTCTTCAAATCTTCTTGAATCTGAACTCAGTAGGGTTGAATCTTCTGTGAAGTTGATCTTCAATCAGCTTCTGGCTTAAGATCCAGATTTCAATCTGAATGTTTCTTTGCAGCCTGGTTCAACAAATGCTCTTCTTAGATGGAGCTCTCTCTCTCCAACTTCTTCTAGATCTTCTGTCGAAAATCTTCTGTGTAATTACTTCTCTCTTAGTTGTTGTTAGTTGGTTGTGATTGATCTTCTCTTATTCTTACTTTTTGTTGAAGGAGAAAGCCTTTATATAGTCTTCCTCCATGGTAACTGGCTGATTTGGTTTCTAACAACCTTCTGATAGCTTTGACAGTTGTGGTAGACCGGTTGAAATGGCAGCTGTCAAGTCATCCAGTCACTTCTTGAAAATACTGTCTCTGTCTAAAAGTGTCGAGACTGATCTTCATTATGTGTCGACACAAATATACTAAGTGTCGACACAAGTGAACTATGTGTCGACACTAGGTTTGATGGTGTCGACACAACTCCTTGTGTTGTTGTAACAGCTTCTCGACACTACTTCTGTTGAATGTGTCGACACTGATTGAGTGTGTCGACACAAGTACTTCTTCTTTAAAACTTAGTTGAATTCTGCTGTGTGTCGACACATCTCCTTTATGTTGACACAACTTCTTTTGTTGTTGATACTTGCTAAGTGTCGACACATCTCCTTTGTGTCGACACAAATACTTCTTCTTTAAAACTTAGTTGAAGCTTTGCTGTGTGTCGACACAAGTCCTGTATGTCGACACAGTTGATGTTGACAAATACTTCTGTGTGTCGACACTGCCTCTTGGTGTCGACATATTTGATGTCGACTAAGCTTCTCTGGGTGTCGACACTGCCTCTAAGTGTCGACATAGATTATGTTGATAATTCTTTACAGTGTGTCGACACAGCCTATATGCGTCGACACATTTCTTCTGGTGTCGACTCTGCCTTTCCTGGTGTCGACACAATTTACTCCAAGTGTCGACACAGCTTCTCTTCAGTGTCGACACAAGCCTTCATAAGTATCGACACTGCTTCTCTAGGTGTTGACACATGGACTTAGAAATTTTCTACATTTCCTGCAATTACCTAACCTGCACATATAAACTCAAAACACATCAAATACACCTTAATGTATATCATTGAGTAGGGTGAGGTTTCTTCAAATCTAGTACACATTTTTCAATGTACCCAACAATCTCCCCTATTTGGAGAAGTCATAACCCTTAGTCAATGATATACACCATACATAACAAATACACAATATGATGTATAACAACATTATATGACAGGGTAATTACTGAAACAAAACATATAAAATATTTTATCACAAAATTATAATGCTAACACAATGAGCATTCATAAAAGATTTGTTTCAACTATCAAAAGTTTTTTTAATCAAAAGTTTACATGGATTTCAACACAGATGATTACAAAGTTGTAAACTTAAGAAAATTCTATTCTATGGCTGCTCTGGCTCTTTGATGACAATGCCCTTACCAGACTAAATCTTGGCTTGAACTGGAGCATCAATGTCATCAACTGGCTTCTTGCCTTTAAGATCTTTCTTTTTCAGCTCTTCAACCCTTATCTTTTGTCTTTCAAAATAATGATAAGGCTTAGGGAAATACTTGCTAGGCTCCTGTGCATTAGGAGGTAACTTCCCTAGTTTAGCCTTCCTTCTATACTGTACAATAGCCTCTTGCCTGGCTTCATGTTTTCTCCACTCTTGTTCAGAATACCATTTACCCCTTTCTAGAGTATTGTCCTTAGCAGCATTTCAAGCAGTTAGAATGATATTTCTAGAAGTAGGGCTCCACTGCTCAAAATCTGGCCTTAATTCAGCCTGTTCTCTGAACCTTTTCTTAGACAATAAAGCATCTTGCTCTTTCAAAGATGCCTCTGACATAGGCTTGTCTATTTTCTCAATGATCACATTTTGATTTCCTTCAGGAGGGCTATACATAGATTGGACTTCTTGATATATCATTTCAAAATCTGCAGGAAGATAGATGACTTGAGCAACTTCAGCTTGTTCACCTCCAAAATTAGCAGGATGCACTCCAGATTCAACAACATTGTCATCATCATACAGGGGGGGGGATATCCAAGTGTGGCTCTGATGCTATTGGAAATCCATTTAGCATGGTCAGATCCAGCTTTGACTAAAACCCTCTCCCCCTTTATGACTTCTCTAGCCACATGATCTCTGAGATCATCCTTTTGGAATCTGACTTGTTCATCCATAAAATTGACTCCATCTTTGTAGAATGCTTTTAATTTCAGTAGCTGTCCAGAAATTGTCTTTTGGGAATCTGTAATAGCAGTTTTTGCAGCAGCTATTCATTCTTGTAATTGCTTGTCAAACTCAGCCTTGGCAGCAGTCCTTGCTTCAGTCTGAGCAGTTGCAATAGTCTTCATTTCAGTTACTATCATATTATGTGATTTAGTTAGTTTTTCATTCATTCTGATCTGATTCTCAAGAACATATCCTTGTTTTATAGCCATATCATCCACTTGTGTTTTGATCTTTTCTTGGTGAGTGGCAAGGTAAACCACTGCATTTCCACCCTTGTGGAAGCAATCAGTCATTTCTTTTTTATGTTGATTCACTTCAAATTTTATTGACTTTATATCTGTTGCCAAAGAGAATTGAAGATCTTTGTGAGTTTCATCTATATACTTCTCCATTTCTACTCTTTGTTCATCCAACTTAACTTGCAAGTCCACAAACAATGAGCTGTAGTCAGCTGTAGGGGCAGGTTGTGGATCCACAGTTTGTAATGCTTTCTTGTAACTCTGGCTTCTTCTCTTGAAGACCATGAGCTTCCTTTTCTTTGCTTGAACCTCATCAACATCTTCATATTCTAAGGTACTAGCTATGTCAACTCTTTCCTTTGGACTAGGAGGCAATTCCTTCTCAGTCCTTGGCAGCTCCTCATCAGTCCTTTCAGTCTCCTCATGAAACTTTACATGCTCCCCCTCAAGATTTACCTTTTCCCCCTCAAAAACTGCTTTCTCTCCCTCAAAATCAGTTTGTAGAAAATCAGGGAATAGCTCTTCTAGGGTATACTCCTGTTGAGAAGGAACTGGAGAGTTTCTTATCTCTGGAGAATTATCAGCAACTGATGTGTCTTCCATGACAACATCTTATGGTTGACTATGTAACTGAGTTTGCTGATCAACATCAATTAAAGACTTAGTTAATACTTCATCCTCAATATGGAAAATATATTGATTAACTTCATGTATTACCTCTAGGATTGTTTGAGCTGTCAGTTCACTATCCAAGTGAGTTGACTCTTCCACATGTTGAGGCTCCCCCTGGAGTGAATCCATGTGGATGGGGCTAGCAGATGGTTGCTCCCCCTGCCTTAGTGCATCTTCATTCCTTACTGGTGACCTTCTAGTATTTCCAGCCTCTCCATCATCAGAACTAAAAACTACTTGCTCCTCTGAGCTACTGGATGATGCAGGAGCCACTATGGCTTTCTTCTTCTTCTGTGGAGGTACTTCCTTCTCTGGAGTAAGCATGTCCTTTGTTAACACCCTATCCCACCTTGAGATAATCTTAACATCCATTCTCCTCATGTGATTTATCTTAGAACCTGCAGCTTGGTTCATCACTTCTGGAATAGTGTCAGCTAAGCACAAACTCATAATCCTACCCAGATTGGGCTTCTTCAGACTTTCCTTAATCTTTTCAAACATCACTGCTGACCAATCAGTTTTTAGGTTGAAAATGATCCTTGTCATTAAACTGAACATGTGAGCTGATATTCTATCATGCCCACCTGGCTTACTCAGAATCACTTTTCCTACTACCTCAGATAAGAACTTGCCTTGCATGTTCATGCCTTTCCTGTTAAAAACTAAACCAATCTTCATGTTTGAATCTAGTCCACACCATTGTAGTGCCTCCCTTGTCTTAGATGTAGGTACATCTTCTTCCTCTTTAGTTCTTGGTAGATGTAGAACTTTTCTTAGACTCTTCTGGGTGAGTTTTACTTTTATTCCATGGACCATGAATTTAATCTTGAGTCCAGTCTCATCAAGTGTAGCTGCACCAAAGAATTCGAGTACTTCCTTCTTCCAAATCTTGGTTGGCTCTGAAACTAGATACTCCAACCCATTCTCTGTAATTAGGGTTACTACCTCCTTAATTTCTGATTCCGCATCGTCAAAGGCATGTCGTACTAGCTCATAACCTTCATTGACATTCTCCTCGAGCTTAGGCGTCATTAGGGTTTTGAGAATTCTTGAATTTAGAGGAGAGAGACGTCGACACAAAGTTTTGGTCTCGAAACTATTGAGAGCGTGTCGACAAACAATGGTGATGACCTATTTATACCTTTCTAAAAACGAAGGTGAAAGGGCGCGTCATAATACTCTTAATGTGTCGACACTGTTGAAAAGTGTCGACACTTACTTCTGATGTCTCGACATAAGTGTTGACTTATATGTGTCGACACTAATATAGTCGACAGAATATATGTGTCGACACTTAAACATCTGCGCTCGACGATTAGTCGATACTTCACTCGACGAATTCTGTGTTAATCCTAAGTGTCGACAACACTTCTGGATGTGTCGACACCTTCTCTGGATGTGTCGACACTACTTCTCTGAAGTGTCGACACAGACTTTCTAGATGTGTCGACACCATTTCTCTGAAATGTCGACACCACTTCTATGTGTCGACACAGACAACTCCTTGTGTCGACACTATTTTACTTAGCCAATTTTTTAAACTATTCTAAGTTCAACATTCCTAATTCAATTTTAAACTTATTGAATTTAGTTTCATTAAGAGGCTTAGTAAACATATCAGCTATCTGATTATCTGTTTTAACATATTTTAGGGAAATGTCCTATTTTTCTACATGTTCTCTAAGAAAATGGTATCTAATTTTTATGTGCTTAGTCCTACTATGTGAGACAGGATTATTAGCTATAGAAATTGCACTTGTAGAATCACAAAGTAAAGGTGTTCTACTTACTTGAATATCATAGTCTACTAGCTGATGTTGAATCCACAAAAGTTGTGCACAGCAGCTTCCTGCAGCAATATATTCTGACTCAGCTGTGGAGATGACCACACTGGTCTGCTTCTTACTGCTCCAAGACACCAGTCTTCCACCGAGAAATTGACAGGTTCCTGTAGTACTCTTTCTATCTTCCTTACAACCTGTAAAATCTGCATCTGAATAACCTGTCAGTACAAAATCTCCATTCCTAGGGTACCAAAGGCCTAGATAAGGTGTGCCCTTGAGATATCTCAAAATCCTTTTGACTGCAGTCAGATGAGATTCTTTAGGGCATACTTGGTACCTAGCACAGACACATGTAACATACATGATATCTAGTCTACTAGCAGTCAAATATAGAAGAGAGCCAATTATCCCTCTATACAAAGTTTCATCTACAGGTTTCCCTGCATCATCTTTTCTAAGAGACACACTTGACCCCATAGGAGTTCTCATGATAGTGGATGATTCCATACCATACTTCTTTATTAACTCTAGGGTGAACTTAGACTGACATATGGACAGACCATCTTCAGTCTGTCTTACTTGGAGACCCAAGAAGAACTTAAGTTCCCCCATACTGCTCATTTCAAATTTTCCTTGCATAAGTTTTGCAAACTTTCTGCAAAGATTACTTTCAGTAGACCCAAATATTATGTCATCTACATATATTTGGAGTAGGATAATCTTTTCTTTAGATTCCCTAAGGAATAAAGTCTTGTCTATTTTCCCCCTTGAGAATTTGTTCTCGATGAGGAAACTAGACAGGGTTTCATACCAAGCCCTTGGGGCTTGTTTCAACCCATATAATGCTTTCCTAAGTCTATAAACATATTCAGGTTTGAGAGGATTAACAAAACTTGAGGGCTGCTCTACATAGACTTCTTCCTTTAGATTTCCATTCAGGAAAGCTGACTTTACATCTATTTGAAATACCTTGAAACCTTGATATGTTGCATAAGCAAGGAACATCCTGATTGCTTCCAGTCTTGCTACTGGGGCAAAGGTTTGATCAAAATAAATACCTTCTTCCTGCCTATATCCTTTTGCAACAAGTCTAGCTTTATTCTTTATAATGATTCCATTCTCATCCAACTTGTTCCTAAAGATCCACTTAGTTCCAATGATATTGTGGTCTTTTGGTTTAGGAACTAGCTCCCAGACCTTGCATCTTTTGAACTAATTCAGCTGCTCTTGCATGGCATCAATCCAATGAGGATCTAGAACTGCTTCTTCAAATTTCTTTGGTTCTACTTGTGATAGGAAACTAGAGTAAAGAACTGTACTCAGATTCCTGCTTCTTATTTGCACTCCTTGTCTGGGATCACCAATTATCTGATTGGCTGGATGATCCTTTAAGTGTCTATTTGCTGGAGGTAGTCTGTCTTTAGGTTGTACACCTCCAGCCTCTTCATTTAGCTGCACCTCTTGGTCTTCTTCTGCATTTAGAGAGTCTTGTACTCCCTTGGACAGCAGCCACCATCTTCCACTTGCCGAGTTGCAGTAGAACCTTCTGTAATGGTAAGCTTGTTCATCCTCTCAGTTATACCTGTAGAGCTGCAAACACTACTTGGCAATTCATAATTAATGAGTCTTATTTCATCAAAGACTACATGTACAGACTCTTCTACAACTTGAGTAACCAAGTTGTAGACCCTATAAGCCTTACTATTGTTGCTATACCCAACAAAGATCCCCTCTTGGGATTTGGCAGCAAACTTGGTCAGATAAGACTTGCCATTGTTAAGTATATAGCACTTGCAACCAAAGATCCTGAAATAGGATAAATTTGGTTTTCTGTCCTTCACAATCTCATAGGGAGTCTTTTTGTGGCACTTGGTGATAGTAGCCCTATTGATCACATGACATGCAGTATTTACTGCCTCAGCCCAGAAATATTCTGCGAGAGAAGTGTCACTCAATAGGGTTCTACCAGCCTCTATCAATGTTCTATTCTTCCTTTCAGCAATACCATTTTGCCGAGGTGTTCTTGGTGAGGAAAATTCCTGAAAAATCTCAAATTCTTCACATAGTTTTGTCATACTTTCAGACTGAAATTCAGTGCCATGGTCACTTCTGATTTTGACCACTGTACTGTCCAACTCATTCTGAATTTGTTTAACAAAACTATATAAGATACTTAGGGTTTCATATTTTTGTCTTAGGAAGAACACCCAGGAATATCTAGAATAGTCATCTACTACCACAAATGTGTAGACCTTCCTACTTAGACTGTGAACTGGCATAGGACCAAATAGATCCATATGCAAGAGGTATAGACACCTCACTGAATCCTTATTTTCAAGGCTATGAAAGGTGGATTTGGTCTGCTTGCCTTTTTGACAAGCTGAGCATATCCCATCCTTTATACACTTAACTTGAGGACCATTCCTCACTAACTCTTTGCTAAAGAGTTGACCAATAGTCTTATAGTTAAGATGAGCCAGCCTCTTGTGTCATTTAACACAATGTGAGACTCTCTCATCAGCTACAAGATAAATAGGAGAAACATTGTTCTCACATACAAAGTCAAGACAATAAACATTCCTCTTCCTATATCCTGTCAGAATGATCTTTTGATCACTTGCCCTTTTGATATGACAACCATTCTTGACAAATGAGATGTCATATCCTAAATCACTCAGCTGACTTATGCTAATAAGGTTGTGTTTCAAACCTTTCACATAGGCCACATGAGTGATAGTAATCTGATTACGAGAAATATTACCAAAGCCTTTGATGATTCTTTTTTCTGAACCACCAAAGGTAATTTTAGGGTCATCCATGATAGATGTGTAGTCCTTCAGCAACCCCCTTGTTCCAGTCATGTGCCTGGAACATCCACTGTCCAAGTACCATATTGGGGCATGGCCACTTGGACTCACCTGCAATAAAGACTAGTTAACCTTAGAACCCAAATGAGTTTTGGGTCCTTGGTTCATATTAGCCTGAAATATAACAAATCTGCATGTAGGTCTTCTTACAGGAAGACTATTATTCTCCTTGACACTAGAATTGTGCCAACAATCTATGGCAAAGTGGCCTACCTTGCCACAACACCAACACTCAAACCTGTTGTACCTTTGTTTAGGTACATCCCTAGCTGAATTATTTACAACAGTCTTCTTGTTTTGTGCTGGGGCTTTGCCCTTAGATTTGGACCTAGCAGTCCAGACAGGTTTTTTAAACCCTAATCCAACCTTACCCTTTTGAGGTACAAACTCATCTATCAAGGGTAAAACAGATTTAGGTTTAGAAAAGCTAGCCACAATCTCTTTCTCCTTCTGAAATCTAACCTCCAGATTTCTAATCTGATCATTCTTGAAATTGATTGTGCTCATTTGAATAATAGTTATGTTTTTCAATCTGGCAATCTCATTCAGTTTTTGATCTAACAACTTCTCTGAATCTACTGCAGCCAACTTAAGACTAGTAATCTCCTTTGCCTGAGTTTTGACCAAGGTTTTGCTTTTCTTCAAGGCCTGCAACAAGTCCCTATATTCATCAATTAACTGATGAATATCTCCTTCAGATTCATACCCACCCACATCAATTGATGCAGATGTATCTGACTCTGACTCAGTACTATAAATTGAACTAGAAGAACAACTTTGTACCTTACTTGGTCCAGGCTGATCCTGGATCTTGTCTCCTTCAGATATAGCCATCAGTCCCTTGCACTGATGGTCTTCATGCTCATAAATTGAGTTCATTAGCTGCATGAACTCATCTTCTTCCTCTTCAGCAAATAATCCAATGTAGGCTTCAGCTTCTGATTCTGTTTCTGAACATGACTGGTGTAAGACCCCTCCCTCCCCCTTACCAAGGAGGGCTACCGGGTCTTATGCCCAGAACCGCCGTCTTACGGTGGCACTAACGCACGGGTTAGTCAACACCGCAACACGCCGATCCTGCCGGCTAGTACGATCATTTAACCTGTAGGCCAATATGAGAAGAACAAGTAAAACAGTATATTAATCCACTAGTCC
The DNA here is from genome assembly GCA_039583875.1 of Platanthera guangdongensis. NCBI lineage: Eukaryota > Viridiplantae > Streptophyta > Magnoliopsida > Asparagales > Orchidaceae > Platanthera > Platanthera guangdongensis. The sequence goes on along the minus strand of CM077149.1, from coordinate 110,546,878 downwards.
ACAAGTCACATAGTGCAATCATATATATAAAATGAAAAGTACATCAATATAGTCCACAGAAGAGTACAAAAAAAAAGAAAGAGTAATAAGGGCTTATGCCCAGTACATCAAATCCACTCTCTCTCAAAATAAAAGCGGAAGCTACACTAGTACATCAGAACTCATCCCACCTGAGGACGCACAGTAGTGGTAGTAGCCTGCTGTAGCGGTATCTGCTCCTCACGTCCTGTCTCCTCATCGTGCTGGTGCTCCATCTCCACGGGCTCCTAAAAATAGTATGGTCACCGACCATTAGTCATGTAACACCCCATATCGGTCACATAGTATATAGCAGTAGGTCCGGCCGGGGCCCGACGCCATATACCACAGACAGACCGGGTGGTTACGTATGGAAACCATCCAACCAAACTCAACGTCCTACACAGAGCATTCTAGCGGAAGCAGTTTATATAAGTTGTAAACAAGAACCCAGCATTAGAGCACGAATGTCCACTATTACATAATTAGGAATGTTATACAAAATACCCAAAATCGGCCTTAAGGCCTTACAGAGTGTTTCACTTGAATAATACATGATTTACAAACCTCGGCACGCAGGCCGGTCATACATGAATAAAACAGAAACATTTCCACTTGGGCCTTCGAGGGCCAGCTTCGCAAAAAGGGCTTTAGCCCGCTATTGACCGCTTGGTCCAGCTGCACCTGCAAGCAACAAACCACCGCACGGTGGCAAAATAAGGCAACGGTCAGCAATGCTGACCAAATTATAACGATCCCGCCCCCAACTCGGGGCGGCGATGCTCCTTCCCTGCATTTCATTAGCATAAGCGAGCAATTATATAACCATAGCCATTTCATCACAGACGTTGGCTCGCACGGCCACACGCCCCGTGCACTCAGGGCACATTCTCGGTGAACCGGTCGATGTTACATCAATTAAAGCCATTAACATTCCAGACTCACCACCGCCACTTAGACGGCCAAACCTATGAGCAATTCGTCTTCCTGGCCTGGGTCACGACAATTTAAGCCATTGACCGCCGAAGACTCCCATCTATGCCAACGGCGAGTGCCACGTAACCTTAGGTCTCTCTAACCGAACGACATAAAGCGGGTACGGCTCCATCTAACCCGTGCTCACTTCGCAACGACAATTTAAGCCATTTGTGCGGGTCAAACTTTCACCGAGTCCCATTCTACCGCAAGACACATAACCCCGTTATGTTCAAGTTGGCTCTCAGGCCACCAAGTTGGCAAGATCTCGTATCCGCCCAGTTTTCCGGGTGCACCTTTGGGTTAGTCCCCAAGGCTCCCTGCTGCAATCTACCGCGTAGAAAACCCGAAAAACAAACCATAGCACGGAGTCTTCTCCGGCCTTATGCAATGCAACATCACCGATCCAGACTAACATGTCCGGGTAGGCTTCACACATCATGCCTACGTCCGTTCTCGCATACGGACTCTAAACAACGGGGACTTTATATATCTACCCGAAGGAACGCCTCCAACTCTCCGCAAACTCGCGAGAGCGGGCTTCCTATGCTAAGAAAGAGAGCGACTCATGCTCAAGATGAGGATCGTTACCCTTGAGTTCCTCTTTGGCGCCATTAAAAAGTAATCGGATGGAAATCACCGAACTTGCGTTGCCTCCGTGGATCCGGAGTCGGCTTGCGATTTGGAGCTCCGAAGCTCCTCCAATGGCGGATCTAGCTCTTCTTCTTCTTGCCTTAGCTCTCCTCTCTCCAAGGATTTAGAAAGAGAACAAGTGAAGAAAAGTGAGGTTTTCCAAGTCAACTCACGAGTATATCCTCTCAGGAACAACCCCCAGCCGTTGGATCTCAACCTAAGGAAACGAACGGCTTTGATTCGGGGCTGAAATGCCCAATCTGGACCGAACACGGCCTGACACACGCCCGTGTCCAGGGCCGTGTGCCGCATTCGCCGTCAAAATCGAATCTCCTGGAACCTCACACGGGTATCGAACACGCCCGTGTTCGAGCTGACACGGCCGTGTTCCACGTGACACGGCCGTGTACCCCATGATTTTCCCCCATTTTCAACCCGAGCACTGCACGGGTTCTAGGACACGCCCGTGTCCTTGCCCGTGTCACATTGACACGCCTGGACCCCAGGCCGTGTACACGGGACATTTTGTCGAGGGAAGAACGACGACTTGATGACACGGCCTTGGACACGCCCGTGTCCTAGGCCGTGTTCCTTGTCTCGACGATCGTCGAGTGAATCTCGACGACTCCCCGGGACGATCGTCGACACGGGTCGACACGCCCTGCGACACCCCCGTGTCGCAGGCCGTGTGCCCATTCTCGACGAATCGTCGAGTATAACTCGACGACTTCACGGCTAAGTGTCGAAACGGGTCGACACGCCCTGCGACACGCCCGTGTCGCAGGCCGTGTGCCCATTCTCGACGAATCGTCGAGTATAACTCGACGACTTCGCGGCTAAGTGTCGACACACACTTGACACGCCCTGGGACACGCCCGTATCCCAGGCCGTGTGCCTTCTGCCAGAACCCAAACTGGCCCAAAATGTCCCCCTTTGCTCCTTCGAGTTTCGGGGCGTTATAACTCTCCCCTCTTAAAAGAATTTCGCCCACGAAATTAAATAAAGGAAAGACATGTACAAAACCAAAATTTGTACCTGAGCGGAACAACTCCGGATATTCGTCAAGCATAGTCTGCTCTCTCTCCCAGGAGAGCTCCTCACGACCGCAATTGTCCCACCGGACCTTGACCATCCTGATCTCTTTATTGCGTAGTCGCTTGACCTCCGAGTCCTCAATCCGCACGGGCTTGACCTTTGTCGTTAGCCCACTTTCCACCGGCACTTGATCGACCGCGATCACTTGCGTAGGCTCTTGCACCGCCTTCCGAAGCACCGAAATGTGGAATACATCATGTAAACCACTTAGCTCCACTGAAAGCTTCAACCTATAGGCTGCTTCGCCAACTCGCTCCAGAACCTCAAACGGTCCAAGGTACCTCGGGCTTAGCTTTTTCAATCGCCGCACCCGCGAGACACCCTTGAACGACTTGATCTTTAAGTATACATAATCGCCCACAGCGAACTCCACGTTCCTGTGTTTGACATTATAGTACTTTGCTTGCCGGTCCTGAGCAATAAGCAACCTCTCCCGAATGGTTCTCACTAAAGAAGTGGCACCCTCTACTTCCGATCGCTTATACAACTTTGACTCACCCGTTTCTATCCAAGACAACGGCGTGCGACATCTTCTACCATATAGGGCCTCGAAAGGCGCCATCTGAATACTTGCTTGGTAGCTGTTGTTGTATGCGAACTCCACCAAATAAAGGTGGTCTTCCCATTGCTTTCCGAAATCCAAGACACACATGCGAAGCATGTCTTCCATGGTTCTATTGACCCTCTCGGTCTGCCCATCCGTTTGCGGATGGAAGGCTGTGCTGAACTTCAACTTAGTTCCCAACATTTGCTGCACCAGCCTCCAATCATTGGACGTGAACCGCCCATCTCGGTCACTCACGATGCTGCGGGGCACACCATGAAGCCGTACTATATTATCCACATAAAGCTTTGTCAGCTTCTCCACTGGATCGTCCTTCCTATGCGGAATAAAATGCAACACCTTCGTTAATCGATCAACAACCACCCAAATGGCGTCGTTCCCCTTTTGCGACCTTGGCAAACCGTGCACAAAGTCCATAGAGATGTCGTCAAATTTCCACTCCGGAATAGGCAAGGACTTAAGAAATCCTCCCGGCTTTTGGCACTCCGCCTTTACCAAGGCGCAGGTTTGGCACTTCGCTACGTATAGCGCCACATCCTTTTTCAAACCCGGCCACCAAAATAGTTTCTTTATATCGCGGTACATCTTCGTGCTCCCCGGGTGAATTGAGTACTTGGTATGGTGCGCCTCGTACAACAACTCCACCCGTAAATTGCCCACACTTGGGACGCACAAACGACCGTCTTTCCAAAGCAATCCATCCTCCACGATGAATTGGGAATTTGACCCATCCAGAGCCTCTATCATGGACTGCTTCATATGAGCATCCATATCCAAAGCCTGCCGAATCCGATCAGCCAGGTCATATTGGATTTCAGTCCAATTCAGAACTGCTTCAGCACTTGATTGTCTATCCACACAAACAATCTCCAACGCCTCCAACTCCCGCACCAACCGCTCATCATGCACCGATAGCCAATTGGCTTGAGCTGGGGCTCGGCGACTCAACGCGTCCGCAACCGCATTCCCTTTGCCAGGCACGTAGTGGATCTTGAATGTATAGTCCCCCAGGAAGTCCATCCATCTACGCTGCCGCATATTCAGATCCTTCTGATCTATCAGGTACTTTAGGCTCTTGTGATCGGTGTAGATATCAATCTTCACACCGTACAAATAGTGTCTCCACAGCTTCAAGGCAAAAATCACGGCCGCTAACTCCAAGTCATGGACCGGATAATTCCTCTCGTGCACTTTTAGCTGTCTCGAGCCATAAGCTATCACGCTTCCGTGCTGTAGTAGCACGCAACCCAAACCGCTGCCCGAAGCATCGCTATATATCTCATAGCCTTCGGTTCCACATGGCGAACTCAGCACAGGCGCCGTGGTCAACCGACACTTTAGTTCCTCAAAAGCTCGCGCGCACTCCGGCGTCCAAACGAACTTATGCTCCTTCCTCGTCAAAGTAGTGAGAGGTAACGCTATCCGCGAGAAGTTCTCTACGAAGCGCCTATAATAGCCGGCAAGCCCCAAAAAGCTCCGGACTTCTGCTACCGTAGCAAGCTCAGGCCACTCCCGTATCGCAACAATCTTCGTTGGATCCACAACAATACCCTCTCCACTCACTATATGCCCGAGGAACGCTACTGAGGATAGCCAAAACTCGCATTTCGAGAACTTGGCATACAACTGATTTCTCCTTAGCGTCTCCAACACCAAATGAAGATGCTTGAAGTGATCTTCCTCACTTTGCGAGTACAACAAAATATCGTCGATGAAGACGATCACGAAATGGTCCAAGTACTCCCTGAACGTCCTGTTCATCAAATCCATGAATACTGACGGCGCATTAGTCAGTCCAAACGGCATGACCGTAAACTCATAATGCCCGTATCTCGTACTAAACACTGTCTTCGGGATATCACTCTCCCTTATCCGCAGCTGATAGTACCCAGACTTGAGATCTAACTTCGAGTACACCGTCGACCCGACTAACTGATCAAAGAGATCATCAATCCTAGGGATCGGGTACTTGTTCCTCTCAGTCAGCTTGTTTAGCTCCCGATAATCAATACATAATCTCAAGCTTCCGTCCTTCTTCTTAACAAAGAGGACCGGTGCGCTCCAAGGCGAAGAACTCGGGCGCACATACCCTTGCTCCAACAACACTTGCAGTTGAACTTTCAGCTCCGCCATTTCCTTAGGCGCTAGCCGATACGGAGATCGTGACACAGACTTTGCACCTGGCACTAGCTCGATCGTAAAATCTATCTCCCGCTGAGGCGGGGCTCCAGGAAGATCTGTGGGGAACACATCAGGGTATTCCGATACCACTGAAATACAATCCAACGCGGGCTTCGGCTTTGCAACCTCCACTAGTGTAAAGAACAGTTCTGCTCCAGCACGAACCGCCTTCATCGCCTGAAGAGCAGACATCAATGTCTTGCTCGACCCCTTTAAGCCCGTAAAAGTCGTCTCACGACTCGCTCCCAGCTTGACTTCCTTGCTACCGCAATCTATATGGGCCTGCTGCTCCGAGAGCCAGTCCATGCCAAATATGACGTCGAACTCCACTAACGGAAGTAAAGACGCTCGCAGGTCGAACTCCTGCTCCCCAATACGAATCTTAACATCGCAGATCCTATCCGCTCGCATCGAACACCCATTGGGCAACAACACATCCAACTTATCCTTCGCCATCGAGGAAGGGACCCCGATGCGTAATATAAATCCTTCGGACAAGAAGGAGTGTGAGGCTCCCGTATCGAAGAGTGCTCGTGCCGGATTTTCACAAATCAATACAAATCCTAAACAAGTAGTGGTAAGGTAACATGCGCATAACAAGCATTTAAAGAAATTGACTTGCTATAATTAAACCGTACCTGTCACCACATCAGCTTGTTTAATGGCCTCCTGTTGGCCAAGATTATAGACCCTTGGTTGGGTCGGAGCATAGTGGGATGCGGTCGACTCCACCGCCTTTCCCTTCTCTTCATAAGTGGCTCCCGGCCTCCTCTCGGACTTAGGACGTCCGCTCCAACAATCACGGGCGAAATGCCCCGTCTTTCCACATGTAAAGCACGCGCCCGGGGTCCGACTCGTAGTCGCCCCAGAAGCGCCAGAAGGAGCTGGACCCGAAGTCCTATGCTTCTTGAAAGACCTCCGATAGCTGGACTTTGAAGTAGTCGGCACTCTGAACTCAGATTTCTTTTCACCCAAGCTTTTCTTCGCTTGCACGTTCTTCATGGCCTTCTCCAAGGACCGGGCAGTATTGACCAAGGTTAAGAAACCCTGCGTCATCGGCCCCGAGAGTAGCAACCTCAACTCGTCTCTCAACCCTTCGTAGAAGTGATTAGTCTTGCGCTCCTCATCCATGATGGTGGAAGCTAGCATAACGACTCAACCGCGTAAACTCGTGGAGATATTCATCCACGCTCCTCTCACCCTGCACCAACTACAAGAACTCATTCTCCATTGAAATCCTCTGAGTAGAAGGGAGGTATCTTGCTAAGAACAATCCCGAGAACTCTTCCATCGGAACGTCTATCAGTTGTCTACCTCTCAAATGATGCAGCTCCAATCCTTCCCACCACATCCTCGCTTCACCGTCCAGCAGGAACGTAGCGATGGTGGTCATTTGCCACTCCTCCGTCTCCGTCGCCGTCATGACTCTCTTCACCCTAGAGAATAACGGAGGGTTAAAGCTCATTACATGCTTTAGCTGCCTCTCAGTTGCCCTCCTTGGCACTATTGGTTCTACAACCACTTCCTCCACCCTCCTCGGCTCAGCCTCTTGCAGAGGTTCTTGCTCTATCACAGGAGCGGGCTGCTGCGCTTGCCTTCCAGGCTGTGCATTAATCACGGCCAACACCGCTTCAGCCACCAATCGTATATTTTCAGCCGACAAAGGTGTTGCAGGAGCAACCTCCGGTGCACTACTAGCCTCAGAAACTCGGCGTTCTGACGGCCCAACACCACTTCTGGTCACCTATAGTGGTACAAAACACCGTTAAGCGACCAAATTGTATTGCAAACAGCAATTATAGGAACACGCAGGTTCCTCAAACACGAGTATTTTCATTCCTAAGTGGACATTCATGGGTTCTTTTACCATTATAACAATGACGCACGCAATGTGCTCACCACCCCTTAAAAAGAATTCGTCCACGAATTCAGTTTAAGCCCGACCAAAACCAGTAGTCTGATATCAAATTGTAACACCCCATATCCGTCGCATAGTATATAGCAGTAGGTCCGGCCGGGGCCCGACGCCATATACCACAGACAGACCGGGTGGTTACGTATGGAAACCATCCAACCAATCTCAACGTCCTACACAGAGCATTCTAGCGGAAGCAGTTTATATAAATTGTAAACAAGAACCCAGCATTAGAGCACGAATGTCCACTATTACATAATTAGGAATGTTATACAAAATACCCAAAATCGGCCTTAAGGCCTTACAGAGTGTTTCACTTGAATAATACATGATTTACAAACCTCGGCACGCAGGCCGGTCATACATGAATAAAACAGAAACATTTCCACTTGGGCCTTCGAGGGCCAGCTTCGCAAAAAGGGCTTTAGCCCGCTATTGACCGCTTGGTCCAGCTGCACCTGCAAGCAACAAACCACCGCACGGTGGCAAAACAAGGCAACGGTCAGCAATGCTGACCAAATTATAACGATCCCGCCCCCAACTCGGGGCGGCGATGCTCCTTCCCTGCATTTCATTAGCATAAGCGAGCAATTTATATAACCATAGCCATTTCATCACAGATGTTGGCTCGCACGGCCACACGCCCCGTGCACTCAGGGCACATTCTCGGTGAACCGGTCGATGTTACGTCAATTAAAGCCATTAACATTCCAGACTCACCACCGCCACTTAGACGGCCAAACCTATGAGCAATTCGTCTTCCTGGCCTGGGTCACGACAATTTAAGCCATTGACCGCCGAAGACTCCCATCTATGCCAACGGCGAGTGCCACGTAACCTTAGGTCTCTCTAACCGAACGACATAAAGCGGGTACGGCTCCATCTAACCCGTGCTCACTTCGCAACGACAATTTAAGCCATTTGCGCGGGTCAAACTTTCACCGAGTCCCATTCTACCGCAAGACACATAACCCCGTTATGTTCAAGTTGGATCTCAGGCCACCAAGTTGGCAAGATCTCGTATCCGCCCAGTTTTCCGGGTGTACCTTTGGGTTAGTCCCCAAGGCTCCCTGCTGCAATCTACCGCGTAGAAAACCCGAAAAACAAACCATAGCACGGAGTCTTCTCCGGCCTTATGCAATGCAACATCACCGATCCAGACTAACATGTCCGGGTAGGCTTCATACATCATGCCTACGTCCGTTCTCGCATACGGACTCTAAACAACGGGGACTTTACATATCTACCCGAAGGAACGCCTCCAACTCTCCGCAAACTCGCGAGAGCGGGCTTCCTATGCTAAGAAAGAGAGCGACTCATGCTCAAGATGAGGATCGTTACCCTTGAGTTCCTCTTTGGCGCCATTGAAAAGTAATCGGATGGAAATCACCGCACTTGCGTTGCCTCCGTGGATCCGGAGTCGGCTTGCGATTCAGAGCTCCGAAGCTCCTCCAATGGCGGATCTAGCTCTTCTTCTTCTTGCCTTAGCTCTCCTCTCTCCAAGGATTTAGAAAGAGAACAAGTGAAGAAAAGTGAGGTTTTCCAAGTCAACTCACGGGTATATCCTCTCAGGAACAACCCCCAGCCGTTGGATCTCAACCTAAGGAAACAGACGGCTTTGATTCGGGGCTGAAATGCCCAATCTGGACCGAACACGGCCTGGCACACGCCCGTGTCCAGGGCCGTGTGCCGCATTCGCCGTCAAAATCGAATCTCCTGGAACCTCACACGAGTATCGAACACGCCCGTGTTCGAGCTGACACGCCCGTGTTCCACGTGACACGGCCGTGTAGCCGGCCGTATACCCCATGATTTTCCCCCATTTTCAACCCGAGCACTGCACGGGTTCTAGGACACGCCCGTGTCCTTGCCCGTGTCACATTGACACGCCTGGACCCCAGGCCGTGTACACGGGACATTTCGTCGAGGGAAGAATGACGACTTGATGACACGGCCTTGGACACGCCCGTGTCCTAGGCTGTGTTCCTTGTCTCGACGATCGTCGAGTGAATCTCGACGACTCCCCGGGACGATCGTCGACACGGGTCGACACGCCCTGCGACACGCCCGTGTCGCAGGCCGTGTGCCCATTCTCGACGAATCGTCGAGTATAACTCGACGACTTCACGGCTAAGTGTCGACACGGGTCGACACGCCCTGCGACACGCCCGTGTCGCAGGCCGTGTGCCCATTCTCGACGAATCGTCGAGTATAACTCGACGACTTCGCGGCTAAGTGTCGACACACGCTTGATACGCCCTGGGACACGCCCGTGTCCTAGGCCGTGTGCCTTCTGCCAGAACCCAAACTGGCCCAAAACGTCCCCCTTTGCTCCTTCGAGTTTCGGGGCGTTACAAGTCAAAAGACTAAGTCGTTTCCTCCGCACCTCGCCCCGCAGCTCCTAGGCACCGAGTGGGAGGACGAAGCGGAGGACAACAAGGGGTAGCAAAAGTGGAAGCAGGTGACAGAAACTAACTAGCAGTTGTAATAAGTAATATTGTTCTGCTCTAGCAGTTCTAAATATAGTACAAGTAAGTAAGAGCAGTACAGTAAAGGAAGTAAAGAACAGCAGTAAGAGCAAGTAAATAAACTATTCTACCACTATACTATCATCACAAGAGTACCCTAACTTATATAAATGCCCATACAAATATATAAGTTAGGATTTCCAGGAAATTTAACTTATCATATAAAAGAGCCCATACTAATTTATATGATAAGGATCTATGAAGCGTATGACCTAATATGAATGAATGTTATGATGCAATTTTATGCACAGGAAAGTGCAACTCACACACAACGACTCTGTGATCACAGACCTTTAGTTCCCACTTTTTGAGAGCTAGCATCACTCTCGGGTACCACCGCTGTGGCTACGGCAGCAGCGGAGCGGGCGTCTCCGCTTCTAGGCTGGTATGCACACTACCAAGCCTTAGACCCCTCTCATACGCCTTTGTACACGTCCAAGGTGCACTCTAGAGTCTCGCGTACGTACTTTGCTGACAACCCGTCAGTCTTGTTGGGTCGGATGTGCGTTATCGGGGGTCGTCCTCCAGACCGCAGTGTAAAACAACCCACTGGCCCCTCTAACCCTCACAACCGCCTGGTGCACCGTACTGCCATCAGTGTGACGAACGACCAGTACCGCATGCCCCGCCACTAGATTTATGCACATGCAAGTATTTTATTCCGAGCCTTCCGCTCGCAGGACCAAACACGTCCTGAAACCCTCAAACCCAACCCGGGTGAGAACGCACAATAGTGCCTTTATACCAATTCCCTCAAACCCTACACGGGTGAGCATATATCATGAATCTCTCCAACCCTACACGGGTGAGAAGGTACAACAAATGTCTTAACCTATTAGACTACTCTTGTCTACGGGTTATTATACTTAGTGATTTAAGGTTAATCCCAGGACTGCCCCCGGTATTCCCTGTGAAGGGCTCTCAAGGGGCACTAGGAACTGTGTTGGGATTACGCCCAGAGTTCCCTTTCGCAAGGATATTTACTTTAGTTGATGACTACCCATATTTCACCCCAGCTCTCTTTATTGCTCTGGAACAATCCTAGTGACTTAAGATATTACGGGGAAACCGACGGTCTTCCGTCGACCTCCACTCCAGTTGCTACCTAAAGACTTGCACTTTTAACCCCATCACTAAGACAATACTACCACCAGGGGTTATTCATATTGCACTCCCTTATTTCTTCCGATAATCAATGCTCTGGTAATCCCCTAAAGTATGCCCTATTTATGTTATATGCAGACCATGTCCTATTATTACCCTAAAAATGGAATCTTCCAATCCTTAAGGCATCTTGCCCCTAAATATTTATCCTATGGTGGTATGGGCTAAGGGAACTATCCTATGGATTCTCATAATTTTCCTTGGCCAAATAATCCCTTAATTAAATCTTTTAAATTAATTACTAGGTCACTTTACACATGAAGTAGTATGATTTAAAATCCACTGACCTAGGTAATTTTTCCTGAGTTGTCTCTTGATAAAATATTTCTGTCTACATGGTTTCATAATTTTCCTTTGATTATTTATACCAATTCATTAATTAATATCAAATCTACATAATTTCCATTTTCCAAATGAAGTACAAGGAATATGTAATCCAAAATTCCAGGAAAATTACATAACATATAAAACATTAATTTATGACTATTGGCAGAGTTTCATGAACGTTTATAGTGTAATGGCCTAACAATTCCCATTCTTACATATTTATTAAAATGCCATTATATTAATTTAAAACTTATCAGTACACCCATAAATTCTGAAATAATTATGCAAGACTAATAATACAATTATACAACACTAGGAATATTTCCAAAGTTTTCTGAGGTGTATATCCATCAATCCAAGAATAAATGAAATAATGGTAAAATGGGCATTTCAAGGTATTTTACTCAAAACGTTCTTCAAACAGAAAGATCAAATTTTTCCTAAGTCAAATATAACCTTCATTTCAACTTGGCAAAGTTTGAGGATTTTTACTTGAGGAAAACCTATTTTTCAAATTTATTTTCAAGAGCAGCTATATTTTTAAAAATTCCAATTAATGGGATTTTTGATTCCAAAAATCCCATAATTAATCTGAGGGGTGAACTTTACCCTAATGAACCACTGGAATCAAATCCATGATTTTTGAATGCCCCCATTAGGCTGAATGTACAATATTTACATTATTGTTATTGGCACACCAAGGCAATATATACACCAACACATGCAAGTGGATTTTCCAACATGCAGTGATCCAAATGTGCTGAAATTTTTATCATGCAACAATGATGTCCCCAAGGACCTACCACCAACATTTGGGGTCATGAGGAGTCATATAACTCCAAATATTTCATTTATTTAGTTTTTGTAATTATGACCAAAACTATAGAAAACGTTATTTCAAAAATTCCCCATTTTTGGCAGGGGCTAAGTATGACCTAATCATGCATGTACCCAAAATTTGGGGCCATGGTGATTGCTGGTTTGACTTGGGCAGCCAAATGAATTTCTGCCATTGTATAGGACCAGTCCTAGGAGAAATGTCCTACAGGCCATAATACTGGGCCAAAGTTAATGATTAAGATGTCAAATTAAAGTTAACAGGTAAGGCTACATGTTTCATTCAGGGATCAGTTTCTAGAAATGCATTTAAGAGGCCTAAAAATGGCATGCAAGTTCACTGAATAAGTGTGACATAATTTTACTATTCATAATGATTAAATTTAAATTATATTTAAATATCTGCACGAATCCTAAAGTATATTTGAACGGCATCCGGTCATCTTCTCCACCCGTCCGACGGCTGAGATCGAGCCGACCTGGAGCATGTTTGCTGGCGGTTTCCGGCCAGCTGAGGCGGCGCCACCTCCGGCCAACGGTGCCATCACCATCACGGTGGTGCTGGCTATCATTTCCCGGTGATGAGGCGGCGGGAGACGGCGGCGACGGCAATCCCGAGCGGTTTCTAAAGCTTGGAAAAATCTCACTTTCCTCCCATGGCATCGGGCTCAGTTGAGCCTGATATCTCACCTAATCGATCTAGGATCGTAGTACGGGTAGAGGTGAGGTGAAACGAACCTGGATTGGGGCTCGGTTGCGGGTCAGGCGGCGATTTGCCATGGTGGTGGTGCATCGGCGAGCTCCTCCCCGATTCATTGATTCTCCATCGTTTTCCATGTTCCAGCACTCGAATTCCACTCCTTTCCACCTCCTGAAGCTAATGGTGAAGTCTGTTTGGGCTGAGTATGGCTGTATATGGAGATATTACCTATGTGAGCTCGGTTTGAGCTTTGGTTGCTCCGCCCATGCATGTCAGGTGGCTCTCAGCCCCTAATTTCTGCTGGAATGATGAGAGGAGGTCGGCCAGCAGGTATTGGGCAGAGATTTGCAGCTGAAGGGGTGGCCATGTGGCCACCTTTCCTTCCATCCCCATTTCTCTCTCCTTTTTTCTCTTAAAATCTCATTTCTACCCCTTTGCATGCATTCTCTCTCCTGATTTAGAGGGGTAGGACTGGTCTTGTTCACTTGGGCTGGCCATGGGCCAAATTTGGTGGGCTTGGTCCAAGGGAGGGTGGCTTGGTCTTCATTTCCCTCTTTTAGGTCAAATAGTTGACTATGTTGACCTTGAGTTGACGTGGTCAACCATGGTTGGTGGGCTGACTCCATTTGATGGTCATGAGCTTAGAGGCACCACCCAACTTGGGTTGGGTCAAGGGGGTGCCCTACTTAGGCTAATTTGGGCTTATGAGTGTGGGTTTGACCAAATTAGGCCCAAGGTTGACTTTGGTCAACTGGGGTCAAAGTGTTGACCTAGTGACATGCCCTAGGGTGCACTTAGATTGTTTTTAGGGTTAAGGCAATGTGGTGGGGTCATGGTGTGGTCTGGGTTCCTATTTAAGCTAGTTTGACCTAGTTTGACTTTGGTCCTATAGTGGGCCCCGCATGGCTACAACCCACTACCTAGGGTCAGATCTAGCTAGTTTCCCTAAAACCCACCCCATGCCTAACCCAATCTAAGTTGAGGGGTCCAAAAGTAACATGAGATGTTACAAATTCCAATAAACAAGAAAATAATTTCGTCCTCGAAATTTAAGTTCGGGTCTACGGGGTTCTACTTGCAAGAATCTTTGAGAAACTTTAAAACATAAATTGAAAGTACCTGATGCAAATAGCTCCGGGTGTTGCTCCAGCATCAGATCCCTCGGCTCCCAGGTGTGCTCCTACCGTCCATGGTTGGACCACAACACCTTCACAAGAGGGACCTTCTTCTTCCGCAACACTCGGATGGTTGTATCGTCAATCCGGATCGGCTCCAATCTAACTGATCTGTCGGGCTCTACCGGTCCGGCTGTAGTAGTAATGTGCTGCTCCGGCCGTAGGAGAGCTCTTCGCAAGGAAGAGACATGGAAGTCGTCATGTAATGCACCCAACTCCGGTGGCAGCTGCAGTCGGTAAGCTAAGGGGCCGATCCGCTCCAGGATCAGGTATGGCCCCATGTATCGTGGACCGAGCTTCTTGTGCCTCCGCACCCGAGAGACACCGTGTACGGGACGTATCTTCAAGAAAACTCTGTCTCCAACCTGGAACTCCACCTTCCGGTGCCGAGCATCATAATATTTTGTCTGCCTGCTCTGGGCCTCTAGTAGCCGATCCCTGATCAAACGAATCTGAACCTCAGTATTCTCTATATAATCAGATCCAAGAGCCCTGGTATCCACATCCTGAACCCATGATAGCGGTGTCCGACATCTCCTCCCATAAAGTGCCTCATATGGAGCCATCCTGATGCTAGCCTGGTGGCTGTTATTGTACGAGAACTCAAAAAGTGGCAGCAGCCTCTCCCAAGGCTTCCCCGTATCCAATATGCATAGTCTGAGTAGGTCCTCCATGGTCCGGATGGTCCGCTCGGTCTGTCCGTCGGTCTGCAGATGGAAGGCGGTACTAAAAGTAAGCCGAGATCCCAAGTAAGCATGCACGGCCCTCCACTCGCTCGAAGTGAACCGACCATCACGGTCCGAAACAATCGTCCTGGGAATTCCATGATATCTGACGAACTGCTCCACAAATAATCTCACCAGAACTGCAACTAGGGCATCCTTCCGAACTGGAATAAATCGCGCTACCTTGGTCAGTCTATCCACTATGACCCATATAGAATCATGCCCAGAGTGGGAGCGAGGCAATCCGTGTACAAAGTCCATAGCAATGTCCTCGAACTTCCATTCTGGAACTGGCAGTGGCTGTAGTAAACCTCCCGGGCTCTTGCATTCTGCTTTCACACGCTGGCAGGTCTCGCAATGGGTCACAAAATCTGTGATCTCCCTCTTCATCCCGGGCCAATACATAGACCTCCGCAAATCTCCCCACATCTTGGTGATGCCGGGGTGCACTGAATATCTAGAGCAATGAGCCTCTCTGAGTATGTCATCCCGGATACTGCCCCCTGCTGGTATGTAAATGCGCCCACAGAATCGAAGAAGATCATCCTGTAGCGTGTAGTCCTCAACCTTGCCCCTCTCCAGGGC
The DNA here is from genome assembly GCA_039583875.1 of Platanthera guangdongensis. Lineage (NCBI taxonomy): Eukaryota > Viridiplantae > Streptophyta > Magnoliopsida > Asparagales > Orchidaceae > Platanthera > Platanthera guangdongensis. The sequence continues at coordinate 110,531,455 of CM077149.1, read as the reverse complement.
ACTAAAAATCGGCTGTAATGCAGCATCCAGCCTCTGATGTGTTCGGATGCGCTCCCGTATATCATCACCACTGATCAATGAGCTCAAATACTCTCGATACACCACTGGTTCGGTCTCAGATACCATGGTAATGTGCATGTCTTCCATCATCCGTAGCAGCTCTATAGACATTAATCGAGGCTCCGGTCCAGAAGTGCCGGCCCTCCTGCTCAAGACATCTGCTACCGTGTTCGCTTTTCCTGGATGGTAGTGGATCTTATAATCATAGTCGCAGAGGAATTCCAGCCATCTCCTCTGTCGCAGGTTTAAGTCCTTCTGTGTATCGATATATTTAAGATTCTTGTGATCTGAAAAGATGTCACAATGAATCTCGTATAAGTAATGCCTCCATATCTTTAGGGCGAATACCACAGCCCCGAGCTCTAGGTCATGTACTAGATAGTTATGCTCATGCTTCTTCAACTGTCTTGAAGCATAAGCAATAACATGTCCATGCTGCATCAGGACTGCACCCATCCCCTGATAAGAGGCGTCTGTGTAGATCTGGAATCCTTCGCTCCCGGATGGAAGCGCAAGAATGGGGGATGAGATGAGTCGGTCCTTCAGCTCCTGAAAAGCCGTCTCGCACCGCTCTGACCAAACAAAATCTGTGTCCTTCTTCGTCAAGGACGTGAGGGGGAGTGCTATCCTCGAGAACCCCTCCACGAACTTGCGATAATACCATGTTAGTCCCAAGAAACTGCGAATGTCAGATGCGGTCTTCAGCCGTGGCCAATCCCTCACTGTCTCTATCTTGGCTGGGTCCACTGCTAATCCAGCCCCACTGATCGTGTGTCCCAGGAAAGCCACCTCCTGCAGCCAGAACTGGCACTTTGAAAATTTTGCGTACATCTGGGACTCCCTCAGCCTCTGCAAGACCTGCACCAGGTGCTCTGTATGCTCCTCCTGAGTCCGGGAATATATCAGAATGTCGTCGATGAATACAATCACGAAGCGGTCTAAGAAGGGCTCGAATACACGGTTCATTAGACTCATGAATGCGGCAGGGGCATTCGTGAGCCCAAAAGGCATCACCGTGAACTCGTATAATCCATAGCGTGAACTGAATGCCGTCTTCGATATGTCCTCTTCCCTGATATGGAGCTGGTAGTAACCGGATCGCAAATCTAGCTTAGAGAACCAGAAGGCTCCCTGCAGCTGGTCAAATAGCTCATCTATCCGAGGCAGAGGATAGGTATTGCGGACCGTTAACCGGTTCAGCTCCCGATAATCTATGCATAGTCGCAATGACCCGTCCTTCTTCTTCACAAAGATAACTGGTGCTCCCCACGGCGATGAACTGGGCCGCACAAATCCTGACTCGACTAGCTCCTGAAGTTGAGTCCTGAACTCTGCTAACTCCCTGGGAGCCATCCTGTAGGGTGCTCGGGACACCAGCCTCGCTCCCGGTACTAGCTGAATCCTGAAATCCAAGTCTCTGGCAGGTGGTAGCCCGGGCAATTTCTCCGGGAATACGTCGGAGAAATCCCGGACCACCAGAATATCTGAAATAGTCGTCTCTGCTCCACCATCTCAAAGCAGATAAGATAAACTTCTTCTCCCTGCTCGTGGGCCTTCGCAGCCTGTACAGAAGATAACAATAGGTGGCAGATAGGCTGAATACCTTCAATGATAACATGAGAGTCGCCATGCCTTAGCGTGATCCTCCTGGACGGACAATCTATCTGAGAATGGTTCCGATGTAACCATGCCATGCCCAAAATCAAGTCGAAGTCTTGCAGCTTCAGAATAGTTGTTGGCGCCTCAAATGCCTTGCCGCCAATCTCGGCCTCCATATCACAATGTGCAGTGGTCCGCAGCTCTGACCCATCGGGTAGACGCACCCTCATCTCTAGTCCAGGAAATCTCTCCACGCCTTCGAGTCCGTCTATGAAGGCCTCGGATACGAACGAGTGCGAAGCACCCGTGTCGAAGAGAGTATGAGCGGGCTTGCCGCTGATCATAACTATGCCTAAGGTTTGTTTACGTTAAATTTAATTGTTACCCTATAGTTCCAGGTACTATATAATTGAAAACTCAAGAAATTTTTAATAATTATCCTTAAGTACCTGTGATAACCTCCTCGGGATTCCTCTGCTCTGTGAGGTCCAAGGCGTATATCCGCTCCTGCTCGCGTCTCCTACCGTGATATCCCCGGCCTCGGCCTCTTCCTCGGCCTCGGCCTCGGCCCTGCTGTACTGGGGCCACTGGAGGTGGAGGAGGAGGAGGAGGATGGAATCGATGCGGGCACTCCGACCTAATGTGCCTGGGCTGGCGGCATCCATAACAAACTACCTGTCGGTGGCCTCGGTCATCCTATCTCCTCGGATCATGCATCTGTAGAGGTGGGGGAGCCAATGCTGGAGGAGGCCCCTGCTCCTGTCTAAAGTTGGGACGACGACGTCCCCCACCCTTCTTGTATCTGATAGTCCTGCCTCTCTGAGAGCCCCTGCTGCTCTCTCCTGATGTCGACCCATCAAACGGTCTCTTCCCTCTGACTTGTACCATCAGCTGGTCAGCCTCCAACTTCTTTGCCATCTCGATGATCTGCCTAGATGTGCCATGAGAAATGAACAGCAAGGCCTGCCTCAAATCGTCCCTGAGGCCCCGGTAGAACCTCTTGGCATACCTCCTATCATCGGTATCCTGAATCCCTACGAACCTGGCCAAATGAGAGAACTCTCTCTGATACTCGATCACCGATCTAGTCCCCTGCCTGAGGTTCAAAAACCTCTCCTCCAAGGCATCTCTGTCCGTAGTAGAGACGAAGTCGTCCAGAAATACATCGCCAAACTCCTCCCATGATATCTCTGACAGCTCCCAGTCCGCATATGTAGACTCCCGTACTGATTTCCACCATCTCTTCGCATGAGCCTCTAGTGCATAGGTGGCTAGAGGTACTGCCTCGCCGACCGGGCAGCTGATGCCTGCTAAAATCTCGTGTATGGCCTCCAGCCATTCCTCTATATTTACCGCATCCTCTGTCCCACAGTACGTCGGTGGGGACAGGCTCTTGAAGGCACTCAGCCAGCTCGACCCCGGATTTGGCTGTGGAGCCGGGACTTGCTGGGATCTGAAGGCATCCAGAATCGCCGTCAAAGTCTGCCCCATCTCCGTATGTAGGAATGTAGTGGCAGCTGGAGGGGGAGGAGCCATATTTTGCAGCGCAGCGACCTGTGGAGGTTGCATAAAGGTAAGGTTAAAACAGAACTGACCTAACTCATTGTACTTTGTGGACCATTTATGTGACTTTTGCACATGGGCACACCACTGCTTCCACTGCATAGTTTGTCCGCAAACTAATGCTCGGGCGGGGGTGTTCCCATATTGTGGACTTCTTTCTCATATGATTGTTGTTCAAGTGATACCAGTTTGTAAGACCCCTCCCTCCCCCTTACCAAGGAGGGCTACCGGGTCTTATGCCCAGAACCGCCGTCTTACGGTGGCACTAACGCACGGGTTAGTCGACACCGCAACACGCCGATCCTGCCGGCTAGTACAATCATTTAACCTGTAGGCCAATATGAGAAGAAGAAGTTAAACAATATATTAATCCACTAGTCCACAAGTCACATAGTACAATCATATATATGAAATGAAAAGTACATCAATATAGTTCATAGAAAAGTACAAAAAAAGAAAGAGTAATAAGGGCTTATGCCCAGTACATCAAATCCACTCTCTCTCAAAATAAAAGCGGAAGCTACACTAGTACATCAGAACTCGTCCCACCTGAGGACGCACAGTAGTGGTAGTAGCCTGCTGCAGCGGTATCTGCTCCTCACGTCCTGTCTCCTCATCATACCGGTGCTCCATCTCCACGGGCTCCTAAAAATAGTATGGTCACCGACCATTAGTCAAAAGACTAAGTCGTTTCCTCCGCACCTCGCCCCGCAGCTCCTAGGCACCGAGCGGGAGGACGAAGCAGAGGACAACAAGGGGTAGCAAAAGTGGAAGCAGGTGACAGAAACTAACTAGCAGTTGTAATAAGTAATATTGTTCTGCTCTAGCAGTTCTAAATATAGTACAAGTAAGTAAGAGCAGTACAGTAAAGGAAGTAAAGAACATCAGTAAGAGCAAGTAAATAAACTATTCTACCACTATACTATCATCACAAGAGTACCCTAACTTATATAAATGCCCATACAAATATATAAGTTAGGATTTTCAAGAAATTTAACTTATCATATAAAAGAGCACATACTAATTTATATGATAAGGATCTATGAAGCGTATGACCTAATATGAATGGATGTTAAGATGCAATTTTATGCACAGGCAAGTGCAACTCACACACAACGACTCTGTGATCACAGACCTTTAGTTCCCACTTTTTGAGAGCTAGCATCACTCTCGGGTACCACCGTTGTGGCTACGGCAGCAGCGGAGCGGGCGTCTCCGCTTCTAGGCCGGTATGCACACTACCAAGCCTTAGACCCCTCTCATACGCCTTTGTACACGTCCAAGGTGCACTTTAGAGTCTCGCGTACGTACTTTGCTGATAACCCGTCAGTCTTGTTGGGTCGGATGTGCGTTATCGGGGGTCGTCCTCCAGACCGCAGTGTAAAACAACCCACTGACCCCTCTAACCCTCACAACCGCCTGGTGCACCGTACTGCCATCGGTGTGACGAACGGCCAGTACCGCATGCCCCGCCACTAGATTTATGCACATGCAAGTATTTTATTCCGAGCCTTCCGCTCGCAGGACCAAACCCGTCCTGAAACCCTCAAACCCAACCCGGGTGAGAACACACAATAGTGCTTTTATACCAATTCCCTCAAACCCTACACGGGTGAGCATATATCATGAATCTCTCTAACCCTACACGGGTGAGAAGGTACAACAAATGTCTTAACCTATTAGACTACTCTTGTCAACGGGTTATTATACTTAGTGATTTAAGGTTAATCCCAGGACTGCCCCCGGTATTCCCTGTGAAGGGCTCTCAAGGGGCACTAGGAACTGTGTTGGGATTACGCCCAGAGTTCCCTTTCGCAAGGATATTTATTTTAGTTGATGACTATCCATATTTCACCCCAGCTCTCTTTATTGCTCTGGAACAATCCTAGTGACTTAAGATATTACCGGGAAACCGACGGTCTTCCGTCGACCTCCACTCCAGTTGCTACCTAAAGACTTGCACTTTTATCCCCATCACTAAGACAATACTACCACCAGGGGTTATTCATATTGCACTCCCTTATTTCTTCCGATAATCAATCCTCTGGTAATCCCCTAAAGTATGCCCTATTTATGCTATATGCAGACCATGTCCTATTATTACCCTAAAAATGGAATCTTCCAATCCTTAAGGCATCTTGCCCCTAAATATTTATCCTATGGTGGTATGGGCTAAGGGAACTATCCTATGGATTCTCATAATTTTCCTTGGCCAAATAATCCCTTAATTAAATCTTTTAAATTAATTACTAGGTCACTTTACACATGAAGTAGTATGATTTAAAATCCACTGACCTAGGTAATATTTCCTGAGTTGTATCTTGATAAAATATTTCTGTCTACAGTGTTTCATAATTTTCCTTTGATTATTTATATAAATTCATTAATTAATACCAAATCTACATAATTTCCATTTTCCAAATGAAGTACAAGGAATATGTAATCCAAAATTTCAGGAAAATTACAAAACATATAAAACATTAATTTATGACTATTGGCAGAGTTTCATCAACTTTTATAGTGTAACGGCCTAACAATTCTCATTCTTACATATTTACCAAAATGCAATTATATTAATTTAAAACTTATCCGTACACCCATAAATTCTGAAATAATTATACAAGACTAATAATACAATTATACAATACTAAGAATATTTCCAAATTTTTCTGAGGTGTATATCCATCAATTCAAGAATAAATGAAATAAGGGTAAAATGAGCATTTCAAGGTAATTTACTCAAGAAGTTCTTCAAACAGAAAGATCAAATTTTTCCTAAGTCAAATATAACCTTCATTTCAACTTGGCAAAGTTTGAGGATTTTTACTTGAGGAAAACCTATTTTTCAAATTTATTTTCAAAAGGAGCTATATTTTTAAAAATTCCAATTAACGGGAATTTTTATTCCAAAAATCCCATAATTAATCTGAGGGGTGAACTTTACCCTAATGAACCACTGGAATCAAATCCATGATTTTTGAATGCCCCCATTAGGCTGAATGCACAATATTTACATTATTGCTATTGGCACACCAAGGCAATATATACACCAACACATGCAAGTGGATTTTCCAACATGCAGTGATCCAAATTTGCTGAAATTTTTATCATGCACCAATGATGTCCCCAAGGACCTACCACCAAAATTTGGGGTCATGAGGAGTCATATAACTCCAAATATTTCATTTATTTAGTTTTTTTAATTATAACCAAAACTATAGAAAAAGTTATTTCCAAAATTCCACATTTTTGGCAGGGGCTAAGTATGACCTAATCATGCATGTACCCAAAATTTGGGGCCATGGTGATTGCTGGTTTGACTTGGGCATCCAAATGAATTTCTGCCCTTGTCTAGGACCAGTCCAAGGAGAAATGTCCTACAGGCCAGAATACTGGGCCAACGTTAATGATTAAGATGTCAAATTAAAGTTAACCGGTAAGCCTACATTTTTAATTCAGGGATCAGTTTCTAGAAATGACTCTAAGAGGCATAAAAATGGCATGCAAGGTCACTGAATAAGTGTGACATAATTTTACTATTCATAATGATTAAATTTAAATTATATTTAAATATCTGCACGAATCCTAAAGTATATTTGAACGGGATCCGGTCATCTTCTCCACCCGTCCGACGGCTGAGATTGAGCCGACCTGGAGCATGTTTGCTGGCGGTTTCCGGCCAACTGAGGCGGCGCCACCTCCGGCCAACGGTGCCATCACCTTCACGGTGGTGGTGGCTATCGTTTCCCGGTGATGGGGCGGCGGGAGACGGCGGCGACGGCGATCCCGAGCGGTTTCTAAAGCTTGGAAAAATCTCACTTTCCTCCCATGGCATCGGGCTCAGTTGAGCCCGATATCTCACCTAATCGATCTAGGATCCTAGTACGGGTAGAGGTGAGGTGAAACGAACCTGGATTAGGGCTTGGTTACGGGTCAGGCGGCGGTTTGCCATGGTGGTGGTGCGCCAACGAGCTCCTCCCCGATTCCTTGATTCTCCATCATTTTCCATGTTCCAGCACTCAAATTACACTTCTTTCCACCTCCTGAAGCTAATGGTGAAGTCTGTTTGGGCTGAGTATGGCTGTATATGGAGATATTACCTATGTGAGCTCGGTTTGAGCTTTGGTTGCTCCGCCCATGCATGCCAGGTGGCTCTCAGCCCCTAATTTCTGCTGGAATGATTAGAGGAGGTCGGCCAGCAGGTATTGGGCAGAGATTTGCAGCTGAAGGGGTGGCCATGTGGCCACCTTTCCTTCCATCCCCATTTCTCTCTCCTCTTTCTCTTAAAATCTCATTTCTACCCCTTTGCATGCATTCTCTCTCCTAATTTAGAGGGGTAGGACTGGTCGTGTTCACTTGGGCTGGCCATGGGCCAAATTTGGTGGGCTTGGTCCAAGGGAGGGTGGCTTGGTCTTCATTTCCCTCTTTTAGGTCAAATAGTTGACTATGTTGACCTTGAGTTGACTTGGTCAACCATGGTGGGTGGGCTGACTCCATTTGATGGTCATGAGCTTAGATGCACCACCCAACTTGGGTTGGGTCAAGGGGGTGCCCTACTTAGGCTAATTTGGGCTTATGAGTGCGGGTTTTACCAAATTAGGCCCAAGGTTGACTTTGGTCAATTAGGGTCAAAGTGTTGACCTAGTGACATGCCCTAGGGTGCACTTAGATTATTTTTAGGGTTAGGGCAATGTGGTGGGGTCATGGTGTAGTCTGGGTTCCTATTTAAGCTAGTTTGACCTAGTTTGACTTTGGTCCTATAGTGGGCCCCACATGGCTACAACCCACTACCTAGGGTCAGAGCTAGCTAGTTTTCCTAAAACCTACCCCATGCCTAACCCAAATCTAAGTTGAGGGGTCCAAAAGTAACATGGGATGTTACAACTGGTCTGTCAGACTCTTGTCTTTCTTAGCAACAAATGACTTTTCCTTTTTGCTCTTAACCTGAGTCTTCTTTTTGTCAGCTGACTCCTTCCTCTTTTCAGGACAGTCAGCCACTACATGTCCCTGTCTATTGCACCAATAGCACACAATATTTGAAGATGTAGCTTTGCTTGTCTTGGACCTGCTTCTGTCATTTCTGGATGACTTTCTCTTCTGATAGTAGTCATCTTTTGGCTGAGAAGTGGAAGGCTTACACCTCCACTGCCTCTTCTTTAGAAATCTTTGAAAGTGCCTAGTAAAAGCAGCAAAGTCTTCATCACTTTCACTGCTATCAGAACTCTTGCTCACTGAATTATCTGTGACAGCCTCAGCAATTATTTTAGGTGGAGATGGAGACTTGCTTCTATACTTCTTAGTGGCTTCAGTCTTGAAGGCCACAGACTTTTCCTTGTGCTCCACTCTAGTATTCTTCTCTTCCTCCTTTCTAGACATTAACTGCATCTCATAAGATAGCAGTTTTCCAAACAAAGTTGGAGGAGGTATATCAGCAAGTTTGGCCACTTTCCTAATGTTACAAATCTTGGTGCCCCAGTCTTTAGTCAGGGATCTTAAGAACTTGTCATTCAACTCATAGTTACTGAAGTCTCTTCCATAGGACATCAACTCATTAACTATCCTATAGAACTTCTTGTAACATTCTGTAATGTTGAATCATCAATGACACTAACAATTATATTCTGGGCTCTCTTGTCCATAGTAGCCAGGATGATTTCATCTTTAGTCATTTCAGAAAAGTCCTTGGGAGTTTTCTGATTTGCATCCAGAATGGATATTTTCATTGGCACATATGGGCCTTCTTTGACTGTAATATATAGCCTTGGGTCAGAAGCTTCTATAAAGAGTCTGACCCTCTCTTTCCATATGCCAAATATCTCTTTTCTACATATTGGCAATTTTATTGACCCCAGCTCTTTGTGATTCTCACTAGAACCCATTTTCTTGATTTGTTCTTGATTCTTAAATCTGCATTAAGGATCTTACTCTGACTGTTAAGTCCTTCTTTGAGGAACCTCCCTCTAATACCACTTGAAAGAAATAGTGTCCAACCACCTAGAGGAGGGGGGTGAATAGCTGTAATTTTTCTTTTGCTTTAAAGGCAGACAATCAGTTCTGAATTTTAAACAGCAATTGCAAATTCTACAGCTATCGGCACAGCAATCACAGAATCAATCATTCACAGAGTGCACACAGTATTTATAGTGGTTCCCCAAGGTCTGGGTACATCCACTTTCCCCCTTCGCCTATCTAGCAGTGTACTAGATTCAGCCTAACTTCTACACTTCTCCTCAGATCCTCAGATCTTACAGCTCAGAACCCCAAACATGTTCCTACAACTCAGAGTGTCCCCACTCCTACAACTCAGGCAAACTGCCCTACCTCAGCCTTCACCAAGGCCTACACTCAGAGAACATTGTCTCCTACAACTCAGGCACAAAGCCCTACCACTCAGTCTTCAACAAGACCTACACTCAGAGATCTATATCTCCTACACTCAGCATTTATAAAATAGGCTTACAGCTCAGATCTATATAAGATCCTACAGAAAATAAAGTTTACAAAGTACTTAACCACAACCCAGATAGAGAGAGAAGGGTTGGCTGGCTTCTTGATGAGTTCTTGGAAGAACTTTGTAGAGATCAACCTCCCTTAGCTTTCTTCAAAGCTTCTTGAATCTGAACTCAGTAGGGTTGAATCTTCTGTGAAGTTGATCTTCAATCAGCTTCTGACTTAAGATCCAGATTTCAATCTGAATCTTTCTTTGCAGCCTGGTTCAGCAACTGCTCTTCTTAGATGGAGCTCTCTCTCTCCAACTTCTTCTAGATCTTCTGTCAAAAATCTTCTGTGTAATTACTTCTCTCTTAGTTGTTGTTAGTTGGTTGTGATTGATCTTCTCTTGTTCTTACTTTCTGTTGAAGGAGAAAGCCTTTATATAGTCTTCCTCCATGGTAACCGGCTGATCCGGTTTCTAACAACCTTCTGACAGCTTTGACAGTTGTGGTAGACCGGTTGAAATGGCAGCTGTCAAGTCATCCAGTCACTTCTTGAAAATACTGTCTCTGTCTAAAAGTGTCGAGACTGATCTTCATTATGTGTCGACACAAATAGACTAAGTGTCGACACAAGTGAACTATGTGTCGACACTAGCCTTGATGGTGTCGACACAACTCCTTATATTGTTGTAACAGCTTCTCGACACTGCTTCTGTTGAATGTGTCGACACTGATTGAGTGTGTCGACACAAGTACTTCTTCTTTAAAACTTAGTTGAATTCTACTGTGTGTCGACACATCTCCTTTGTGTCGACACAACTTCTTTTGTTGTTGATACTTGCTGAGTGTCGACACATTTCCTTTGTGTCGACACAAATACTTCTTCTTTAAAACTTAGTTGAAGCTTTGCTGTGTGTCGACACAAGTTCTGTGTGTCGACACAGTTGATGTTGACAAATACTTCTGTGTGTCGACACTGCCTCTTGGTGTCGACACATTCGATGTCGACTAAGCTTCTCTGGGTGTCGACACTGCCTCTAAGTGTCGACACAGATTATGTTGACAATTCTTCACAGTATGTCGACACAGCCTGTATGTGTCGACACATTTATTCTTGTGTCGACTCTGCCTTTCCTGGTGTCGACACAATTTACTCCAAGTGTCGACACAGCTTCTCTTCAGTGTCAACACAAGCCTTCATAAGTATCGACACTGCTTCTCTAGGTGTCGACACATGGACTTAGAAATTTTCTGCATTTCCTGCAAGTACTTAACCTGCACATATAAACTCAAAACACATCAAATACACCTTGATGTATATCATTGAGTAGGGTGAGGCTTATTCAAATCTGGTACATATTTTCCAATGTACCCAACACACTACATTAACAGACTCCTCTATAACTTGACTTGTCAAGTTATAGATCCTATAGGCATTAATATGATTATTGTATGCAACCAAGATCCTTTCATAGGACTTGGCAACAAACTTAGTTATATAAGATTTCCCATTATTGAGTGCATAATATTTGCTCCCAAAAATTTTGAGATATGCAAGGTTTGGTTTTCTTCCCTTCAATATCTCATAAGGAGTCTTTTTTTACTCTTGGTGATAGAAGCCCTGTTGAGAACATGACAAGCAGCGTTTACTATCTCAGCCTAGAAATATTCTGGGAGAGATGTGTCATTCAGTAATGTCCTTGCAACTTCTATGAGAGTCATATTCTTCTTCTCAGCAATCCCATTTTGTAAGGGTGTTCTTGGAGAGGAAAACTCTTGATGAATCACAAGTTCTTCACAAAACTTTGTCATGCATTCAGATTGAAACTTAATTCAATGATCACTTTTGATTCTGACCACATAACTGTTCAATTCATTTTGTATTTATTTGAAAAATGTCTTGAAGACATCCGGGGTTTCAGACTTTTTTCTTAAAAAGAAAATCCAAGTAAATCTGGAAAAGTCATTAACAACCACAAATGTGTAGATTTTCCTACCAAAACTATGAACTAGCATAGGACCAAACAAGTCCATATGCAGGAGGTATAAACACCTCATAGAGTCTTTAGTCCCAATGCTTTTAAAATAATCTTTGGTCTGCTTGCCCTTTTGGCATACAGAGCAAATGCCTTCCTTCGTGCATATAATTTTAGGACCATTTTTAACTAGCTCTTTACTAAAGAGCTTGCTTATGGTTTTATAGTTCAAATGAGCTAGCCTCTTGTGCCATTTGACACAGTGTGGAGATTTCTCATTTGTAACTAGGCATATAGGAGAGTCTGAATTTACACAAAAAAATTTAAACAGTACACATTCTCACTCCTAGTGCCTATCAAGATGACCTCTTCTTCACTTGATTTCTTTATGTGGCACTCATCCTTATGGAATGAAATGTCATAACCAAGATTACAAAGTTGGCTTATGCTTATAAGGTTGTGTTGCAACCCTTCCACATAAGCTACTTTTGTGAAAGTGACTAAGCCATTTGAGATCTTACCATAACCTATGGTAATCCCATTATCTGATCCACCAAAAATCACCTTGGGTCCATCCTTCAATGGAGTGAACTCTTTTAGATTGCTCTTTGTTCCAGTCATGTGCTTGGAACAACCACTATCCAAGTACCATATAGGGGTATGGAAACTTGGACTAACCTGCAGAACATATTTATTTTACCTTAGGACTACAATATTTATTGGGTCCTTGGTGCATGTTAGTCTCAAAATGAACATGTCTACCAACAATTTTTCTGACTGGTTGACTTACTTTATCTCTGGGCACACTAGAATTATACTAACAATCAATGGCAAAATGCCCTATCTTACCACATCACCAGTACTCATGAAGGCTATACCTTCTTTTCTGAACTGGTCTAGTGACTGTGTTAACAGCAGCAACCTTTCCAGAAGGAATAGTAGTGATCTTCTTCAGATTTCTTTCAACAATTATCTGGCTGAAGGAAAGTCTTCCAGCAGCTTTATTTAGCTTTTCCTGAGTTCCATCAGCAACAGTTTTCTTTGCAAAAATTGTGCTCCTAATAGCATCAGAAACACCCACATCAGGCTTGCTATAAGACTGACCTTTAGTCTGAATCATTGTTGATTAAGTCCGATGTTTGCTCAGTGCCCCATTCTTAAGAGTGGGGGCTGGAACACCAAAGACAAATGGTCCAGGATGGGCCATTTATATTTCCTCATGAGCAGCCTTGAAGGCACTCATTATTATTACACTTCTCCTTACATTGGAAGAAACATTAGTATTATTCCAGGAAGAATTCTCATTCTTCCAGTGACCATACATAGAGTCCTAGTCATACCTGTTAGTAGGGAGTATTACCTTTTTAATGGCAATGGGTGACTTAGCTGGAGCTTTTCCCTTTCCTTTGAAAGGGGCATCTCTGGTGTTTCCCTTGAATCAAACTCCTCTCTTGTTTCTCTGAGAGGTGAAGAAGTCAATAATGGGCAATACTGAATTGGGCTTAAAAAAACTTGTCACAATTCTCTTCAACCTTTGGAGCTTTTCTTCTAGATCCATAATAAGAACATTATTATACTTTATGGTGTCTATCTGTATAATAGTAATAGTCTTCAAATAACTTACTTCCCTAATTTTCTGTTCCAGCATGATTGTTGTCTCAGAGTGCCGGGAAACAATAAGCTTTAGAGATGCAATCTCCAGAGGCTGTTGTTTAGTCAGTTGCTTACTTCTTTTGAATGCTTCCAGAAGTTCACCATACTTATCAATCACTTGATTGATGTCTTCCTCAGACTCAGAATCACTTTTATTCCTAGATGAGGATGCATCTGAACTGGGACCAGTCTTATAACATGACTTATATGAAGAGCTGAATGGAGAGTGTACCTTAGATGGTCCAGGCTGATCCTAACAAGATTCCTCATCTAATCTAGCCATCAGCCCAACGTAGGTTTCATATTCGTCATCTGACTCTGACGAGGATGAGTTAGTCCAGCTTTTCTCCTTCTTAGTAATGAAGGTTTTCTCTTTCTTGCCATTCTTATGATGGTGATTTTTCTCATCAGCCTCCTTCTTCTTCACAGGACATTCAGCCACAACATGCCATGGCTGCTGCAACAAAAATATATAATCTTATTAGAAACATGTTTACTAGGTTTTGAGTCATACCTGCCTTCCTTGGAAGGTTTTTTCTTGGTTTTTTAGTAGTCCTCCTTATTTTGTAAGGAATAAGAAGTTCTGCTCCTCCACCCCTTCTTCTTCATCAACTTCATGAACTGCCGTAAGAAAGCAGCAAATTCCTCATCAAACATATTACATTTTAATGTATCTTGATCTGAATTTCAGACTCAGCTGGCCTTCTTGAGAGAGAAGGATTCTTCTCTTTGCTCCTCTTGGAACTATCTGCCTTGAAGGCCATAGTTGATTCATTGGCTTGAGCTTTGCTATTCTTCTCTTCCTCCTTCCTTGCAGTCAGCTGCATTTCATATGACAACAGGTTCCCAAACAAAGTGGATGGTGGAGTATCTGCCAGCTTCGCCACTTCTCTAATGGCACATATCTTAGTGTCCCAGTATCTAGTAAGAGACCTAAGAAACTTATCATTTAGCTCATAGTTACTAAATACCCGGCCATAGGTCCTCAGATCATTTATCGTTCTGAAAAACCTTTTATAGCAGCTAGCTATTGTCTCCTCCTTTATCTGCCTGAAAGCCTCATACTCTTGATTGAACATAGACTTCCTATCATCTCTAACTTCCTTAGTACCCTCCATGTATATCACCAGAGTGTCTCACATTTCCTTTGAGGTCTTGCAGTGCACCGGGTTTTGAAAAGTAGAGTCATCTATGACACTAACTATAATATTATGTGCCTTCTTATCCATTGCAGCTAAGATGATTTAATCTTTAGTCATTTCTACATAACTCTTAGGAGTCTTAACATTTGCATCAAGAACAGACACCTTCAATGGGATGAATGGTCCTTCTAGTACTGTAACATAAATCCTAGGGTCTGATTCTTCCATAAACAATCTGACCCTTTCTTTTCAGATTCGAAAGTTTTCTTTCCTGCATAGATGATGCTTTATAGAACCTAATTCCTTATGGTTCTCTCCTGAACCCATACTTATCTTTTCTCAGCTACCCTTTGAGATCTACTCAGACTGTTAAGCAATTATTGAGCAACCTCTCTCTGATACCACTTGAAAGTCTTTGAATACAAGGGTCAATAATAACCTAGAGGGGTGGGGGGGGGGGGGTGAATAGGTTATTAAGGTCTTTTTATATTCTTTTGACCTTTAACTAATTTAGGTCCTGTTGTGATTAATTAGTTCAGCTTTCAAGACATTCACACACAACACAACATAGTTTTATAGTGGTTCTCCAGTATATGGGTACATCCACTATCCCTCCCACCTTTCTAACTGAATGTTAGACAATGCACTTCTCCAATAACTGGGTTCCTCAGAGATTACAACACGATCCCATAGGATCACACAGTCTTCATAGTGACTTACAATATAAGCACACAACCCAACCACTCAGTAATCACCTGATCATCTCCCACATGCACAAATGCCCAACAACACAGGCTAAGATAAACAACCCTATCACACACAGATCCCAGACTGGATCCTACCACTAAGCCTTTATAATTTAGGCTTACAACACAGATCTTGAACAGATCCTAAAGAACTTGAATAGAAAAGTTGTTTTGACACAAGTGAAATTAATCTCTGAGTAATTGCCTCCCGTGCTGAGAGAATCTCAGCCCTATCTTCTTCACAACAACAAGAATAACTATACTCAAGAATATGTGCTTATGCTGGAAGTACCTCAGAACCTTGATTCTGATTCTGCTAATGGAGAGAGAAGAACGATCTTCAATCAGCTAACCTATTTTGTAGAACACAGACTGCTCTACCTCTTCTTCACAGACCTAGAGATTGATCTTCAAATTCAGTGCGGCTTGGATCTTGAAGAAATTTCAGCTAGGGCTAACCTAGACTGATTCTTCTTCCTCAGAGAAATCCTCTGATCTTGCTATAGCAGATATTGATCGCCGCAGTTAACTTAGAAACACTTCAGAATTGTTGATACGATCTTCTTGTTTTTGCAACAATGGCGGGGGAAGAAGACGAAGTCCCGCACAACTTTTTTTAATGAATTGATCCCTTAGAAACTTTTTTCGATCCAGATCTCATCTTCTATTTATAATCTTGTCATCCAGTGAGATGATTGACACGTATCACTGCTTTAACAGCTGATTATGTCCTTAGTTTTATAGAATGAGACTTACGATGATGTTAGTAATGAATTACAACTCTTCCTTAATCATTTTGAATTTTGTTGACTTTTGTTGACTTTGCTGACAACATCTATTCTGGACTCAGAAAATTTCAGACAACTACCTAGGCGTTGAGTGCCTTGAGTGAACAAGCTTTACTCAACGAATCTAGACTTAGAAAATTTTCTGCTTTTTAACTTAGTCAACATTCTGCATCCTTCTGCAACTCTAGGTGTTGAGAGCGTTGAGTGTATAAGCTTCACTCAACGCGTTTTGCCTTAGCTTGATCTTCAGCCCTTTTTGCAAATATAGCGTTGAGAGCGTTGAGTGAACTGGCTTCACTCAACACTTCTACACTTAGCCGATTTATCTATTTCCTCTTAGGCTGACTGCATTAGCTTGACTTAAAGCTTTTTAATTTTGGAGTTGTGTGACCTGGCTTCGCTCAACGCTTCTGGACTTAGTCGATTTTCTATCTCTTTTTCCTTTGGCTTTGACAGAAACAACATGTCGTTGAGAGATCAAGCTTCACTCAATGCTTCTGGCTATATGGCATTGAGTGAGTTGACTTCACTCAACGCTTCTGAACTTAATCGAATTTCTTTGACAGATTTGTTGTGGCTTTGATAGAAACTGCATAACATTGAGTGACCAAGCTTCACTCAACGCTTTTGTACTTAGTATATTTTTTCTTTGCCAGGAAGTCTGGGGCTTTGACTGTGACAGCTTTACTCGATGAATTATGTTGCATGACATTGAGTGAGTTGACATCACTCAATGATTTTTGTCTTATCTGATTATCCTGCTTGCTGAGACTTTGTCTTTGACTGTCCACACCTGTCTCAACGCTTTTTAGCTGTATGGTGTTGAGCGAACTGGCTTCACTTAACCCCTCTGGACTTATCTGCTTTTCTTCCTTTGTCATCATCTGTCCTTGACTTCTAGCGTTGAGTGAGTTTGCTTCACTCAATGCCTGTGGACTTAGTGGAATTTCTCTGTCCAGCATCCTTTCTTAAGGCATCTGGTGTTGACTGAGCTTTCTTCACTCAACGCCTGTGGATTTAGATAGAATTTCTGTCTCTCCACATGCTTATCTTGTGACTACCTGTCCAATCAGTGTAATAAGGACTAAGCTGCATGCATGAACTTAAATATACATCAAATACAACTATGTGTATACCATTGACTTGTTTAACTTCTTACAAATCTTGTACATTAGGATCAATGGACCCAACAATTCCCTATATGGGCACACCATAGCTTCTGATGCTTATTTTGCACTCAAACTAAACTCGAGCGGGGGTATCCCAGGGTTCGTGGATTCCTTTTCTTCGGGTTGAGGTTAAATCTGATACCAGTTGTAAGACCACCCTTTTTTATGGTCTTATGCCCAAAACTACCGCTTTGTAGTGATACCTACACCAAGAGCGTCATGACCACAAATCGTTAATTCTGTCTGCAATTACTCAACCATAATCCACAGAAGAAAAGAAGTAAATATGTAAACATGAATCCACAATCACATAGCAGTATATAAGAGTCCACATAAAGGAAATAAACTGATCAAAAGTATAATACAAAATCCAAATGGAAAGGTAAAAGGGCTCATGCCCGGTACATGTAATCATCACTACATAACGCTCATGGAAGTAAAACTACCAGTCGCTCACTGATCCCATGACTACTGCTGTTGCTGGTATGACCACTTCGAGATTAGGCTGATTTACCTCCTCCTAAATGTGTTGGTTCCCCTAGTGATGTACCCTATCTCCCAACTGGTGTCCCTGGTATTTTGCCCATCAGGCCGTTAGTTTAAACTAAGTCTTGGTCCCCCTCCCTCCCCGCTACGACACCTAGGCACCGTGCGGGGGAGGAATGGGGAGCCTCTTTTCATTCTCCATCACTCTCCCCTCTTTCTATCTCCTCCCTTAAAAAACACACATTTTCTCCCTCCCAGTCACCACCTCTAGAATTTGAGTGGTATTCTAACTAGTTTCTACTTATTCTAGCTAGTGGGCCATCCTAGTTGGGCCTAGTCCATTTGGATTGAGTTGGTTTTGGCTTCCTTCCCCATTTTGGGCTTGGTCTGACCAAAGTTGACTTGGGGGTGTTGACTTGGTCAAAGGAGTGAGTTGACTGGTCAACTAGGTGTCTTGAGTCCCTTGCCACCACCAAATTCCATTCGTGGCTCAGTGTAATCCATTTAGGTCAAGTTAGGGCACTTTGACCCAACTAGGGTTAAGGTTGACTCGGGTCAATTCCACCCCTTGGTTGACCTAAAATGGGTTATTAGGGCTCTAAAGGGGCCCTGTAAGATTGAAGGTGGTAGGGTGGGGTCAAGTAGTCATGTTGGGAGCCATTGGCCAAACCCTAGCATAGGTATTCAGAAGCTACTATTTGCTGACCCAGGTGCTTTCACCTATTTACCTAGCCATCCAAGGTCCTCTTGATCATCTTAAAGCTTTGTCATGACCTAGTCATGACAAAAATCTCCTAGGAGTCTGGTTGTTTGTATGATGTTACACTACCTCCGGCGTCAACGCATAGTAACAACCTCCAAAGCCAATCCCAAACAACAAGCTTATCAACTCTCAATAAGGGTGGACAAAGGTCCTTATATGCCAATTGAGCATCAACCTTTTGATCTATCACAGAGTAGTGAGCTCTCAATCGAGCGATGATATTCATTGCTTATGCCAAAGTACAAGCTCATGATCAAGCAACAATCTCTGATATTAACATAAATCAGCCAAATCATAATCGAGCAACAACCTCTGATATTAATGCCAAGTAGTAAGCATGCAAGCGCCAACTTCTAGGACCTCCGCAGAGTAGAAAGCTCATAACTACACAAAGGGGAATAAATTTACTAAGTAAAACTCATAAAGTAACATGCATTAAAGAAGAAATCTCAGTATAAAGATCAAAGAAACAAGCTCACGCACCCGAGAATATATGACCATGAAGAGAGAATTTTTTAGCTCTTTTTCTACGAAAAATAACATCCAGAAATTGGGGGCATTTGGGGTTCCCCTAAAATCATTTTGAGTCAGGTTGGCCTTGCCGAAATCGTTGTGCCAACCAGATTGCCAAAATGGTGTGCCTCGAGGCCCTTGACCAAGTGAAAATGCTTTGAAGACGGACGCACGATGAACCAATACTAAGAGTATTGAGCATGCTCAATGGGTTACACGCTCGCACATGGCAAGCACACATACACAACAGATGTGCTCCATGAGCACAAACACACAAAACATGCTCTCACATGCATGCGCAATACGTAGAATGCATGCGTGCATTAAACACGCTTAGATGTACACACGCACATGCCCTTTGTGTCTGCAAAGCACATCCCTGCATATGCTGTACAACCCTGTATTCGACGAGCGGGTTCCCTTCCAGGACCCGGGTTTTGCGAGATCCTCAGGAGCAAAGTCACTCAAGAAGCGATCCATCCAAGTAATTGTCGAGCAGACCGCGCGAGCCAGAATATTGGTGTCGAGTGGGGCGAGTCCACTCAACGCCTTCTGCCTTTGGTGTTGAGTGAGGTGAAAGATAATCCTATGGGTAGATAATCACCTAGAGGGGGGGGGGTGGTGAATATGTGACTTTAAAAATACTTTAACAAATCATTATCACTTAATATTTCAGCAGTTGAAAGAATTAGTTCCTAAACACCTAGAGGGGGGGGGGGGGTGAATAGGTGTAATTCATTTTTCTTTTAAGGCAAAATATCTATTCAGTTAATTAATCAGAAACCGTTAATTCTACAGCTAACACAACACAGAATTCACAGAATCACACAATCACAGATTGCACACAGATTTTATAGTGGTTCCCCAAGGTCTGGGTACATCCACTTTCCCCCTTTGCCTATCTAGCAGTGTGCTAAATTCGGCCTAACTTCTTCTCTTCACCTCAGATCCTCAGATCTTACAGCAGCTCAGAACCCAAATAAGGCTCCTACAACTCAGAGTGAGTCTGTACTCCTACAGCTCAGGCAATCTGCCCTATCTCAGCCTTCAACAAGGCCTACACTCAGAGATCACAATCTCCTATAACTCAGGCTCACATCCCTACCTCAGCCTTCAACAAGGCCTACCACTCAGAGAAAATAATCTCCTACAACTCAGTCTTTATAAACACAGGCTTGCAACTCAGATCTAATATAGATCCTACAGAAAATAGATTTAATAATGTATTTTACCACCACCCTGGTAGAGAGAGAAAGGATGGATGGCTTCTTGATCAGTTCTTGGAAGAATCTGATGGCAGAGAACAACCACTCTTAGCTTTCTTCAAAGCTTCTTGAATCTGAACTCAGTAGGGTTAATCTCCTTTGAAGTTGATCTTCAATCAGCTTCTTTCTTGAAATTCAGATCTCAATCTGAATCCTTCTTGGCAGACTGGTTCAGAATCTGCACTTGAGGAACTTGTTGATATAAGTCCATTTCTTCACTTCAATAGATGGAGCTCTCTCTCTCCACCTTCTTCTTTTTATTCTGTATCAGTGTTTTTACTTCTATCAATATTATTTATGTCTTCTGTTGATGAAGAATGCCTTTATATAGTCTTCCTCCATGGTAACCGGCTGATTCGGTTTCTAACAAACATCTGACAGCTCTGACAGTTGCAGTAGACCGATTGGTAATGACAGCTGTCAAGTCATCCAGTCTCTTCTTGAAACTCCGTCTCTGTCAGCAAAGTGTCGAGACTGAACTTCATCATGTGTCGACACAAGTAGACTAAGTGTCGACACAAGCCTTGATGGTGCCGACACAGCTTCTGTAGATTGTGTCGACACTAGTTCTGTGATGTCGACACAGTCACTTCTTTTCTTCATACAAATTTACTTTGTTGAAATTCTGCCATGTGTCGACACAAGTCCTGTGTGTCGACACAGTTGATGTCGACAAGGTCTTCTGTGTGTCGACACTGCCTCTGTGTGTCGACACAATTGATGTCGACTAAGCTTCTATGTGTCAACACTGCCTCTGTGTGTCGACACAGTTGATGTCGACTAAACTTTCTCTGTGTGTCGACACTACCTCTATGTGTCGACACAGTTGATGTCTACTATGCCTCTCTGTGTGTCGACACTGCCTCTATATGTCGACACAGTTTCTTCTGGTGTCGACACAGCCTCTCCAAGTGTCGACACAATTAACTCCAAGTGTCGACACAGCTTTTCTCCAGTATCGACACAAGCCTTCATCAGTGTCGACACAACTTCTTCTGGTGTCGATATATGGACTTAGAAACTTTTTCCTGCATTCTTGCATTTTCTTAACCTGCACATATAAACTCAAAACAACATCAAATACATCTTGATGCATATCATTGAGTAAGGTGAGGCTTCTTCAAATCAGGTACACATTTTCAATGTACCCAACAATCTCCCCCTATTTAGAGAAGTCATAACTCTTAGTCAATGATATACACCATTCATAACAAACACATATTATGATGTATAAAAATATTATATGACAGGGTAACTTTTAAACAAAACATATATAAGATATCATCACAGAATAATAATGCTAACACAATGAGCATCAATCATTGTTTTGTTTCAACTTTCAAAAGTTTCTTTAGCAATAGTTTACATAGATTTTTAACACTAAAATTTACAAAGTTGTAAAATCTAGTAAATCTATCCTAAGGCTACTCAGGCTCCTTGATGACTATTCCTTTGCCCGATTGGATCTTGGCTTGTACAGGAGCATCTGTATCCTCAGCTGGCTTCTTGCCCTTCAGATCCTTCTTCTTTTGTTCTTCACCTCTTATTCTCTATCTTTCAAAATAATGAAAATGCTTAGGGAAATATTTGCTAGGCTCCTGAGCATTAGGAGGTAGCTTCCCAGCCTCTGCCTTTCTTCTATATTGTAGAATTGCTTCTTGTCTAGCTTCATACTTTTATCATTCTTGTTCTGTGTACCATTTGCCCCTGTCATGGGTTTGGTCCTTTACATCTTTCCAGGTATTCAGGATAATATTCCTAGAAGTAGGACTCCACTGCTCAAAATCAGGCTTTAACTCAGCCTGTTCTCTGAATCTCTTCTTTGACAGTTGAACTTCTTGCTCTTTATTCACAGCTGCTTCTGACATTTCAACTTTCTCAATGATAACATTTTTATTACCCTCTGGAGGGATGTACATTGACTGTACTTCTTGATGAATCATTTCAAAATCTGCTGGAGGGTAAATGACCTGAGCAACTTCAGCTTGATCGCCTCCAAAATAAGCAGGATGTATACCTGACTCAGCTACATTGTCATCATCACAGAGGGGTGGATATCCAAGTGTCGCTCTGATGTTATTAGATATCCATTTAGCATGGTCTGAGCCAGCTTTGACTAATACTCTCTCCCCCTTTATGACTTCTCTTGCAATATGATCCCTGAGGTCATCTTTCTGAAATCTGATTTGTTCATCAAGATAATTAACACCATCTTTATAGAATGACCTTAACTTCAGTAGCTGTGCAGAAATGGTCTTTTGAGAATCCTTAATAGCTGTTTGGACAGCAGCTAGTCCTTCCTGTAATTGCTTGTCAAAATCTGCCTTGGCTTTAGCCTTTGCATCAGGCTGAGCAGTTGCAACATTCTTCAGTTCTGTAACAATCATATTATGTGATTTTGTCAGATTATCATTCATTCTAAGTTGATTCTCTAGGACATAGCCTTGCTTAATAGCTATATCATCAACTTGTGTCTTGATTTTTTCTTGATGTGTTGATAGGAAAACCACAGCATTGCCACCTTTGTGAAAACAATCTGTCATTTCCTTCTTGTTTTGATTAACTTCAAATCTTATTGATTTTATATCTTGAGCCAATGAGAATTGTAGATCTTTGTGAGTTTCATCCATATATTTCTCCATGGCAATCCTTTGTTCATCCAACTTTACTTGTAAAGATATCAATAAGGAACTATAATCAGTTACTGGGGCAGATTATGGAGCAGTTTGTAAAGCCCTTTTATAGTTTTGGCTTCTCCTTTTGAAAAGCATCAGCTTCCTCTTTTTGGCTTGAATTTCTGCTTCATCTTCTGAAGCTGAGGTACTGGCTATATCAACTCTATCCTTTGGACTAGGAGGCAATTCCTGTGCAGTCCTAGGTAGCTCCCCCTGAGTCCCTTGCTCCTCCCCCACAGTACTTACTTGCTCCTCCTCAATGTTAACTTGCTCCCCCTCAACGTCTGCTTTCTCCCCCTCAAATTCAGGTTGCTCCCCCTCAGTTCTTGCTTGTACTATATCTGGAAACAACTCCTCAAGGGTAAACTCTTGTTGAGTAGGGACTTGAGGCACCACCAACTCAGGAGCATTAATAGCAGCAAATGTATCCTCCATGATAACATCTTGAGCTTGACTGTTTAGTTGTGTGTTCTGTTCAGCATCATCCAAAGACACAGTTAGTGTTTCATCTTTATTAATGAAAATTGATTGATTAATTTCTTGAATTATCTCAAGTATAGTCTGTGAAGCCATTTCACTTTCCAAGTGGGTTGGCTCTTCCTCAAGATGAGGCTCCCCCTGCACCTGAGCACTATCTGCAATATCTTGTGCAGGAGATTTTTCAGGAAGCTCTTGCCTCTCTTTATCAGGCATATCCTTAGTTAGGACTCTATCCCATCTGGAGATAATCCTTATGTCCATTCTTCTCATATGGTTGATCTTTAAACCAGCAGTCTGTGTCATTACTTCTGGAATTATTCTAGCCAAGTAGAGACTCATAATCCTTCCCAGATTTGGTTTTTTAATACTTTCCTTAATCTTTTCAAATATTACTACTGACCAATCAGTGTTTAGTCTGTAGATGATCCTGGTCATCAGGCTGAACATATAGGCTGAAATCCTATCATGCCCCCCTGGCTTGCAGAGAATGACTTTTCCCACTACTTCTAAAAGGAATTTGCCTTGTAGATTCATCCCTTTTCTATTCATTGCTGATCCAATCTTCAAGGTGGGATCCAATCCACACCATTGAAGTGCTTTCCTAGTCTTGGATGAAGGTACTTCTTCTTCTTCTTGAGTTCTTGGAAGTTGAAGAGTTTTCCTTAAGCTCTTCAAAGTTTAACCTTAGTTCCTTGAACTGTAGACTTGATCTTAAGTCCAGTAGAATCCAAAGTAGCTACGCCATAGAATTCCAGAATTTCTTTCTTCCAAATCTTTGTTGGTTCAGATACCAGAAATTCCAACCCAATTTCAGCAATTAGGGTTACTGCTGCTTTAATTTCAGTTTCCGCATTATCAAAGGCATTGCGTACCAGCTCATAACCTTCATTGACACTATATTATAGCTTTGGTGCCATTAGGGTTGAGTGAAATCTTGGATTGAGAAGAGAGAAGTTGTCGACATAGGTTTTGGTCTCGAAAATATGGAGAGTGTGTCGACAGAAGATGTTGTTGACCTATTTATACCTTTCTAAGTAAAGAAGGTCAAAATTCGCGTCAACATTCTCTAAATGTGTCGACACTATTGAAAAGTGTTGACACAGACTTCTGATGACTCGACATCAATTCTATTTGACTTTGTCGAGTTCGACGATCTGAGGTCGACGAATCTGTGAGTTTACTCTAAGTATCGACACCACTTCTGGATGTGTTGACACCACTTCTCTGAAGTGTCGACACCAATTCTCTAGATGTGTCGACACCACTTTCCTGGAATGTCGACACCAACTACTTTGTGTCGACACCACTTTCCTGGAATGTAGACACCAACTACTATGTGTCGACACAGACAACTTCTTGTGTCGACACAATTCTACTTAGCCAAATTTTGTAAACTAATTTATGTTCAACATACCTATTTCAATTTTGAAATTGCTGAATTTAGTTTCATCTAAAGGCTTAGTAAACATGTCAGCTAGTTGTAAATTAGTACTAACAAATTCTAAAGAGATATCTTCTTTCTCTACATGGTCTCTAAGAAAATGGTATCTTATTTCTATATGCTTTGTTGTACTATGAGAAACAGGATTATGAGCAATAGAAATAGCACTAGTAGAATCACATAATAATGGAGTTCTACTTACCTGAATACCATAGTCTTCTAACTGATGATGTATCCACAATAGTTCTGCACAACAACTTCTAGCAGCAACATACTCAGACTCAGCTGTGGAAATTACCACACTGGTCTGCTTCTTACAGCTTTAAGACATCAATCTTCCTCCTAGAAATTGACAGGTGCCTGTTATACTTTTCTATCTACTTTGCAACCTGCAAAGGCTGCATCTGAATAGCCCATTAGTAGAAAATCTCTATTCCTAGGATACCAAAGGCCTAGATTAGGAGTGCCCTTAAGATATCTCAAAATCCTTTTGACAGTAGTAAGATGAGATTCTTTAGGGCAGGATTGGTACCTAGCACAGACACATGTAACATACATGATATCTGGTCTACTAGCAGTCAGATATAGGAGGGAGCCAACTATTCCTCTATACAAAGTTTCATCTACAGGTTTCCCTGCATCATCTTTGCTAAGAGATACACTTGTCCCCATAGGAGTTCTCATGGTAGTGGATGACTCCATACCATACTTCTTAATTAACTCCAGGGTGAATGTAGACTGAGATATAGACAAGCCATCATCAGTCTGTCTTACTTGGAGACCCAAGAAGAACTTAAGTTCTCCCATACTGCTCATTTCAAATTTCTCTTGCATAAGTTTTGCAAACTTTCTACAAAGGTTACTTTCAGTAGACCCAAATATTATGTCATCAACATATATTTGGACTAAGATTATCGTTCTTTTGGATTCCCTAAGGAATAGAGTCTTATCTATTTTTCCCACTTGAGAATTTGTTCTCAATGAGGAAAGTAGACAGGGTTTCATACCAAGCCCTTGGAGCTTGTTTTAACCCATACAAAACTTTCCTAAGTCTATAAACATAAGCATGATTGAGTGGATCAACAAAACCTGAGGGCTGCTCTACATAGACTTCCTCTTTTAAGTCTCCATTTAAGAATGCAGACTTAACATCCATCTGGAACACTTTGAAGCCTTGATATGCTGCATAGGCTAGAAATAGCCTGATAGCTTCCAGCCTTGCCACTGGGCAAAAGTCTGATCAAAGTCTATGCCCTCTTCCTGTCTATATCCTTTGGCAACTAGTCTTGCCTTGTTCTTCACTATGATCCCACTCTCATCAAGCTTGTTTCTATAAATCCACTTTGTCCCTATGATATTGTGGCCCTTTGGTTTTGGAACCAAATCCCAGACCTTACACCTTCTGAATTGATTTAACTCCTCCTGCATAGCTTCAATCCAGTGAGGGTCTTGTATTGATTCTTCAAATCTCTTGGGTTCCACTTGAGATATGAAGCTTGAGCAAAGAACTGTGTTTAAGTTCCTACTCCTTATCTTTACTCCTTATCTTGGATCACCAATGATTTGGTGTGCAGGATGATCCTTCAACTGTCTAACTGCTGGAGGTAATCTATCAGCAGTTTGACCTTCACCAATCTCTTCAATATGTTGCACCTCATGGTCTTCATCAGCATCTTGAGTGTCTTGTACTCCCCCTGGACAACAACTACCATTTTCCACATCCTGCTTTACAGTTGGATATTCTCTGATAGTAAGCTGGTCCATCTTCTGTTGTATACTTGTAGAGCTACAAGAACCACTTGGCAACTTACTGTTAATAAGTCTAGTTTCATCAAAGATGACATGAACTGACTCTTCTACAACTTGAGTAGCCAAATTGTAGATCTTATAAGCCTTACTATTGTTGTTGTACCCAACAAATATCTCATATTGGGATTTGGAAGCAAACTTAGTTAGGTGAGATTTGCCATTGTTAAGCACATAGCATTTGCAACCAAAGATCCTAAAATAAGATAAGTTTGGTTTTCTGCCTTTCACAACCTCATAGGGTGTCTTTTTGTGGCTTTTGGTGATGGAAGTCCTATTGAGCACATGACATGCAGTGTTTACTGCCTCAGCCTAGAAATATTCTGGGAGAGAAGTATCACTCAATAGTGTTCTTCCAGCCTCAATCAATATCCTATTCTTTCTCTCAGCAATGTCATTTTGCTGAGGTGTTCTTGGTGAGGAGAATTCCTGAAGAATCCCAAATTCTTCACACAGTCTTGTCATACTTTCAGATTGGAATTCAGTTCCATGGTCACTTCTGATTTTGACCACTGAACTATCTAATTCATTCTGAATTTGTTTAACAAAATTGTAGAAGACCTTTGGGGTTTCAGATTTCTATCTCAGAAAGAATACCCATGAGAATCTAG
The DNA here is from genome assembly GCA_039583875.1 of Platanthera guangdongensis. NCBI lineage: Eukaryota > Viridiplantae > Streptophyta > Magnoliopsida > Asparagales > Orchidaceae > Platanthera > Platanthera guangdongensis. Next base: position 110,504,285 of record CM077149.1, on the reverse strand, counting down.
AATAGTCATCTACAACCAAAAAGTGTAGATCGTCCTACCTAGGCTCTGAACTAGCATAGGACCAAATAAATCCATATGTAAGAGGTACAAGCACCTCACTGAATCCTTGGTTTCAAGGCTATGAAAGGAGGATCTAGTCTGCTTGCCTTTTTGACAAGCTGAACATATTTCATCCTTATAACACTTAACTTGAGGACCATTTCTCACTAACTCTTTACTAAAGAGTTGGCCAATTGTCTTGTAGTTAAGATGGGCTAGCCTCTTGTGCCATTTGACACAATGAGAGACTTTCTCATCAGCCACAAGACAGATAGGAGAATTCTTATTCTCACACACAAAATCTAGGCAATAGACATTTCTTTTTCTATATCTAGTCAATATGACTTTTTAATCACTTGACCTCTTGATAAGACACCCATTCTTGACAAATGAAATGTCATATCCTAGATCACTCAGCTGGCTTATACTAATTAGGTTATGTTTCAAACCATTTACATATGCCACTTGAGTGATTGTAATTGAGTGGTTAGAAATGTTACCAAAACTTTTGATGATTTCCTTTTCAGAACCACCAAAGATTACTTTAGGCCCATTCAGTATAGGTGAGTAGTCCTTCAGCAATCCCCTTGTTCCAGTCATGTGCCTGGAACATCCACTGTCCAAGTACCATATAGGGGCATGGCAACTTGGACTCACCTGCAATAAAGATTACTTAACCTTAGAACCCAAATAACTTTTGGGTCTTTGGTTTAAGTTAGTCTGAAATCTAACAAATCTGTCTGCAACTCTTCTAACAGGCAGACTGTTATTCTCCTTGACACTGGTATTGTGTCAACAGTCTAAGGCATAATGGCCTATCTTGCCACAACACCAGCACTCAAACTTATTATACCTCTTTTTAGGTATAATCTTAGTTGTATTGTTTATAGCAGGTCTTTTGTTTTGTGCTGGGACTTTGCCTTTCTTATTGGATTGTGCAACCCATGCAGTGCTCTTAAAGCCTACTCCTGCCTTACCCTTTTGTGACACAAAGTCATCTATTAAGGGTAGGATAGATTTTGGTTTAGAGAAACTTGCCACAATCTCCTTCTCTTTCTGAAGTCTATTTTCCAGACTTTTAATCTGATCATTTTTGAAAGTGATTGTTCTCATTTGAATAACAGTTATGTTCTTCAATTTGGTAATCTCATTCATTTTTTAATCCAGCAGCTTCTCTGAATCAGATGCAGCCAACTTAAGAGCTGCAATTTCCTTAGCCTGATTTTTGGCCAGGTTTTTGCTTCTCTTAAGTGGCTGCAATAAATTCCCATATTCATCTATCAGTTGATGAATATCTCCTTCAGAATCAAACCCATCTTCATCTCTTGATAGAGATGCATCTGATTCTGACCCAGTGAAGTATTCAGAATGTACAGATACACATTTTACCTTACTAGGACCAGGCTGATCCTGACACTGGTCTTCTTCAGACACTGCCATCAGTCCTTTGCACTGATGGTCTTCCTGCTCATAGATAGAGTCCAGTAATTGCATGAACTCATCCTCTTCTTCTGCAAACAAACCAATATATGCCTCAGCCTCTGATTTAGATTCTGAAGTTGATTGATCTGTCAAACTTTTCTCTTTCTCAGCAACCAAGGATTTCTCCTTCTTGCTTTTGTGCTGAAACTTCTTTCTATTAGCAGACTCCTTCATCTTGTCTAAACAGTCAGCCACAACATGTCCAGCTTTATTGCAGCAATAGCATATAATCTTGGATGTAGTTGATTTGCTAGGCTTTGTCCCATTCATGTCCTTCCTGGATGATTTCCTCTTCTGATAATAGTCATCCTTGGACTGAGATGTAGATGACTTTGATTTCCACTATTTTTTCTTTAAGAACCTTTAGAACTGCCTTGTGAATGCTGCAAAGTCTTCATCAGAATTACTGCTATCTGTACTGTGATTATCAGAATTTTCTGAAATCACTTCTGCATCTTTCTTAGGAGATGATGGAGACATTCTCCTATTCTTCCTTGTGGCTTCTACCTTGAAGGCCACAGACTTTTCTCTATAGTCACCATTGGTATTTTTCTATTCCTCCTTTCTGGCTAACAGCTGCATCTCATAAGACAGCAATTTTCCAAACAATGTTGGAGGTGAAATCTCACCCAGTTTGGCCACTTCCCTTATGACACAGATCTTAGTATCTCAATCCTTAGTCAAAGACCTAAGGAATTTATCATTCAACTCATAAGTACTGAATATTCTTCCATAAGACATTAGTTTATTGACAATCCTATAGAACTTCTTATAACATTCAGTTATACTTTCAGACTTGGCTTGTCTGAAACTCTCATATTCTTGATTAAGCATAGACTTTTTATATTGTCTAACCTCTTCAGAACCCTCCATGTAGACAATCAATGTGTCACACATCTCCTTGGAGGTTTTGCAGTGAATTAGATTCTGGAATGTTGAATCATCAATAGTACTTACTATAATATTTTGTGCTCTTTAATCCATTGTTGCCAAGATGATCTCATCTTTAGTCATCTCAAAAAAATCCTTTGGAATTATTTGATTGGCATCAAGAATAGAAATCTTCATAGGAACATATGGTCCTTCCTTAACTGTTATGTAAATTCTAGGATCAGATGCCTCCATAAATAATCTAACCCTTTCTTTCCATATTCCAAATATCTCTTTCCTGCAGATGGGCAATTTCATTGAACCAAGTTCTTTATGGTTTTCTCCTGAACCCATCTTCTTGATCTTAATTCTGCCTTACAGATCTCACTCAGACTGTTAAGTCTAACTTTGAGGAACCTCCCTCTGATACAACTTGAAAGAATTAGTTCCTAAACACCTAGAGGGGGGGGGGGTGAATAGGTGTAATTCCTTTTTCTTCTAAGGCAAAATATCTATTCATTTAATTAATCAGAAATAGTTAATTCTACAGCTAACACAGCACAGAATTCACAGAATCACACAATCACAGATTGCACACAGATTTTATAGTGGTTCCCCAAGGTCTGGGTACATCCACTTCCCCCTTCGCCTATCTAGCAGTATGCTAGATTCGGCCTAACTTCTTCTCTTCACCTCAGATCCTCAGATCTTACAGCAGCTCAGAACCCAAACAAGACTCCTACAACTCAGAATGAGTCCGCACTCCTACAGCTCAGGCAAACTGCCCTACCTCAGCCTTCAACAAAGCCTACACTCAGAGATCACAATCTCCTACAACTCAGGCTCACAACCCTACCTCAGCCTTCAACAAGGCCTACCACTCAGAGAAAATAATCTCCTACAACTCAGCCTTTATAAACACAGGCTTACAACTCAGATCTAATATAGATCCTACAGAAAATAGATTTAACAATGTATTTTACCACCATCCTGGTAGAGAGAGAAAGGATGGATGGCTTCTTGATTAGATCTTGGAAGAATCTGATGGCAGAGAACAACCACTCTTAGCTTTCTTCAAAGCTTCTTGAATCTGAACTCAGTAGGGTTGATCTCCTTTGAAGTTGATCTTCAATCAGCTTCTTTCTTGAAATTCAGATCTCAATCTGAATCCTTCTTGGCAGACTGGTTCAAAATCTGCACTTGAGGAACTTGTTGATATAAGTCCCTTTCTTCACTTCAATAGATGGAGCTCTCTATCTCCACCTTCTTCTTTTTATTCTGCATCAGTGTTTTTACTTCTATCAATATTAGTTATGTCTTCTGTTGATGGAGAATGTCTTTATATAGTCTTCCTCCATGGTAACCGGCTGATCCGGTTTCTAACAAACTTCCGACACCTCTGACAGTTGCAGTAGACCGGTTGGTACTGGAAGCTGTCAAGTCATCCAGTCTCTTCTTGAAACTCTATCTCTGTCAGCAAAGTGTCGAGACTGAACTTCATCATGTGTCGACACAAGTAGACTAAGTGTCGACACAAGCCTTAGTGGTGTCGACACAAGTAGACTAAGTGTCGACATAAGCCTTAGTGGTGTCGACACAGTTTCCTTGGTGTTGACACTGCTTCTCTACACAACTTCTGTAGATTGTGTCGACAATAGTTCTGTGATGTCGACACAGTCACTTCTTTTCTTCATACAAATTTACTTTGTTGAAATTCTGCCATGTGTCGACACAAGTCCTGTGTGTCGACACAGTTGATGTCGACAAGGTCTTCTGTGTATCGACACTGCCTCTGTGTGTCGACACAATTGATGTCGACTAAGCTTCTGTGTGTCGACACTGCCTCTGTGTGTCGACACAATTGATGTCGACTAAAATTTTTCTGTGTGTCGACACTACCTCTATGTGTCGACACAGTTGATGTCTACTATGCTTCTCTGTGTGTCGACACTGCCTCTGTATGTCGACACAGTTTATCTGGTATCGACACAGCCTCTCCAAGTGTCGACATAATTAACTACAAGTGTCGACATAACTTTTCTCCAGTGTCGACACAAGCCTTCATAAGTGTCGACACAGCTTCTTCTGGTGTCGATATATGGACTTAGAAACTTTTTCCTGCATTCTTGCATTTTCTTAACCTGCACATGTAAACTCAAAACAACATCAAATACACATTGATGCATATCATTGAGTAAGGTGAGGCTTCTTCAAATCAGGTACACATTTTCAATGTACCCAACAACAGTTTCAAACTTAGATCACAGTATAAATAAAAGCAATCCATAGCACACTACACACAAAGAATTTATAGTGGTTTCCCTATCTAAGGTATATCCACTTTCCCTCTTCTTCCTTACTAGCAATGTGTTAGATAAGGTTATAGCTCCTCCTCTTTAACTCAGATCTAAATATCCTACAATCTCAGTTTCTGTTAAGAAACCTACACTCAGACAAACAGGTCCTACCTCAGAGATTCTTCCAATATCCTACCTCAGGTCCCTCAAGAACCCTAACTCAGCCTTTATAAATCAGGCTTACAACTCAGTGATTCAGCCAAAACCACCTACCTCAGGTCCCTCAAGAACCCTACCTCAACCTTTATAAATTAGGCTTACAACTTAGAGATAAAATCTCCTACCCACTCAGATCTCAAGGAGATCTTACAAAATAAAGAGGTAAAAGTATAAACAATATTCTTCAGAAAATAGAATTCCTGTAATCTGACTTATCTGTTAGTATAGATTCTTCAAATCGGCGGTAATGGATTTCTTCTTGAAAAATTAATTTGCTAAAAAGTTTCTTCTCTGGATCTGTAATCTTCTTGATGTTGATCGGCTTGATTTGCTTGAATAGATTATAGATCAGATCTACCTTAATCCTCAGATCAACTTGGCGAAAGGATCTGCAGATTATCTTGAAGACCTTCGTCTTCATCTTCCTCCTCGGGATTGGAATAAGAATGAGAATTTTCTGTTTTCTTGATCGATTCTCTCTCCTATTGGTGTATACAACCCCTCTATTTATAACATTCATAGATGGCTGGTAACTGAATAATGACATCAACATCTGACATCATACTCCAAATCCTTCCTCAAACTGTTGTTGTTGAAATATCTTATTCTTTTAGCCGATGTGACAGTACCAACTTGTCTTAACACTTCTGTGTTAACTCTGCACATTTTCTGAAACATAAGTGTCAAGATGTCTAAAGTGTGTCAACACTTGTATCGAGACATCTTAGCAGTCTCAACACAATTCTACTTGGAAGAATTTTCAACTGAAACTTGAAAGTGTCGAGACAGTTGACTTGTTTCGACATAAGCATTGTCTGTGTCGACATCTTTTAATTCTGCCTTGTGTCGAGACTGTTGGATTGTCTTGACACAACTGTCTTCCTGATGTCGGGAAGTCTGTTCTTTAACCATTCATTGTGTCGAGACAGTTGATTTGTCTCGACACAATTTTACTTTGTAAAATTTGCTTTCTTATTTGTGTCGAGACAGTTGATTTGTCTCGACACAACTGCTTTAAGCTTTGTAGTGTCAAGCAAGCTGACATGGTCTTCAAGGTGTCGAGACAACTGGCTTGTCTCGACACAGCTGTCTTGAATCTTCTTTGTGTCAAGTTAACTGACTTGTCTCGACACATCTTCTTTAAAGGTGTCGACATAGTTGAAGTGTATCGACACTTTTGTACTTAGACAATTTTCTGGACTGTAAGTTGCTGAATGTATACTGTGCTGACTTATCTTGACACAGCTACTACAAAGGTGTTGACACAGTTGAAGTGTGTCTACACTTTTGATCTTTGACAATTTTTCTTAAAAATCAAGTTAGCTTCTTATGTCTACATGTCCAATCAATATGTAATAGACAACCTGCAAACATAAATTGAAATATATATCAAATATAAATATGTGTATATCATTGAGTTGAAAGAGCTTCTTCAACAACATGAGGCGATTTCACTATACTCCCTTCGCCATTTGCATTGAGTGAGGCGAGTCCACTCAACGCCTTCCGCCTTTGGCGTTGAGTGAGGTGAGTCCACTCAACGCCTTCCGCCTTTGGCATTGAGTGAGGCGAGTCCACACAACACCTTCCGTATTTGGCGTTGAATGAGGTGTGTTAATTCGACGCCTTCTGCCTTTGGCATTGAGTTAGTCGAGTGGGATCGGCAGGACCCAGACCAGCCAAATCAGGCAGTCCAAGTCCCAGGCGAGCCGAGAGGAAGGCGAGAGCTTGACAGCGTCGTCGAATCGCCTAGATGGGGTGGGCTGAAAGTGGGGCAAGTGGAGCAAGTGAGCTCTCACTCGCCCCTAGTCCTCGACACAGCATGCGAGTGGAGTAGGTCGGGCTTGCACTCGCCCAGGACCCTGAGGAGGCAACGAGTGTCAGCCCCACCGAGCACTCGCCGCTCAAGGCGAGTGGAGATTTTTGAGGACCACTAGCCCAACGTTTTATATTGTATTTTTACCATTTCACCCCTGCTGGCCTACCCATAGCCTTTCAGAACAGTGGAATTACGCTATTGGCAGGCTAACCTGGACTACATATAGCCGTTCCAAATAGCGGAGTTACGTTGTTGGCAGACCAACTTCAAAAAACTATAAATAGACCCAAGGGGGGTACCTCGGGAGGGCAAGCTTTCAAGCATTCCAATATTCTTACTCTTTGAATTTCTAGTGCTTCCTGAGGTGCCCTTAGCTCAGTACAGGCTAATGAGGGGAAGCACTCTAAAATCTTCCGGGTGTGTGGTGGGACCTCCGTACTGGAGCCTTAGGCCTATTTTTGGTTCTAAGGTTTTGGTTATCCGAGCTTGTGAGGAGAATTAAGTGCACGATCTCCCCTTCCCCAAGGGTTCGAACTCCACAAGAAGCTGGTTTCCGATTTCAACATTTTTGGTGCGGTGAGCGTGGAGAGTGATTATCACCAAAAATCTTATGTGAGTTCGATGGCTGGAGATGAAGGATGAGGTTCGGGCAGGGCCGACTCGCCACCTCCCCCACCACTCGCCACCCACGGGATGTTCGAGGATTTTCGTAAAGAGATGCAGAATCTCATCATGTTCGCACTCGACACTCGTGCCTAGTGCTAGACGCCAATAGTCCCAGTTCTCGCAGCCCCAACCCTGGGCGAGAACTCCCCCGATAGGCGACCTGGGAAGGAGGTAGTAGAAGAGGGGAAGAAGCGAGATCTGCTGGGGCGAGTTCTGTTCCCCAGCTCGGCGAGTACGGGTAGGGTTGGCGAGATTGACGTGCTAGATCGCCCGGCTCGCCCGGCAGGGGGTGGCAGCCCCTTTAGCGAGTTGGTCTCATCTGCCCCAGTTCCAGAGGGGTTTCGAGAGCCGAAGATGTCCTACTACACTGGGAAGGATGATCCGGTTCAACACATCAAGTGGTTTGAGAATGTGGTCTTGATCTGACAAATGTCAAATGTGTTCAAGTGCAGGCTCTTCGCCATCACCCTCAAGGAGAAGGCAAGAGATTGGTTCCACCAGCTGCCAGCCAGCTCGATCTATTGTTTTGAGGACCTATGTTGGGGGTTCATGCTGAGATTCACCACTTCCAAGTAGAGGAAGAAAGAGTCTGAGTCTCTATTCCACATCAAGCAGGGGGTGAACGAGACCCCGGGGAGCTATGTGGACCGGTTCCAAGAGGAGGTCCTCCAGGTCCAGGAGATGCCAGGACATACCTTGATGATGGATTTCACCCTGGGTCTGTAAAAGGGATTCTTTAGGATGGAGCTAAAGAGGGTGTCACCTCTCTCCTTCGAGGAGCTGATGGAGAGGGCAACAAGGGAAGTTGAAGGGGAGGCGTTGAACCTCGAGTTCATGCGGAAGTTGGCTAGGTGGGCCATGGAGGAGGTGCCGAGAGGTGGCAAGGGCCAAGAGGTTCGGAGGCCCAAGCTTACGTATAGGGAGCAGCAGCAGCCACGATGGGGGCGCTAGGTGCCGAACAATCGGCTCGGCTGGAGGCAGCCAGAGTGGCAAGACCAGGGACAACAGAGAGGTTTCCATGGAGGAGACAACAGCCAGGGGAGCCAGGGTCAGTTCAACCCTCCATGCTGACCATATCCCCAATCAACATCAGGCTATGACCATATCCCTGGGGAGGAGGAGGGCCCATCAGAGGAGAAGGCAAGGAGGAAGGGTGGAGCTACCCTATTGAGACTTCCATCAAGAAGAGGGCCATGCCACGACCACGTGCTCGGAGTTCCCTGAGATGAGGGGAAACAAGAAGCAGCAACAACAACCTTGCCAGGAAGTGCGGATTGAGGAAGTCCTACCTGGGGTAGAGGAGGACAGGTGCAAGGACCGGGCTGATGTTAGAGGTCACAGAAGGATCAGGGTGACCCATTGGGGGGGGGGGGGGTGAGTTGAGGTCGCCCGTAAGGCAAGCCTCCATACTATGTACCGCCGGAGCGTCTCTTCGACGTCTCTAATTGCACTCCTAGAGGAGAAGATCACCTTCTCAAGGAAGGATATGTCTGATCATGAGGATCTATTTTGTGATGCGATGGTGATTCATGCCGCGGACAAAAATTTCACCTTCTCTCGGATCCTCATTGATAACGGGAGCTCGGTCAATGCCATCTTCAAGAAGGCGTTCGACGCGATGAAGATGAAGGCCATGAGGGTGTTGGCCTTGGGTGGGCCTCTATTCGGATTCTCCAAGGAGAGGAAAGAGGTGGAAGGAGGAGTGGGAATCTATGTCACTCTAGGGGGCAGTCCCGAAACTGTAGGTTCATCATTATGGATGCTCCTAGCAGTTATAATGCCATCTTCGGACGGCCCCTCATCAGCGCCTTCTGCTGCGTGCCCTCCTCCTTCCATCACTGTTTGAAGTTCAATGCCGAGGGAATCCAGGTCCGGGTCTGGGGATGCTATGTGACCGTTGTCAACACTATCTCCTTTCAAGAGGGAGCTGAGGAGATGGATAGGAGGATGGAGGAAGAATCCAGGCAGGAGACTGGATAGGGAGCTGAGGATATGGAGGTAGAGGAGGAAGAAATCCACGCTCAGGTGAAGGTGGCGGAGAAAGTGCTGGAGGAGTAGGCGGAGGTGATGGCCATGGTGGAAGCTGAGGAAGAAGTTCTGGCCCAATGCGATGGGGTCATAGGCGAGTGGGGAGATCAGTCCCGACTGGAAGCAACGGAAGAGATGGTGGAGATGGAGGTTCTCACCATGGAAGGCAGGGTGGATAAGGTGCGGATGGGGGGGTGAGTCCAAAGGACCAGAGGAGGATACTGGAGTGCATCCAAAAGAACTTCGGCATCTTCGCATGGAGCACGACCGACATACCAGGGAACGATGCGGATGTCGCCTTCCACCTCCTCAACCTGGATTCCAAGGCTCGCCCCATCCAATAGAAGAAGAGGCCTACCGCGTACAAGCTGTCCGAGCCCATTTGAGAGGAGGTGGGCAAACTCATCAAGGCCGGATTCGTTTTAGAGATCCAATATCCAGGTTGGGTCTCCAATATTATAATGGTTTAAAAAGGAGACGGTCGCTGGAGGATTTGTGTAGATTTTTCTCTTCTTAATAATTCATGTCCTAAAGATTGTTACCCCTTACCTCAGATGGATGTGCTTGTTGACTCAGCCTTCAGTTTTTCTGTAATAAGTTTTCTATATGCTTTTTCAGGTTATCATCAGATCAGGATGCACCCACCCGATATAAAAGATTTCTCTTTCATCACATGGGACAGGTACTGCTGCTACAAGATGATGCCTTTTGGGCTAAGAAATGCAGGAGAAACGTATCAAAAGATGATGGACTGCGTCTCCCAAGAACAGAAGGGGAGGAACCTAGAGGTGTACGCAAATAATCTCATGATCAAGAGTCAGGATGTTGACTCACACCTCCGGGACCTGGAAGAGACCTTCGATACCCTGCAGAAATACAAAATGAGGCTGAACTCCTTGAAGTGTGTCTTCAGGGCAAGAAGGGGTAAGTTCCTAGGCCATCTCCTTACTACCGCAGATATAGAGCCCAACCCTGACAAGGTAAGGGCCATCACGTAGTTGGGATCACCTCAGAATGCCAAGGAGGTCCAATGGCTAAAGGGGAAGTTGGCAGGGTTGAGCAGATTCCTCTCTCAGGCAGGAGAGATCTGAAGGCGCTGAGATGAAATCAGAAATTTGAATGGTCTAAGGAATACGAGGAAGCATTTAAAGCCTTGAAGAGACAGTTGACCCAGGCTCTGTTGCTCCATGGACCAAAGGAAGGGGAGGATCTGTCCTTGTACCTTAGGGTACGGCCCTTCCCTTAGACCAGTGGGTAGAGGGGATTCTTGTTAGTCATGATTGACTATTTTTCTAAGTGGTTGGATGTGAAGGCACTGGCCAAGGTGACCTCCTAGTCAATCAAAAACTTTGTATGGGGGACATCATCTGCCAGCATGGGTTGCCTCAGGCCATCATCACAGACAATGGGCCGTAGTTTGCCAGCGCCAAGTTTATCAGCTTCCGTGGCCAACTTGGGATTGATCTCAGGTTCGCGTCGGTCCATCATCACAGGAGAAACGGGCAGGTGGAGGCGGCGAACAAGATCATCATGAACCTCTTGAAGAAGAAAGTGGAGAACTTGAAGGGGAGTTGGGTAGAGCACCTCCCTTCGGTCCTATGGTCCCTAAGGACCACTCCCAACACGGCCTCGGGGAGACCCGCTTCAAGCTCTCTCATGGCTGCAAAGCAGTGCTCCCCATAGAGTTCGAGGTCCGAACACCTTGTGTAGTTGAGGCAGAGGAAGGCAGAGAAGAGTGGCGGGCCGAGAATGAGGATGAGTTGCTTCTCTCCCTGGATATGGTGGAGGAGTTGCGTGATTTGTCTTCCATCCGACAGGATGAGGTCAAATGAAGGATGGCCAAGTACTTTGGCAAGCACGTCTGGATCAGACAGTTCGAGGAAGGGGACTTGGTCCTAAAAAAGGTGAATACAACAGGGAGATCTGCTGCCGTAGGAAAGCTCAACTCCATCTGGGATGGTCCATACATTATAAAAGAATTGTTGAGGTTAGGAGGGTTTCGCCTCTGGAATGTGGACGATACTTTAAGTCACACCTGGAGCAGTGATGACTTAAAGCATTTCTACACGTGAATCATGTACGTACATATCTTTAATAAATATAAAATCTCTTGATCTTTCAGCTCTCCTTGCGATAGAATTTGCGACAGGCCATGTTCATAATGAAGACCCCGAGCATATCCCGCTACCAGGCTCTCACCTAACTAACAGGGCTGGATGTCACTTGAGAGAGTCTACCGAGACCCTGAGCATATCCCGTTGCTAGGCTCTCACCCAGCTGGAAGGCTAGATGCCACTCAAGAGAGACTACCTAGACACCGAGTAGATCCCGCTGCCAGGCTCTCATCTAGCTGGCAGGGATGGACGTCACTTGAGAGAGTCTACCTAGACCCCGAGCAGATCCTGCTGCCATGCTCTCACCTAGTTGGCATGGCTGGATATCACTCGAGTGAGTCTACCTAGAACCCGAGCAGATCCCGCTGTCAGGCTCTCACCTAGCTGGTAGGGCTGGATGTCACTCAAGAGAGTCTACCCAAACCCTGATTAGATCCCACTTCCAGGCTCTCATCTAGTTGACAGGGCTGGACGTCACTTGAGAGAGTCTACCCAGACCCCGAGCAAATCCTGCTGTCAGGCTCTCACCTAGCTGGCATGGCTGGATGTCACTCGTGAGAGTCTACCCAGACCTCGAACAGATCCCGCTGCCAGGCTCTCATCTACCTGGCAGGGCTGGACGTCACTCAACAGAGTCTACCCAAACCCCATGCAGATCCTGCTGCCAGGCTCTCACCTGGTTGGTAGTGCTGGATGTCACTCGAGAGACTCTACCCAGACTCCGAGCAAATCCCGCTGGCAGGCTCTAACCTAGCTGGCAGGACTGGATGTCACTCAAGAGAGTCTACCCAGACCCCAGGAAGATCCCGCTGCCAGGCTCTCACCTATCTAGTAGGGTTGGATGTCACTTGAGAGAGTCTACCCAAACCTCGAGAAGATCCCGCTGTCAGGCTCTCATCTAGCTGGCAGGGCTGGATGTTACTCGAGAGAGTCTACCCAGACCCCAAGCAGATCCTGCTGTCAGGCTCTCACCTAGATGACATGGCTGGATGTCACTCGAGAGAGTCTACCCAAGTCCCGAGCTGCTCCCGTTGTCAGGCTCTCATCTTGTTGGCAAGGCAGGGGTCATCAGTAGACATTGTTGTTGTTCTAAAGTTAGGTCCCGGGCTGCACTTGTCAATCAACTTGAGGCATTTGAAGTTAAAAATTGAGGCAGAGGTCAGAGGGAACAGATCACAGGGAAAATAAAAGTTCAGATCCTATAATCTCCAGGCAAGCAGGTAATAGCGAGCCGGGATCTCGGCAATTACTCAGGGGTAACACTGTTTAAGGCAATGCAAAGGTGGCGAGTCGAGATCTCGGCATATATGAAGGAAGGAGAGCCGATACTAACCTCCGCCAATACACTTAATCCCCTCGAGGTTTTACTTGGAAAAGTTTGACCTAGCACAAGTCCTTAAAAGGGAAAGAAACCCCGAGGCGAGCTGGGTGGTCGCGTGTACAGCACGACGGGTGGTCTAGTCCCTAATATCAAGGGGTGACAAGATCTTAAGGCCTCTGTGCGGGTATGTATCGTAACTCAACGAATATACTATAGCACTGAGTCTACCATAGCAAGATCTATTAGCGAGGGGAAGACACGCGCTCGAGTACAACACAGGAAAGTATGTACAGAAGAATGAGAAAATGCACTATCTTTTCATTAATGTATATCGGTCATTACAAAAGCACCTGCCTCGGCGAGGTTACAAAATGTAGGGAGAAAGATATCATTACAAATAAAACAAAAAGAAAAAGAACATGCGAGCTAGCTCTCTCCCTCCCCTCCAGAATGTCCATTTTCATAGCCAGGAAAATCCTTGAAGAGTGAGCCGAACCTGCCCTCCTTCTCGCCAGGGGGGGGGAGCGGGCGGGAACAGCTCTGACACTAGGTCCCTTGCAATCATCTACTTGCAACCCACCGTCAACACCTGCATGTCTCGCATGACCTGCAAGGCATAGTCGATAGTGCTGATGGAGTTAACCCGCAACTTCTTGGTGACTTCCGCCTTGCTGAACAGCTTTGGCCTCTTGGCTGGGACGTCCGGCTCGATGACAGTAGGGGAAGGAAGATGAACATCAAGCGAGCGAGCTCGCCTGGGAGCCCCTTGTCCTACTCCTCCTGCTTCTTGTTCTTTTCAAGCTCAGCAGCGCGAGCGCATATGTGGTTCGCGGTCTCGACATCCTATAAGGTGAGAAATGTAAGAGAAGAAGTCATGAAAGTACTAAGTAAATTGAAGAAGGGCTCGCTAACACTTACCACTCAGCCGACATTTTTGCTGAGGATGTCCTCGGCAATTTCTGTCCACCTTGCCAGGTCAGAGACATTGTCCTTGGCGACATCCCGCTCCTGCTCGGCCTTCACCAAGTTATGACTGAGGTGGAAGCCGTGGCGGACTGCCATATGCGACAACTTTATAGCCCGCATTTGAGCTCGCGAGCTTTTGCGAGTGAGTCGCTGGAGGTCATGTCATTATAGGCCTTGGCGTCGTCACGGCCATACAACCCAAACCCAAGGGAATAAGCATGCCCGCTGGGTGGGTGGGGTGGGGGGGCGCTCTGACTAGGAAGGGAGGATGGATGAGATGGAGACTCTGTGAGCATATTCATCCCATTGGACCATAGGCTCGCCGAGCTGGTACTTCGCCTTCCCGTCGAGGCCAAAGTTTCGATAGTCCTTCAGCAGGCCAGGCTCGCGAGCCGAGAATTCCTCGGCAGTTGGGGAAGCAGGAGGGTCGCTGCCACCTTGATTCTTCTCTAGCGAGTTGAGAACGATATGCTTCCCTTTGAAAATCACCACCGCCTTCTTCAATCTTCTTCGGCGGCGGGGGGCGGTGAGGCGAGCTGGAGCTCATGGGGTCGGGTCACCTCTTATTGTAGGGAGGCCTGGCTGACTCCGATTCCATCTGGTAGGCCGCCACGGCTGCCCGCTCGCATGCGAGTGCGTCAGGGTAGAGTCTCGAGTCTACAAAAGGTGGGTTCTCGGGAATCAGTCGCTCCCCTGCAGGAAAAGACATGTCATCAGAAACTTTTGATATTGGCGAGCCCATTAAAAGAAAGGGGGAAATATATACATTCGCAGGGATGAACCAGAGGGAGCGAGTCGAGGCCTCTTCGAAGGAAAGCTACCTCGAAATCCTTGTTGAGGAAGAATATGTGCATCTCGACATCGTTGCCCATCACGGTGGGTGGCCGGTATACCTACTCACTCCGCTGTTGAGGCGAGAAGGGGACGTTGCCGAGATCCCCTCTGATGAAGACAAATTTCGAGAACAAGTTGTGTTTCTTATTGGCGGTCTCGCGAACTTTAATCTGCGAGCCAACAAGGAAGGCGACCCCATCATTGGTCGCGCGGTATATGAATAGCTTGCAGAAGGCGGTGAGATTAAAATCTATCCGCTCTTGCCGGAGAAAGCAGGCGAATGCCACATCATGACAATCGTATTAGGGTTCAGCTGCCCGGGAACTGCCCCGTAGTACTTCAAAATCTAGCAAATCTCCGGCCAGAGGGGAAGGCACAACCCCACCTCAAAGTGTGAGATGGGGAAGGCGAGCTCATCGGCGAAAAAAGTGTTGATCGCCTAGCCCCTCCCAGGTTGACGCGCTGTGAGACCCAAGGAACGTAGTCGGCAATGAAGCCTGCGAGTTCCTGCTTGGTAGTATTCCCTTCATAGAAAGTGTACTCGACAAACTGCCTCGCACACTTGGATTGTCCATCAGCATTAGGTCGCGTTTTGCCCATCTTTCTAAGATCTTGATGCGAGTGCAATTAGTGAGAAGGGAAACATAATGGTGGTGTGAGTCTGCAGTAAAGGCGATAGTCTGGGGGGTAGGTGAGGGGGCCTATTAATAGAAAAAAAAAATTAATTACCGAGCTGACCGGTTAGTTCGGCTCGCCATCCCCCGACTCACCAAACCCTGTGACCTGCACAATCCTAACGCGAGACGAGTCTAAAGCACAACATGATTTACGAAACACAAGCATTACAAAGTGAATCTAAAAAAGATATTAGGTCAAGTTATGACAAAGCCAGGTTGAATGTTTCAGAAAAATTGCAGAAAAGAAACTAGTGTTTTGTACATGTGCGAGCTATGGGGTCTGGGGAGAGTGTCGATAGGCTCAGTTAGGGAGCCATTTACATCTACCCCGGCCTTGCGTCCCCATCCCCGAAGGTCATCGCGAGTTGTTGAACTCGCGGACCCGCTCCAAGTCTTGATGTATGAACCACATATTCTCATCGATTCGATACATAAACGGGGTTGGAGAGGTCATCCCACTCGCCGAACAGCGCCCCACCACGTCTGCCAACAACACATAGTCTTACTCCAGTGCATGCAGCCTCTACTCGCCGAGAGTGTTCTCCTCCTGGATCCGGCGCAACGCGAGTCCCTGCTTCTTGAGGACTTCCACAGTTCGCTTCCTCAGCTCGGCAGGGTCCCGCGAAGCGTCCAGGAAATCCTTTATCGCGTTGGGCGAAGGAGGTGGCGTGTGGCAAGCTGGCTCAGAAGATTATTCAGCTTCAGAGTGGTCGGGAAGGCCTGCGAGAATAGCAAATCCAGACGAGCTGAGGTTTGTAGAAATGAAGAATGCTACATACTAACTTCGCGAGGTGGTCCCGCCGAGGTTGAGCTGCCGAGAAGAACTTGGCTGACCCTGAAATGGGCGAGTGAGAGGAGGCTGAAGGGCCTTGTCATGACCCTAAACTTGAGAGTTTGGGGATATTAGATTAAAGTTTGGGATGGGAATGTGCCCAACACCTCCCCCTGCGAGCGCTGGACTGGGGGTAGGAACCCGAGGCAACTCGCGAGATGGCGAATTCAGCGGTAGCGAGCCCAGCCTAGTGGAACCAAAGGGGGGCGATGGGTTTCTCGCGCGGCCTTCAGGAGACGATTGGTGGCGCGAGTTGCCGCGAGGAGAATCATCTACTCGCTACACAGAAGCTTCAGTACCGTTCTGATGAGTGTCTGGGTCGGCAGGAAGGTCGATGATCTCTTTTTCTTTTAGCTCAGTGGTTGGCATAGAGGAAGAAGCGAGACCATGATCTGGGGTTGAGGCCAGATCACGGTAGACCAACCCGGCAACCTTCAGGAAAGGTTTAGCCTTCTTGGCGGGTTGGTGTTTTGGCAACTTGCATGGTGTAGAACTAGGCGACAAGGAGATCAGCTCGGCAGCGCGAGCAGCATTGAGCTCCCGAGCATGACTAAGCCTCTCTTGGAGCTCCTTGGAGAGAGGCATCTTAGAAGAATCTGATTAAGGGGGAATGGCAAGGGTCGCCCAGGCTTGGGGGCATATATTTATAGTGGCTTATGGACTCCACCAGAAGATTCCCTCCAGCTCCCGCAGCGCTCATCAAATACCTGGGGTTGGATGTTTCTTTCTGAACTTCGCGGAAGCTCGCAAAGAGCTGGGATTGTGTACAATCTCGTATTCGATGAGCGGGTTCACCTCCAGGACTAGGGTTTCGCGAGATCCTCAGGAGCGAAGTCACTCAAGAAGCGAGCCCCCCCCCCCCCCCCAAGTATTCGCCGAGCTGACCGCACGAGCCGGAATATTGGCATTGAGTGGGGCTAGTCCACTGAATGCATTCTGCCTTTGGCGTTGAGTGAGGCGATTTCACTCGATACCCTCCGTCTTTGGCATTGAGTGAGGCGAGTCCACTCAACGCCTTCAACCTTTGGCGTTGAGTGAGGCGAGTCCACTCAACGTATTCCGCCTTTGGCGTGGAGCGAGGCGACTTCACTCGACGCCCTCCGCCTTTGGCATTGAGTGTGGTGAGTTCACTCGATGTCTTCCGCCTTTGGCATTGAGTGAGATGAGTGGGATCGGCAGGACCCAGACCAGCCAAATCAGGCAGTCCATGAAAAAATTTGATAGTCGCGGAAAACAGAAAAGCAGACGCAGGAATACTCAACCCACTTGAGTCAAATAAACCAAATGCATAAAACATGGCAAGAATCTTGTAATATCAAAAATCTTCTTTACAAAGCAAGTCATACATGGCGAGGCATGCTTCGTCGATGTACCCGAGGACAATAAGAAAAGAAAGAAAAAAAGAAAAAAAACCGCACAGACTAAGAGAGAAGCCACCAACTTTGTTGCTAGCCGCTATGGAGTCCACTCAAACCTACAGGTCGCCAAACTGCATCCTTGCCGCACGAACTGCCCATTTTTTCCAAGGCTGAACTCTGTTTGCTGAACTGCTGCTGCAGAACTGAACATGCCGCCAGAGCGGACAACTTATTGAACTGGGAGAAGTTGTAGAAGATAAACTGCCTGGTCGCAAGCGACCTGTTGTAAACCGCTGATTGCAATCCGCAGAGTCCGCACTGTCTTATAACCAAATTCCTGGCTCTTTAGTGCTATCCACACAACCTGTACAGTAGAAACCGGTTAACCTTTTCAACTCGTGTGGATAAAAAATTCAGGCCACAACAACTAATCGCGAGTAGACTTACTGTTCATTCAGTTATTGTAGATGTGCTTAGGTTGGATTGCAGCTAGCTAGGACACATTGCTAAGGCTAGGAAGCTAGATAGAGTGCGAGTGTGGGTAAGCATTCAGTCAGGGAGTGAAGTGAACCGTAGCTCACGAACATTAGATTCACCTACGAGAATCGTTTTCCAGGCCAAGAAAACTTCGCTATCGCTCGCCTCTCCTTACTCTACTAATTAAGTAGGTTAAGGCGAGCTACTTTGGTTCCTTACTTGAAAGAGTACTTCACTTCCTACCTGGTGAAAGAATCCTGTTTTCACACTACTGTCTTGCACCTCTCTCGTATGCAAGAACTCCCTTCAAACAATACGGAATTGCATTGGTTTAGAATGCGCGCTTCAAAGATCTTGCAGGATCTCAAGCCGAAGGGACTGCAACTCGCTCAGCAAGGCAACTGAAAAAGAGGATACACTTCACTTCAATATCCTAACATAGGAGGATAAAAGAACTGAGAAGTAGTCTTTGTTTGAGGAAGAGCATATAGAAAGTGTGTGACCTGGCGCTGGTTTCAAAGCGCCCTTGATCCTTTCCTCTTTTCTTGGCATATACCTGGTCAACTTAGAGTGGAAGTACTCGACGAGTACGGGTAGGCGCTAGTGAATCCCTATCCGGGGTGGTCAACGTCCTACCAGAGTACCGAGTAGAAGTCAGGGTCAGAATGGAACAAGGGATTTCGGGCCGAACGAAGAAAGCATCCGTTTCGCTACGCGCCTTTTCTTTGTTTTGGTAATCACATGAGTTGCTCCAGGTCCTGGAAAGCATGAGCAAGTTCTCTTCTCTCGCTCTCGGTACGAATTCGGGACACCAAACAACCGTAGTTACTCTACATCGGTGACAAAAGGATAAGAAATGCCATCATTAGGGCAAAGACCTCGGTTAAGGCAAAGCCTAAGCATATCCGAAGAATTGTTTTGCTAAGGATGGATTTCGGAATCAAAGAACTGAAGACATGTCCAATACCGACAGCAGCTCCCGCTAAAGCACATAGCTACGTTAGGCTGCTCCAGCCCCGATTCATTTTCTTCTCACATTTCATTTTTCGTTTTTCTTCTTTCGTCACGCTTAAAGAAAGACTGTGTACTAGCAGAAATGAACATTGGACACTATGTCACTTGCTTTCACCAGCATTGGATATTCCGATTATCCCGCTAATAAGAAGATCTCATAGTGGATATTTTTCTCTTTATATGATATTGTTAGAAGGCATCCATCCCATATATGTTACTAGTCTATATGCAAAGCCTCCTAGTTCCATCCCCTTCTGTAATAGGAACTACCTGCGGCGCTATCCTATAAGCAGACACAACTATAAGTCATTCTTTTCTTTATCTAAGTTATAGGATTTTATCTAGCTGAAACCCTTTTCCCAGGTATGAAAATTAAGATGAGAGAACTAGACAACTTCACATCACACCTGAAGGGATGATTAGAGGGTTTAGGTTTAGCAGAATGCATACCTTCTATCATAGGATAGTAGAGGTGGTACGAGGGCGACAACTTATGGTATGGTCAAAGATCTTTCAATTTAGACTTTCATAAGCTAGATCCATCGAAGCAGCGTCTTATCTAACTCTCTTCCCTACCATTGGTCCAAGTGGTCTAGTACTACAGCATGCCAAATCCAAATCCATGAGAACACAACGATGAAATTTAATGCAAACTTCTCAGCTCTCCTACGATTCTAGATTCTACGTAGTGTCGTTTCTGAAACTCCTTCACTAAAGAAAGAATGGAAATCACCTGCTAGCATGGGTACTGGTCAGCCTAATCTTCTTCCCTTCCAAAAGAAGCTCTTTGTTACAAGGATTAGTGCTTTCATAGACTGCAGACAAGAGAAAATCTCCATACTTTCTCAATAAGGCGAGTAATAGCAAAGGAAGAAGTTGTAGCTTTCTCGCTAGCGCCTTTCTTTTTCTCTTGCCCAAAACACTCAATCATTGGAGAAAGGCTCTCCTGCGGTAAGGTTTTAGACTAAGGGCCAACTGCTTTCTTTATCTCGCTTCACTATATTTAATTCTATTAGAATTTTCATCTAATTTTTTAATTTCAATTTTTTTTTGAAAAAACGCTTTGGACACTCTCAACAATTGGAGAAGAGTTGCTCAATTTTATTTTTCTATGATATTACTCCCTCGGAACAAGGGGATTAACAGCCTTTCTTTCTCAATGACTTCTCGATCTTTTGGTCAATTCCAATTCTGATAGGTGCACCTGACATGGCGTTTCCACAATCAAATAATCCATCATTCTAGTTGTTTCCACCAAGTCTCTTGCTCCTATTAAGCCCAGCCTTAGTAGAAGTGGGTAGCGGCACTGGGTGGACGGTCTATTCACCCTTAATTGGTATTACCAGCCATTCTTGAGGAGCAGTTGATTCAGCAATTTCTAGTCCTCATCTATCAGGTGTTTCATCAATCTTAGGTTCTATCAATTTTCTCACAACTATCTCCAACATGCGTGGACCTGGAATGACTATGCATAGATCACCCCTTTTTGTGTGGTCCATTCTAGTGACAACATTCCTACTTTTATTATCACTTCTGGTACTATCAGGGGCAATTACAATGTTATTAACCGATCGAAACTTTAATACAACCTTTTCTGATCCTGCTGGAGGGGGAGACCCCATATTATACCAGCATCTCTTTTGGTTCTTCGGTTTTCAATGGCCCTTTTCAGATGAAAATCTGAATACGCATTGCGTTGTATGTTGGGACTGTCTGCTTAATGGTACTCCTACTATGTTCATAAGTGGTTTTCTAGTCAAACCCCGATCTAGTCAAAATGGAGTATCTAAGACACAATCAGCAGGTAACCAAAGACATAAAAGCAGTCTAGTAGGAACCTCAGAGACTACATGCGCAACAACTTCTTCACTACGCGCCTTCTGTGAGTGGCTAGCTAGAATTATCGATGGTGATGGAAGTCTTCAAGTTAGTAAACAAGGATATGCTTCTCTTGAAATTACTCGACTGACAAGGAGAGGGGTGGGGAAAGCGATGGTTTGTCCCCGCCACGCGTCTTCCTTTATGAACCCGCATCGAAGAATCAACACGATTCCAATCAAATCTGCTGAGATTCTGACTGAAGGAAGAAAGGCGAGCGATAGCGAAGTTTAGGTCTGGAGAACCTTTCTCTAGAAGCTCTCTATAAGGCTCTTCTCCCGATCCGATCCGACCCGAAACGGAATCTAAGCCAAGGCCAGACTCGATATATAGATTCATGGGAGGAAATAGATATAGATTGAGTACAAGAGTGGAATTCTTCGATCCCGAGGACTAAGCTTACCGAAAGAGAGATTTCTCACTGAACTTCTAGTTGGAATGAATTTGTCTTAGTACAAGATGGTGTCCTTAGCTGACTTGAAAGAAAGGGATGATCACTTATTGACCTTAGAAGAGGCCTTCAGCTTCTTTATGCCCTACGAAAAACACTCTGAGAAGGGATCGCAAAGAGCATCTGTGATAGATTCATTTACAGACCATCAATTCGTAACAAACCCTAGATCCGATAGAGAAGACCAAAGCGAATGAGACATGAGAATGGATAGTCATTCGAGATGGATGGAGAGGCAGAAAAACTTCTTCTACACCAACTTGTGGTAGTAGGGGCTTAGATTCAATCAAAAATCTTTGTACGACCATCTTTCCTCAAATCTCGGTCTTTAGCTTAATGGAGTTCTCCTCTTTAGTGAAAGCTAGTGATATATTCTATATAACAAACTTCCTTAGTGAGCTATGAGACTCCAGCCCCATTACGCTCTTCTCTTTTTAAGCTTTTCCCCTCTCACTATCGCTCGAGCATGACCTACCGGTCTCCTCTCCTTTCAGGATTCCTATGACAGCAGATATAGTGGAATTTCTCGCAAAAAAGTTGTAGTTTTCCCACCTGGATTCTAGTCTAAGGTTTTTTATGGGGATTCTAGTCGATAGAGCCGGAAGAATTGGGATAGCTCGGACGAGGCGCGTAGCGAAGAGTTCTTCTTGTTCGTTCTTATAGCATTTCTCAAAGTCTGCGTGAAAGAGTCATTCTGTTGAATTTCGAAGAAAGGGTTTGAGGTCTTGAAAAGACTAGACTGAGACTGTTCTTGCTTCAAGCAATATGGGCTTCCATACAAAGGCATGGCCTCAGGCCTGGCTTGACTTTCTTTAGACGCCCAAGCCAATGCTATACTCTCAGCATAGCTACCCGACAGGAGACCTACGAGCTAGGTCAATCCATTCTATGCATGGACGTTGACGTGCGATATATCGATCGGAAGCAGACGATGATATCAGGGCATAAATATTCATGACCAACCCAGTATTGTGTTTCTCTATTGGTTGATTGAGATCTCTATCTCTCCCGCTGGTCTTTTACCTTTTCATTGCTACGCACCTTTCCAAAAGGAGTTCATATCGTTCGGCCCGGCTACTATGAAAAGTGACCGGGCTTGCCGTGCTTCATTCCATCGCGGAACTGGTAGGCTTGCCAAACCTGACCTCACTTTTTGTCGTTAACGGGCCAAGCAAGTCAAAATTCTATTAACCCATGCTGGGACGCTGACCGATTTCACTGAAACTCATTTCTCAAAAGACTAACGAACGAGGTTCCGACGCTCTTCGAGACCTCACTTGGAACTTGGAGCCGTATTCATTCTTTCATATACTAGGCATCCTGACCCCATATACGCGCGTATAGTTGCCTCATACTCTGCAGTGTATTTAGGGGTAGTACGTGCTGTTGTTTCATAATCACCCAGGTGAAAACGGGGTTTTTTCTCTTTCTCTTTTTCGTACGTCTTTGAACAAAAGAATTCAGCGTGCGTGCTTGCAACGCTTCTTGTATGCCTGCAGTTAGTCTCATGTTATACTTCTTTGTACAACTAGCAGTATGAAGACCGCATAAGGCGATGGGGAGCAGCCATTAACTCTATGTGTATTAGCAATATCTCTACGTGTGATTCGCTGGAACATGAACTTTTTTTATATCTTTTCTAGAAAGTTCTTTCGAAGCGTTCACTAAGCTAGGTCAATTGCTTCTGTATTGAAATGCTCTCTCACTCTCAAGGATTAGGTTGAAAGAGAAGAAAGAGCCTATGCGGCTTTCTTGATTGCCTCCACATCAGGATTCAAAATGAATCCCTATCTCGTTATTGGAAAGACTAGGCTATTCTTTTCTTCTCGGCCCTTACGGGCCGCCTTGCTATTCTTCGGTAGAGCATACCGCCTACCTTGATGTCAGAAGTGAGACTGATGCGATCGATATACTTCTTGCCGAGGGCTTTCAATTCCACTGAAACTCGTGAAATCTTTGTCTAACCCAACCCCCGGATGGGGGCTCGACTTCAAGTCGAAATAGAGCGCAACTTCTAGATAAAACCACAATTCTGCTTGTTCTGTGTATGAAATTGCGGATGCCGCTGAACATACTCGAATTTGCTGAATCTTTGAGCGGGGTATTGGCCTGCATCCAGCTTAGAAAAGTAGAAACCCTACACAAGGGAGAACTCAAAATATCATAGTAGAGGGGAGAAATAAACAATATTATTACTAATGTCGTGTCTGTTTCTATACGAGAACAAGTATAGATGACATCTTTCTCGTTATCGTAGATAAAGAGATAGATATATAGAAGTGAGAGGTGATCCGGAGGGATCACTCGACTGGTTGTAAAGGAGAGTGAAAATGGTAAAAATCAACTTTGGAGCTATATGTCTCTAAAAAAATGTCATCTTCGCTATCTTTTCTTCTCGGCCCTTACGATTTGATTGTTGAATAAAGAAACTACCATGCCTCTGAGTCCTCTTTCCCACGAGTCACTCTGTTCACGCGGAATGAATGTGAATTAATTATTAACATAGATGATTTCATTAGCATGGGATGGTAGTTGAAAACGAAATGTTGACTGTAAAAAGGAACGATTCACTTTGAGTATGTTAAAGACTCTAAGAAAGATTCTTATATATAGTTGGCATACTCTTGTCCCGTACTCCACGCTACTATACTCAATTAAGGAACTCGCCTTACACTGGGTAGGCTTAAGACTGAGAGGCAACTAGTACGTTACCCTCCTTCTTTCTTAGGCCCAATCCCCTCGGGGTCCACATTAGCGCATGTTAGCCCTTACCCTCACTTGGCTCGATAGCTCCCTATTAAAATGAGGATTCCTATGTCGTTAAGGGTCTCAATGAAAACAAGAGGTTGGCTTTCCCTGAGGTCAAGATTAATATAGACTATTCTACTAGATGTATTAAAAATGAGATTACCCTAGTCTAGAGTCTAGTATAACTCGTGGCCTACACCTTGCTCTAGTCCTTTTTACTCTAACTACATTCTATCCAGGTAAAGAATATGAAAAATTCTCATTAGATCTGGCCGAGTAAAGAAAGATATATAGATACCTCCCAGGGAAGGTATTAGCTCTATCGTAGAATCTCAAATCTTCTCGTTAGCCCTAAGGTTAGAATATGCTCGATAGTTATAATGCCCCAAAACTCGAAAATGATCTGGTAGAGTCTTAAGGCCAATTTGGGGCCTGGTAAGGGTCACACGGCTGGAACACTGTCGTGTCCATGGCCGTGTCCTGCTATGAGTTTGACGATTTTCTGTGTGGTCGACGAAATGCATTCGACGATCCTTGGAGGCCTGGCACACAGCCTGAGACACGGGCGTGTCCAGGGCCATGACCTACTCTATGTTAGTCGGGCTGTGTCGGGTGAGGAACACAGCCTGGAACACGGGGGGAGGGCGGGGGTGTTGTTTGACATGGGCGTGTCAAATGTTGATACGGGCGTGTCTAAGCTCATGTCCTGGTCGGGACGCTACAGTTTCCTATGTCACTTGAGGGACATGCCCTGTGACACGGGTGTGTCATAGGCTGACATGGGCGTGTCATAGGCTGACACGGGCGTGTCAGCCAGTACACAGGCATGTCTGAGCCAGTGTCTTGTTATATATTCGACTATCGTGTTCAGATCGTGAGACACGGCATGTGACACAGGCATGTCACACAAGCAGTGTTAGGCCCAAAAAGTGATTTTAAGTGCGAATCGTGGTCGTTCATTTCCTTCAAATGGGATCCAAGGGTCTAGATTTGTCCTTGCTGTTATAAGGCCGGGAATAGGGGCGAAACCCTCATTTCTCTTTAGGTTTTAAATTTCTAAAGTGTTGGAGAGAGGGGAGAGCAAGGAAGAAGGAGAAGGAGAAATTCGGTCGCCGGTGGAGCTTTGGAGCCCCAAATCGCGTACCAAGTCCAGATCCGTGAAGGCGAGGCCGTTGCGGTACTTTCCATCTGGCTAGTTTTCCATGACGCCAAAGCGAACCTCTAAGGTAATGATTCTCTTCTTGGCCATGTGAAGTCCTCTTTCTTTCTTCATAGGAAACCCGCTCTCGCGGGTATGCGGTGAGTGTGAGGTGTTCCATCGGGTGGATATGAATAGTCCCCCTAGTTTTGCATGTAGAGTCCGAAATCGAAGTACGAACATAGGCATGGTGTGTGAAGCCTACCCGGACAAGTTGGTCTGGATCGGTGATGCTTCATTATGCATGAATAGACAGAGAAGACTCCTTGCCGATGGTTGTTTCGGGTTTTCTACGTGGTAGATTGCAACAGGGAGTCTTGGGGATTAACTCCAAGGTGCACCCTGAAATCTGGGAAGAAGCAAATTCCTGCATTATCGGTGGCCTGGGAGCCAGCCGTGTACATAACCGGGTTATGTACGATTGTATGATCGATACTTTGGGACTGGGGGAAACTTGGCCCGCGCCGATGGCTAAATTCTCGTGGCGAAGTGAGCAACGGGCAGGTGGAACCCTACCCACTCCATTTGCTTCGGTTAAAGCGACCTAAGGTACATGGGACTTACCGATAATTTGGAGAGCGAGTCTAGGCTGCGGCTCAAAGGACTAAATGCTCACGAGATTTGCCGTCCTGGGGGAAGTGGTGGAGTCACGAAATGGACTGGGTTCAGACCGAGTTCACCAAGTAAGTGCACTGAGAGCACGGGGTGTATGGCCATGCGTGCCTACACCTGTGGTGAAGTGTGCTTATGATTGTACTTTCACTATATTGTTTAGCTATGCTAATAAAGTGCAGGGAAGGAGCATCACTTTCCCGAGTAAAGGGGCAGGATCATTATAATTTGGTCAGCTTTAGCTAACCGTTGCTTTTGTTTGCCACCACTGCGGTGAAATGTTGATTGCAGGTGCTTCAGAGCCTAGTGGCAAGTAGCGGGCTGACACCCATGTTGCTGAGACGGCCCTCGAAGGCCAAAGCAAATGTTTACTTTTATGCTCATGTGTGATCGGCCTGCGTGCCGATGTATGGAAGACATTTATTGTTTAAGTAAACTCTTGTAAGGCCATAAGGCCAAGTACTTTGTGTATTTGTACGCTCATTCATACTTTGGGATTTTAGTGGACATTCATGCTGTGGCTTGGGTTCTTATAACTGTTTTAAAAAACTTCCGCTAGAATGCTCTGAGTTAGGACGTGTGTTCCTTTGGCAGTAATTTGGTATTAATACGTAACGCCAATAACCGTATGTGGAATATGGCATGGGGCCCCGGCCGGACATTCTGTTATATTTCATGTGACGGATGGGGGTGTTACAATTTGGTATCAGACTATGGCATCGGTCTTGCTTATTTGAATTCGTGGGCGAATTCTTTTAAGGGGTGGTGAGCACATGCATGTGCGTCATCGTTATAACATGAAAAGAACACATGAATGTCCACATAGGAATGAAAATACACATGTTTGAGTAACCTGCGTATTCCTATAATTGTTTTTTGCAATTTTATTTGGTCTCTTAATGGTGTGCTGTACGATTATGGGTGACTAGGAGTGGCGCAAGACAGTCAGAGCACCCGCTTTCGGAGGCAAGCAGTGCGCCTAATGACATGCCTGCAACCACGCCTTCAACAGAAAACTATAAGACTTGTAGCGAATGCGGTGTTTGCAATGATAAACGCCCAGCCAGCGAGGCAGGTGCAGCACCCAGCCCCTGCGATGGAACAAGAACCACTTCGAGCAGCAGAGCCTAGAGTTGTGGAACGCGTGGCGGAAGAACCTTTGCTGCCAAGAAGAGCGATAGAAAGACAACCCAAACATGTGATGAGTTTCAGTACTCCAGTATTAATAGGGACTGGAACCCCAACTCAAGCCGAGGATTGGCTCGCTAGAGTTAAGAGAATCTTGTCGACAACGGAAATGGCGGAATGGCAGAAGACAGCCATAGACACTTTCCTGCTAGATGGCGAGGCAAGGTTATGGTGGGAAGATCTGGAGCAGCATCACTTAGTTGGGAGACAACTCGCTGACATCTCAATCGAGGAATTCTCAAGGCTGTTCTTGGTTAGATACCTACCCTCCGCTGAGAGAATTGAGATGGAGAATCAGTTTCTGAGGTTGAAGCAAGGATTCAGTAGCGTGGATGAGTACCTCCACGAATTCACACGGTTACGCTGCCCCTACGTTTGGCGATGAGGAGCGTAAGACCAACCGTTTCTTTGAGGGTCTACGCGATGACCTGAGGGTACTACTCGCTGGTCCTGTGAAGCAAGGTTTCCTAACCTTGGTCAGTTCGGCCTGATCAATGGAAAGAGATCTGAAGAGAATCAAAGGGAGCAAAGACTTGGGTGTGCAGAAGACAGAGTTCAAGGTGCCGAGCTCCTCAAAATCTAAGTTCCATAAGTGGAATAAGAAGGCTAGGACTTCGAGTCCAGCCCCTTCTTCTGGTGAGTCTGGGGCAACCACATGCCGAGCTAAAGGTGTTTGCTACAACTGTGGAAAGCTGGGGCATTTTGCTCGAGAGTGTTGGAGCGGACGTCCAAAGTCTGAGAGGAAGCCTGGAGCAACATACGAGGAAAAGGGGAAGGCGGTGGAGTAAACTGCATCCCACTATGCTCCAGCCCAGCCTAGAGTGTACAATCTTGGCCTTCAGGAGGCCATAAGGCAGACCGACGTGGTGACAGGTATGAGTTAATTAAAAGCATATTAACTTTATATATTTGTTACCCTTTTGCACGTTAGCTTATGATTGCTTGTGCTAGACTTTGTTTTGATTTTCGATTATCTGGCGAGAGCACTGTTCGATACGGGAGCTTCACATTCCTTTTTGTCCGAAGGATTTGTATTGCGCATCGGAGTACCTTCCTCGATGGCAAGGGACAAATTGGATGTGTTGTTGCCTAATGGGTGTTCAATGCGCGCGAATAGAGTTTGTTGCGTAAATATATGGATCGGGAGTCAAGAGTTTGACTTGCAAGCGTAGCTACTGCCAATAGTGGAGTTCGACGTGATCTTTGGGATGGTCTGGCTCTCGGAGCAGCGAGCATACATTGATTGCAACCGCAAGAAGGTCAAATTGGGAACTGATCATGAGACAACATTTGCGAGCATGAAAGGTTCGAGTAAGACTTTGATGTCTGCTCTCCAGTTTGTTAAGGTAGTTCGTGCTGGTGCAGAGCTATTTTTCACATTAGTGGAGGCTTCGAAGCCTAAGCCTAGTATGGATAGTATCCCTGTTGTATCTGAGTATCCTGACGTGTTCCCTGACGAACTCCCTGGAGCCCCGCCTCAGCGAGAGATTGACTTCACCATTGAGCTGGTGTCAGGTTCCAAACTTGTGTCACGCTCTCCGTATCGGTTAGCGCCTAAGGAGATGGCAGAATTGAAAGTATAACTTCAAGAGTTGTTGGAGCAAGGTTATGTGAGTAGAAGTTTGTTGCCTTAGAGCGCGCCGGTCCTCTTTGTTAACAAGAAGGACAGAAGTTTACGACTTTGTATCGATTACCGAGAGTTGAATAAGCTAACGGAGAATAATAAGTATCTGATCCCAATGATAGATGATCTGTTCAACCAGCTGGTGGGGTCGACTGTGTACTCAAAGTTGGATCTGATGCCCGGATACTATCAGCTGCGGATAAGGGAAAGTGACATCCGCAAGATAGCTTTCAGCGCACGGTATGGGCATTATGAGTTCACCGTCATTCCGTTTGGGCTGACTAATGCGCCATCCATGTTTATGGATTTGATGAATAGAACGTTCAGAGAGTACCTGGACCACTTCATGATAGTCTTTATCGACGATATATTGGTGTACTCGCAGTGCAAGGATGATCATTTCAAGCATCTGCATGTAGTGTTGGAGACACTGAGGAGGAATCAACTTTATGCCAAATTCTCCAAATGCGAATTCTGGTTATCCTCGGTAGCATTCCTTGGTCATATAGTTAGTGGAGAAGGGATTGCAGTAGATCCGGCGAAGATAGTTGCGATACGAGAGTGGTCTGTGTTATCTACAGTGGCAGAAGTCCGGAGTTTCCTTGGACTCGTCGGCTACTACAGGCGCTTCATAGATAACTTCTCACGGATAGCGTTACCCCTCGCGACTTTGATGAGGAAAGATCAAAAGTTTGTATGGTCGCTGGAGTGCGCGTAAGCTTTCAAAGAACTGAAAATTCGGTTGACCACGATGCGTATTCTATGTTTGTCGAGTGGGACCGAAGGATTTGAGATTTACAGTGATGCTTCGGGCAGTGGCTTAGGTTGTGTTCTACTGCAGCATGAGAGTGTAATAGCTTATGGCTCGTGTCAGCTGAAGGTGCATGAGAGGAATTATCCGGTCCATGACTTGGAGTTAGCGACTGTGATATTTGCTCTGAAGCTGTGGAGGCATTACCTGTATAGTGTGAAGGTCGATATCTATACCGATCACAAGAGATTGAAGTACTTATTGGATCAAAAGGACCTAAACATGCGTCAGCGGAGGTGGATGGAGTTCCTGGGTGACTGCACATTCAAGATATATTATGTGTCTGGGAAAGGCAATGCAGTGGCAGATGTGTTGAGTCACAGGGCCTCCGCGCAGGCCAACTGGTTGTCAGTTCATGACGAGCGCTTGATTCGGGATTTGGAGGCATTAGAGATCTCTTGTATTGACAAGCAGACGTGTGTTGAAGCACAATTGAACTGGACAGAGGTGTAGTATGACCTTGCTGATAGGATTCGGCAGGCTTTGGATATGGATAACAACATGAAGCAAACTATGGATGAGGCTTTGGATGGGTCAAATTTCCAATTTGGTGTTGTTGATGGACAGTTATGGAGGGACAGTTGTTTGTGCGTCCCAAATGTGGGTAAACTGCGGGAGGAATTGATGTACGAGGCTCATCATACCAAGTACTCGATTCACCCAGGGAGCACGAAAATGTATTGTGATATGAAATAGTTGTTCTGGTGGCCAGGAATTAAGAAGGACGTGGCACTTTATGTGGCGAAGTGTCAAACGTGTGCCTTGGTGAAGGCGGAGTGCCAAAAGCCCGGAGGTTTCTTGAAGTCCTTACCTATCCTGGAGTGGAAGTTTGACGATATTTAAATGGATTTTTTGCATGGGTTGCCAAGGCCGCAGAAGTGAAACGACGTCATCTGGATGATCGTAGATCGATTGACGAAAGTGTCGCACTTCATTTCGAATAGGAAGGATGATTCGATGGATAAGCTAGCAAAACTCTATGTAGATAACAATGTTACACTGCACGGTGTGCCCCGCAGCATCGTGAGCGACCGAGATGGGCATTTCATGTCCAATGACTGGAGGTTGGTGTAATAAATGTTGGGAACCAAGCTGTGTTTTAGCACGACCTTTCATTCACAGATGGATGGTCAGATTGAGAGGGTCAACAAGGACAATGGAGGACATGCTTTGTATGTGCGTCTTGGATTTCGGAAAGCGGTGGGAAGATCACATGTACATGATGAAGTTTTCTTATAAAAACAACTACCAAGTGAGTATTCAAATGACACCCTTCGAGGCCCATTACGGTAGAAAATGTCGCACGCCATTGTCTTGGTTGGAGACGGGTGAGTCGAAGCTCTACAAACGACAAGAAGTAGAAGGCGCCACTTCGTTGGTACAAATAATACGAGGACGATTGTTGTTCGCTCAGGACAGACATGCTAAATACTATAATGCCAAGCATAGAAACGTTGAGTTTGCTGTTAATGACTGGGTATATTTGAAAATTAAGCCGTTCAAGGGTGTCTCACTGGTACGATGCTTGAAGAAGCTGAGTCTGAGGTACCTTGGACCTTTTGAGATTCTAGAGCAAATTGGTGAAGCGACTTATCAACTAAAGTTATCAGTGGATCTGAGTGGCCTACACAACGTATTCCATATATCGGTGTTGCGGAAGGCGGTGCAAGATCCTTCACAAGTGATTGCGGTCGATCAGGTACCGATTGGTAATGGGTTGACGATGAAGGTCAAGCCCGTTCACATTGAGGACTTTGAAGTCAAGCGACTTTGTAACAAAGACATCATGATGGTCAAAGTACGATGGAACAACTGTATTCGTGAGGAGCTTTCGTGGGAGCGAGAGTATACCATGCTTGAGGAGTATCCCGAGCTCTTCTACTCAGGTACCGTTTAAGTTTGAGTACTTTCTATTCCATAATTTCGGGACGAAATTCATTTAAAGGGGGGGAATTGTAACGCCCCAAAACTCGAAAATGATCTGGTAGCATCTTAAGGCCAATTTGGGGCCTGATAAGGGTCACACGGCCTGGGACACGGGCGTGTCCATGGTCGTATCCTGCTACGAGTTCGACGAATTTCCATGTGGTCGACGAAATGCATTCGATGATCCTTGGAGGTCGGGCACACGACCTGAGACACGGGCGTGTCCAGGGCCGTGTCCTGCTCTGTGTTAGTCAGGCTGTGTCCGGTGAGGAACACGGCCTGAAACACGGGCGTGTGCTGTTTGACACGGGCATGTCAAATATTGACACAGGCGTGTCTATGCTCGTATACTGGTCAGGATGCGACGGTTTCTTATGTCGCTTGAGGGACACGCCCTATGACACGGGCGTGTCATAGGCTGACATGGGCGTGTCAAGCAGTACACATGCGTGTCATAGGCTGACAAGGGCGTGTCAAGCAGTACACGGGCGTGTCTGAACCCGTATCCTAATCTGCGTTCGACGATCGTGTTCAGATCGTGACATAGGGCCTGTGACACGGGCGTGTCATAGGCCGTGTTCGGCCCAGGAAAGTGATTTTAAGTGCGAATCATGGCCGTTCATTTCCTTAAAATGGGATCCAAGGGTCCAGATTTGTCCTTGCTGTTATAAGGCCGGGAATTGGGGTGAAACCCTCATTTCTCTTTAGGTTTTCTCTTTCTAAAGTGTTAGAGAGAGGGGAGAGCAAGGAAGAAGGAGAAGGAGAAATCCGGCCGCCGGTGGAGCTTCGGAGCCCCAAATCACGTGCCGAGTCCAGATCTATGGAGACGAGGCTGTTGCGGTGCTTTCCATCCGGCTAGTTTTCCATGGCGCCAAAGCGAACCTCTAGGGTAACGATTCTCTTCTTGGACATGTGAAGTCCTCTTTCTTTCTGTATAGGAAACCCTCTCTCACGAGTATGCGGTAAGTGTGAGGTGTTTCTTTGGGTGGATATGAATAGTCCCCCTAGTTTTGCATGTAGAGTCCAGAATCGAAGTACGGACATAGGCATGGTGTGTGAAGCTTACCCGGACAAGTTGGTCTGGATCGGTGATGTTTCATTATGCATGAATAGCTGGAGAATACTCCGTGCCGATGGTAGTTTTCGGGTTTTTTATGTGGTAGATTGCAACAAGGAGTCTTGGGGATTAACTACAAGGTGCACCCGGAAATCTGGGCAAAATCGAATTCTTGCCGTATCGATGGCCGGGGAGCCACCAGTGTACATAACCGGGTTATGTATGATTGTATGATCGATACTTTGGGACTGGGGGAAACTTGGCCCGCGCCGATGGCTAAATTGTCGTGGCGAAGTGAGCAACGGGCAGGAGGAACCCTACCCACTCCATTTGCTTCGGTTAAAGCGACCTAAGGTACATGGTACTTACCGATAATTTGGAGAGCGAGTCTAGGCTGCGGCTGAAAGGACTAAATGTTCACAAGGTTTGCCGTCCTGGGGGTGGTGGTGGAGTCGCGGAACGGACTGGGTTCAGACCGGGTTCACCGAGTAAGTGCCCTGAGAGCATGGGGTGTGTGGCCGTGCGTGCCTACACCTGTGGTGAAGTGTGCTTATGATTGTACTTTCACTATACTGTTTGGCTATGCTAATAAAGTGCAGGGAAGGAGCATCGCCGCCCCGAGTAAAGGGGCGAGATCGTTATAATTTGGTCAGCTTTAGCTGACCGTTGCTTTTGTTTGCCACCGCTGCGGTGGAATGTTGATTGCAGGTGCTGCGGAGCCTAGTGGCAAGTAGCGGGCTGACGCCCATGTTGCTGAGCCGGCCCTCGAAGGCCAAAGCAAATGTTTACTTTTATTCTCATGTGTGACCGGCCTGCGTGTCGATGTATGGAAGACATTTATTGTTTAGGTAAACTCTTGTAAGGCCATAAGGCCAAGTACTTTGTGTATTTATATGCTCATTCCTACTTTGGGTTTTTAGTGGACATTCAGGCTGTGGCTTGGGTTCTTATAACTGTTTTAAAAAGCTTCCGCTAGAATGCTCTGAGTTAGGACGCGTGTTCTTTTGGCAGTAATTTGGTATTAATACGTAACGCCACTAACTGTTTGTGGAATATGGCATGGGGCCCCGGCCGGGCCTTCTGTTATATTTCATGTGACGGATGGGGGTGTTACAACTGTACAGGAGAAGGAAACTAGATTTTCTCTTACCATGCTGACTTAAAATGAGCTTGTTGTAAATACTCCTGCAATGACTGATACAGAGACTACTCTACAACAAGATGGGTGCTTCTCAGAAGCTCATAAGGGGCCGGACTGCCAAAAAAGATGCACCAGAAAAGAAGGGTAGGCAGACAAAGCACCCAAGATATGAATAGAAAGCATCTTCGACCACATACGGGTTATCACATGTGCAATAAAAAAAGCAGGGGATATAGATTTTGAAAGTAGTACAATTGTTGCGCTTACGCCTTTTATTGGCATTCAAGCAAGATCTTCGAGCTAGAGAAAAGGTTCCTTGACTCGCTTTATCCGATGCTACGCGCCTCCTTCTTTTTCTCGTATGAGGGGGAAAGAAAGCAATTTCAACCTTGCCTATCTTCGTGTACTGAGCCTGCCGCACTATGGAAGAGTTTCTAGGTACCGGCTACATCTAACCTTCCTACAACATACCATAAGAATCCCTCCCTGTTGTAGAGGCCAGCTTATCCGAGTAGAGAGAAAAAAGTATGGAACTGGAGATTTTTTCTTGTGATATTCATTTTCCTGGAGAGATGGAGAAAATATCTAGGCACGACAGTATTTTTATACCACCAAGAATGGAAAAAAAATTTAAAAGATCAAAAAAAATTAAAAATTGGATCTATCAGATCGCACCTACAAAAAAAACATTTTGTTTTGGTTTGGCCCGGTCATATAAGGTGAAGAATTCATTGGTGTCGGAACATCTACAATTGCTTTAGCGTTAGCGGTAGCTGCAATTAGTATTGGAAGCGTATTGAGTTTTAAATGTTCTTTTTATCAAGCTAGTATTCTAGTTCTTGTTATATAAGGTAAAATCTTAATAGCAAATAGTCTTTTAGCGAAAACATGAGTTAGTTGACTAATGATTCTTGATAGCCCTGACTCTCTTTGACTTCTTCAAAAGCAACTACCATGAACAGTCGTTCCCATTGCACGGTCTACTGCCCAGATGGATGTTACATCACTAAAGAATCAGTCAAAGAAAATCAAGAGCATCTTCTTTCTCCCATCCTATTCAAATATCGTATCAGATACTTGAGCTCTTACGTCCTATTCATGTACCCAAGCCAGGCCTATGAACTCGTGCCCTATCGTATTCCCGTGGAAAGCGAGAGAGCTGAGCAATGCTCATGCGGAGTTCACCCTTTTTCTATTGTCTATTTTGATAGAGCTTTTAGCTTTCTGAAGGATTGGCTTGTCGCACAACCCCTGCTCTCTTTCCCTTTTTCCCATCCGGAACTGGGCTTATTGAAGGTCGTCAGTTGAGTCCGAGAAATGACGTGAACGGAACCCTTTCCTTGCATATGGATTTCTTTTCTGTTATGTGCAGAAGCTAAAAAAAAGGACGGACGATGTCTGTTGATGAATCTGTTCTAGCCGGATTTACGCCAACCATCCACTCTTTCTATTCTTCGGCTGTGGCTTCAGTTCAGGGTATGGTATGCTTCAACAGATGAATCCGCAAACTCGGATGCTTTATCCAATCAAGTTCTTCCTGATGAGTCTCATTCTGTCTATGCCCTTTCTTCTGACTCATACTTCTAAATGGAATGAGCTGCTTCACTCCATCCATCAAAAGTTTTCTCTGACGGAAAAACAAGAGTTGGAACCTCACTCAGTACGGAAAATGGTTGTTTTCGGTTATGGTATGGGATGCATTGCGAAGTACGCTGCTTTCAGAGGCGCATCAGTTCGATTAGCCACTTCATAATCATAACCGATCGGCGACAGAATCCCGTTCGCAAAAGAGTTTGTTTACCAGCGCTTCCCCTTTCGGAGCAGCAGATCAATCTTTTGTTCCTTCCATCTTGTGTGTGATGGTTTGTCCCTGCCACGCATCTTCCTGTATGAACCCGTATCAAGAATCAACACGATTCCAATCTCCTCTATTTCATTATTTAGAAAAAGTTAGGTCGAAGACCACTCTTCTTTCCAGATTTGAAAGTGTGCCAATTTCAAGCACCAAAAGTCTCGATTAGCCGCTACGCACCGGATAAGTCAATAACTTTCCGATATCGATATCAACTTCTAGGGTGGTATCTATTGATAACGAGCCTACTTGTCTCAGACCTGCTAATACTAGTGACCTTAGCATCATACCGCACCGATACTACTACTTCCCAAGGAAAGATATAATATAATGAGGGTAAATCCATATATGTTATATGCATTTTTCCTGCAGCAGACTTGACAACTGATTTGAAGACAATGGCAAGATGATAATTGGAAGGGATCGATCTTCACACTGGGTGAAAGCATAGTGGAGAAAATCTCACTCATGTAGCTTACAGGAGGGGATCTACTAAGTACACTCACTACGAAGGATCTCAGTTCAAAGTTAAAGCGAAAGGAATTATTATCAGTTAGCGCTTGTGCTAAGGAGAAAAGCGAAGAAAAGGGCAGGGCCAACGTCAAAAGAAATAGTTTGATATGAAACCCTCTCTTTACGAAAGAGACCCTGATCTCTCACTAGACCTCAAAGTAGAAAGAAGGATTAGGCCTTCAAGGAAATGGAGATAAAGTTATTATAAGGTCTTCCTTAGTTGAAAGATAGGTAACTGCTGGTTTTGAAAGCCTGAGGAGGATCCTGTGCAAAATAAAGAGAAGTCCATTTAGTGGACTTGAAACTAGAGATGGAAAGAAGGAATTAGAGTAAGCAGGAATAGGACGGGTGTCACTTGCAGGTCTTCAAAAAGGAGCGGTCCTTCTTTCGATGTAGCAAGGGAGGCAGATTTTGGACCTATTATGAGAGAGGCTTACTCATAGGCTACAGGAGGGGCGGTCAGAGCCCTACGATTGTCATCAACAAGGTATTGGATTTTCCCTCCATCATTAGAAGACATCTTTGTTGATGAGATAAGAGAGGTATTGTAAGAAAGTTTGTTGGTGGTCATAGATGAATATAAATACTTCATACCTGAATGCACTCGAGTCCTTCAACGATCTACTTGAAAGTCAAGGACAAGTGGCAAATTTTTCTTTGAATCCGGATGTCCGTGATCAAGAGCAGTTCATTGCCATAATGTTCATGTTGTTTAGGTATCTGCTTCATTTCATGTGCGGGTGAGATTATTGTCTCTGTATTTTTTTCCTTCCTAGTGGATTGTAATCTATAGACCGAGAGCTCTAGCTGGAAAGGGGATAAGCTCGACCGAACCGAATCGAGAGGAAAGCCAGTCAGATATTCCACACCATCAGACTTGGGCGAAGAGACTAGGTCCGAAGATAGGAAGAAGTTCCCAACCTCAACAGAATAAGCCGAAACCATGTAAGGATAGATAATAAGAAAGGGCATAAAGCTAAGCAAAGGAGAGTTACGAATCTGAGACCGAGACAAGGAATTCTTCTGAGAATATAGCTGTTGACTTTGAGGTGGCATTAGTCGACCGACTAAAGTAAAGGTAGAGGCGTCTGCGGAAAGGGGCTTTACTAGCTCGACAAAGACTTCGAAGGTTAGGAGGTAACCAGCTACTAGACCGAAAGAAAGGGGTTTCCGATCAAGAAGTAGTTGAGGGGGGAACAGGTCCTACTACTGAGCCAGGAGAAAACTCTTCGGGTAGTGAGTCACTTCAACCCTTGTTAAAGCTTTTCGTCTTTCTCCTTGTATTGTAGCATTCCGCTTTTGGTTAGCCGGCAGGGGGGGAAGTAATTCAACTTCCTCTTTCTAGTCCCGCTTTCAACAGCAGGATTGGATATGATTGGTGATACTCCTGTGCGCCGGGCCAGCAAACCCGGATTCGCTCGCAGCCCACTTGAAGGACTGTTGACAGGGTCATGTAACTCGGATAGGAAGGAATGTGCCTTATATCTAGCCCCTTCATTATCCCTTGCGCTTTCAAGAAAACTTGACCTACCCTTCTCGCCTCTGTCGCCTTATCCATAGGGAGCTATATATAGATAGAAGGAAACTTTTCACTACTCATATGGCTCTCGTAGAACTACTACGTTGCCTACCATAACAATGCGAGTATACTATCAGGTGAACAACCTGGGGGAAATCCTACATATTCATAGAAAGAGAGGAAGAGTCATCTTCAAACTTCAAGCTAGAAAATGGCCTTCTACACTGCCCCCTCCTCACAGGCAACAGAAAGAGAAGCAAGAGAGTACCCCCATCCCTATGGTATGATCCCGCCCCCAAGCGAGTTCACCCTTTCTAGGCATTTCATTGACACCCTCAACCTTTCAGGTGAGTTACCAAGTCCAGTCATTGACTCTTCCGCGATCGAGTATTCTCGCTCTGGGTATGACCTGTCTGATGGTTCAAGATCTGGCTACTCAACAACTAGTGGAAAAGAATATCCCCTTTTTTTTGGTTCCATCCTTTGTTAGTATTAGCTCTGACTCTGGCAACAACTGGTGGAATCTTCTTCTTTATAGAAGCTACTAGAGGCTGATACCCTTTTAGATTATGCCCTCGCTATATTTAATACCCTTCCTTGTCAAGGATATCCCATTTGAACAAAATCAGATCTTGTTCTTGCTTCTGCTACTGATTAAGGTAAATGATTACCTCTTGGTCGATAGATTCTCCATCCCTTCGATCTGTCCCGTTTCTGTTCCGGTTTCATCCAGTGAAAGAAAGACGTTCTTTTCTCACGTCAAACCTCTAGACTTTCCCTTTTTTCTAGGAGCTGAACCAATACAATTTGAATTCTATTGTGAACTTCTAGGCTATACTTATTATGGTGTGGTGGCTCTCAAACAACCCTCGTGGGAGAAGGGTTCCAAACCTTCCTTGTCCTATGAATCCCATTTGTTGAAGTCAATAAGAGCCGTCAGTGTGCTCCTAGCTCTTGCAGGTGGTTCACTCGTCTAATAAGGTAGCTCTGGTAGTCTCGAGAAGCTGCTACTGGACGGTCCAATAAGTGTCCCATTTCAGAGGTCACTACCACTAGAAAGAGTAGCAACCTATTCAGCGACATATGAGTTTGTCGGTCGCTCTCCTCTGCTCCCACATAGCGGTAAGATGAGCTCCCAAGGCGTGCATTTCTTCCTTTAGTCAGTACTGGTAGAAGGTAAGGCGGAGTAAAGCGAAGTGTCTTTAGTCTCATTTCTTTTTTGAGTTTAGCCCCGCTCTCTCAGGCCATTAATTACACTCTTCAGCGTTAGGGAGATATAGGCTTTGAAGGGTCAAGCTTGTTGCTAGGCGAAGTGAGACCCTGATATAAGTTCTATCCACATATGTTCTGATCACCAGTTCATACTATACTAGATCCAGTTGCATTCGATTGGAATTGAGAGGCAATCAAGACAGCCGTGTACTACCCCTAAATACATAATAGTACAGTACAGGTCAGTGCAAGAAAAACAAGTTGCACCACGTTAGAACTCTCTTTAATCATCTTCTTTATACTTTCTTTTCCAACACCGATTTTTTCGTCAACTTTATCCTCAACTTCCTGTTACCGATAGAAAAGAAAAGTGGATCTTGTCCAACAGGAAGAGTTCTTCTAATTCCATCAATTTTTCTCTTTCATATCATTTAGATTGAGATATATTGTCTTGATTCCACCAATTAAGAACCCAAGTTTCTAGACATTTCTGAAATGAGAGAGAAAGACATTTCTGAAATGAGAGAGAAACCCACCGGGAAGAGTAGAGACACAAGATATGGGAGTGAAGCCAATGCTTTTTTTCATTCTTTATCTGCGATGTGAATTGTTCATTCACCTATTTCATTCGTCGATTCTATCTGAAATTTCTATGAAGCACCAGTTATATAAAAAGAGCCTCTAACTCTAATAAGAACAAGGTATGGATCTTTCTTTTTCTCTTTTTGTTTTTGTATCAGAATTGAGTCTTTGGATATAGAATCTAACATAGAAGAAGGTATTCAAACCATATTATTTCCGATCTCAATTAGGCGAATTGGAACTGATTCCATCTTCCTTTCGATGTAGACTCGAAACACCCATTTCTTCTTTTGATTTCAAGATGAACCCTACCAGCCGGTGGCCGGATCCTTTCATTCTTTTCTTTCGAATTCAAAAGATTTAACTGGCTAACCACAGCAGATGCACGAAAGAGTGGTCTCTTTTGTTATTTGATCACGAAAACAGTGATTCTTAAACGGGGAAGAATCGTTGCGATTAAGGAGACTGCGGGAGATGATCAACCTTTTCAAAGAAGAATTGGTGAGTGGTCAAAGATGGACAAGTTTATGGATTGAACAAGAAGAGTCTTCGTATGGGTTTGATGTACTCTTATCTTCAATGAATAGCCCGACATTCAATGTAGGTCGAAGCATATGGTTACCTGGTTGGTTGAATGCTATTAATGAGAATAGTAATTGATTTTCTTAACAATAGGTTTTAGTGTTTTTTGTTTCACTGGGCCGATCATCTTGATTTGACAACCACGTCTTTCATCTTCCAATCCTCTAGAGGCGGAGGGGGAAGCAACAGATGCACGAATGGATCTGGCGGAATTCATAGGCTAAATGGGGGAGAGTTTGCGAATCTGCTACTTCTCTTTTACTAAGCACATGGATTGAGCCTTGGTCTTAGCCGAGGCTATAGATGAATAACAACTAAGGTCTCAGTTACTAATAGACTCCCCAGTTCCACCTTTGAGGAATATGCATTTCTATGTTTCATGAAATATTAAGTCAATCCCTGGCCCAGATGAGTTCGGGATAGCTCATACATGTTGCAGGGGGATAGCTTGATTTTCAGCTTCATGTAGATCCTTCGATCAACCTTCCTTTCCTTGGCAGTCAAGCTCCTTTGCTTTTCTTTTTTTGCCGCTAGGAAAATGCTGCTCACAACTTTGCTCGTGTCCACTATACACAATCAATAGGCAAGGCCACTTCCAACTAGAATGTTTTATGACTATCTGTGCCTGTGTGAAAGCGAGAATGTGAACAGAACATCTTTTTTATATCAAGATTGGCGTTCAGTGTACCAACATAGAAGATCGAAAAAAGCTTTGGATGGAAAGCATCTAAGAAAGACCGGGTCATTCCTTCTTTGATTGATTGTTCCGGTCACTTCCCCAGATCTACTTCTTTGTAATCCAACCACTTTAGAATCTTCATGATTCAACCTTTGCCCTCCTGTCTTTCCTCTCTCAAAGGGCGCATGGACCATTCTCTCTGAGCAACTACCCAAAACCGCTTTCCTTTCCTAAAGTCTCTTCTCTTCAGTCACACAAATAAGGTGAATAACTTCACGTTGATTCTTGCACCTCTTGGCTCCATTTCAGATCCAAGAAGTCTTACAAATGAGAAATCAGGTAGAGATGAGAATGAGATTATACTGGTCTATCGAAAATTGCCTGCCGCTTTTTCCCCATGTTTTTTGATTCAAAATCATTTTGGAAAGGCGAAGGCTCCTGAAGTGTCCCCTTTAATTGAGAATTGATGGTGGGAGCAAGGAGGCTCAATTATGATTATGGTGAGTTGTCTGCTCTGTAAGACTCTCTCGGGGGTGAAGGGAGGCTTTGAATGAAGAGCCGCAGTTAGGGATATCCTTTTTTCATTAGAGAAGAGAATATTGCTAAGTATCCTAGCCTTCCAGCTATCAGCATGTCTGCTTCCTGAGGAGAATGCTTATAACACCACTCATCTCACGTCACTTTTGATGATATTCCCATTCGTTGTTCGCTTTAGTGTTTAGCGCAATGATTGACATGACTGGGAAAGCTAAGGTCCCCATGGCGTCTGTTTTGGTGAAATGCTTTGAATCCGTACACGGAGGGCGTGGAAAGGAGTTCTCAAGCTTAGGACACAGAAGCAGAAGTCGCTCATTCATAAGCTTTGTTGTTTGTGACCAGCCTCGCCCCTTCACACTTGAAGTTCAGCGTACCCCCTATCTCTTAACTTAAGGGATGTTCAAAATCTATTTCTTTCTTCTCAGGCATAGTTGCTTTCCTTGATTCGAGCACAGTGTCTTTGACAAATCATTGTCTCTATCTCATCTCTGGTCCTGTGGGTTAGTCACCGCCCCGTAGGTCCGTCCAGTGTATCAAAAAGCACATCTGTCTTTCCGAGACATAAGGAGTGAGACTCAGCCTTGATATATGAGCAAGGTCAAAGCATAAAAACCAAAGCGAATCTCGGTATGGATTTCTTTCTCTATCTCCCTATATATTCCCCTCTACTATCTTGGCATGGACTAGTTAGTGAGATACCAGATTCTTTCTACAATCTGTGGCAAGAACGCTTTTGCGCAGTCCCCAAGTTACACCCTTTTGTTGAACCGGGACCTCCACCTCCAGTATTCCGCCTGCCACATTACCACCTATGAAGGAGCGTCCTCAGAATTAGACACGGCAGCACATGAGTTGGGTGATAGCGATGACGAACCCCTCTT
Organism: Platanthera guangdongensis; assembly: GCA_039583875.1. Taxonomy (NCBI): domain Eukaryota; kingdom Viridiplantae; phylum Streptophyta; class Magnoliopsida; order Asparagales; family Orchidaceae; genus Platanthera; species Platanthera guangdongensis. The sequence continues at coordinate 110,462,281 of CM077149.1, read as the reverse complement.
GTTTGCTAATGAAGCTGCAATGTTGATAGAGGAACCGCCCCGTGGGAAACATGGTAAGATCCCCGACCAGCTTTCTAAACATGTGAAAAAGGAGGAAATTCAGCGGAAGCGCCGAGCCGCATCAGAAGAAAGAGAAAGCTATATAGGCTCTGCTCATACTAAAGTTGAGCCTCGCCCCTCGTTGCCTAAGCCAATTCCACCTCCATCAAGCTTGCCAAAGGAGCCGAAACCCGTCGACTAGAATGTTGTCTCGCATTTCATTCTCGTCTCTACTTAGTGTGTATGATGCTTTAATGCTATCCAAGGCGCATGATTTGAGATGTGTGCATTCATGCAAGATTTGATGCTCTCTTTGAAATAGACGCTCTTAGGATAGAAGAAGAAGTTCTTTCATATTCACTTATATGGAAGAGAAGAAGTGGCAGAATCCGTCAGCTTGCTACAGAACTCATCCAGAAGGAATATGAAGCCAGACTGGGTATGTCAAGCCTGGAAAAGTACGCTACTAAATTACAACACCCAGATAGGGAGTACTAAGATCTAGATCGAGACTAAGCTCCAAGCCAAGGCTCTGAAAGAGGGCATCTTTCAACTAGGAAAGAATGAGGGGGCCGAAAGCACCGTTTTCTATACATGCCGCAGAAAGTTTTTTCTTGTCTCCAAAAAGTGATTGACTCTTTGATATGCCGACGATTGAAAAAGAGCACGGGGCTAGCCCTTTCCTTTAGGCTATGCCTTCTTGTATTTTCAGAAATATTCCAAACATTGATCGAGAAATAAACGGTCATTCGATAGAAAGCATTCGTCCCTCCTAGCGTGACAAACAGGTCGGGCACCATCATATGCAGGAATTGAATCTAGAGAACCGCTCCTTTAAGACCTTACCAGAAGCTCTTCACTTAGACATGGCAAACGTCTACGATAGAAGCAGATTATTAACCATATACATGAATATGTCATTTGTAATGAATGATTGATCTGCAGATACATGGAAAGATTCTGTTGCTGAATGACTATGGCTTCGAGAAAGGAGTGCTCCTACTTAGTCTCATCTGCTTTGGCGAATCCTATCGTAGTTGTTCAGCTAGTCGTCGTCGAGAATTTCAACTACAACTATCTGTCTGTGTCAGCATCTCTTCCCGGCGAACTACCATGTTGATTCACTTAAGCGGATGAAACTCACCTTAAAGAACCTTTTTCAGCCTTTGCATGTGCTTCAAAAGCGGAGCTTGTAACTATGCCTCTGGGCCTTGCTTGGTCTATCAATTTCGTAACCGATGCTGGAATTTATATCCTGACGAACCTGCCTTGACATATCTTCCTTCTCAGAATAGAACATAGTTCAGAATTTGTGTCTTCTTTCCTGCTCTTCTAGTAAGATTCAGTTGATGAGAAGCCTCCGCCCAAAGAAAGAGCCTTTTGCACTTGACCCTTGCGCTAGATCTTTGTGAACCTTTTTTTTACCTAACTGGCTTTCAAGGGGTTACTTACACACTGGTGAAATTGGATTTGACTTCCTTTTCAGGAGATTCTTCAAGTAAAGGCTTGAAAACCAACTAGATCACAAGGAGATATGGGACTGGTCTCGTTTGGTCTCCTTTCAGTCGACCCCTCCAAAAGAGAACTAGCTTTCTCACTTCAAGTTGGTTTGCCCTCACCTTCTTGCAGCTGGAAAGGCTTTTGACTCAGATGGGGAAGAGTGAAACCCACCAGAAATCTTCTCTTCCACCTGGCTTTCCAAAACATGCTTGCTATAGAAGGAATTTAGCACCCCAATCTGATGCACTTTCTTCTTTTCATACTTTCAGGAGATGTAAGAAAATTTGATAGAAACCATATCCAACAGGAACTCAAAACCCCTGGGCAAGTAGAATGAACAGTAGAACGAAGAGCTGGCTTAGAAGGGGCTTAGCTTAAGACTGGCACTCTAGACTGCATTCCCTCATCCGCACCGATAGCAAGCATAACTCAAACTCTATCCGCGCATGCAACCTATGACCTCTATACAACTAACTAGGAGAGGTGATCTGTAGGGATAACTCGAGAGCGCTATTGAAGGTTCGACTGAAAGGAGAGGAGAGGGGACCCAATAGGGTTATGGAGGTGGAGGAATGAAATCACTTCAGCGAAGCACAAAGGAAATAGGTACTGTCATATTATCCAGGGTAAAAGAGACTGCTGGCTATTCATGTTGGGTCCATTGATCCCAATGCCCTGTATTTGAAGAAGGCCTAGCAAACAATGCATACACATATGGTGATCTAACTTGTGTTCAAGTTTAATGATTGCAGGATGTCCTAGTAGCAATGATGAGATAGATAGCCTAAGTGGCTAAGTCAGGTAAGTGCTTACCTAATTGGTGGAAAGACAAAAAACTGTCTAAGTCCGTAGGCGTTGAGTGAAGATCATTCACTCAACGCCAGATGACGTATAGCGCTGAGTGAAGCATGTTTAGTCAAAGCCATGAAGTGGTAAGCTTAGAATGTGCCCAAGTCCACAGACGTTGAGTGAAGTCAACTCACTCAATGACATACAACAAAAGGCTGTGAGTCAGGCTAATACAGTCAAAGCCTAAAGAGAAATGAGCTGAAATGTGGCCAAAGTCCACAGGCGTTGAGTGTAGCTCACTCACTCAATGCCTTAGCTTCACAATTGTTGAATAACTGAGTTCAGAGTCCGTTGAACTGAGTTTTTACTTATTCGTCGAGCTGAGCTCAGAGTTTGTCGAACTGTTTTCTGAGTTCGTCGAACTCAAACTGAATTTTGAATCAGAAAATCTGGCTAAGGCAAGAAGCGTTGAGTGAGGCATGCTCACTCAACGCTCTCAATGCCATGATACAGAATTAGTTAAAGCAAAAAGCATTGAGTGAGGCATGCTCACTCAATGCTCTCAACGTTTAAAATGCTGAAGAAGCAGAAATGGCTAAGGCAGAAAGCGTTGAGTGAGGCATGTTCACTCAACGCTCTCAATACCTAAAATACAGAATGTAGTAAAGGAACAAGGCGTTGAGTGAAGTATGTTCACTCAATGCTCTCAACGCCATGCATACAGAAGAGGTTGTAGAAAGGGTTAAGGCAAAAAGCGTTGAGTGAGCTTTACTCACCCAACACTGTCAACGCCTAGATAGACAGAACTGTCTAAGTACTTTGGCGTTAAGTGAGGCACATTCACTCAATGCTTATACTGCTGATGCTTGAATTTTGACTAAGTTTTCAGGTGCTGATGTCAGCAACTCAAAAAAGTCAACCATATTCAAATTGTGAGCGGCAAAGCCACAGTACATGACAAAAGGCGTCGTAGGCCTACTGTACACTAGTTAGGCATTAAAGCAAGGATGCAGCCAACATTAATGGAGTGGGACCCACTACTAAAAGAGCCATTAGGTTACATTAAATAAAGGAGAAGCACTTTACAGAAAGAGCAACCGTTACAGTAGTTCTTCCCAATCTCCATTGTTGTGGGTTTGGCTGAAGAACAAAGAGCTCAAGACAAGTAATTCTAGAGGCATATCAAGTTAGTTGTTGATATCAACATCTTCAACAGCAAGATTGTTGGTGCCTTCTTCATCTGCACCAGCTAGCAAGCTCAGGGTGATTCACTGAGAAAGAGATAGCAACTAGGGCCGACCCTTGCTACAGGTGCTTCACAAATCCAGCCAATAAATCCTAAATAACATTCTCTTGGGGAGCTGTGAAGAAGAAGATAGGGCTGAGCAGTTGACTCAGTTCAGAAAGGTGCAGAGAAGCTAGTCTGCAAGTTGCTTCCAGCATAAGCCAAAGCATCTACATCATTATTGTTGTGAAGAAGAGAGGGCTGAGCTTTTGGTTCAGTTCAGAAAGGGGCAGAACAGTGTTCTGCAAGTCACTTCCAGCTCAAGTAGATATACTTGTTGCTGTGAAGTAGTTGGTGTTAAGGTGTCCTTAGTCTATAAAAGTAGACTCAGGAAAACATTCAAGGTGTCAAAGTTGGGTTGAGTCTAACTCTTTCAAGGTAGATTGGCACAGAGGAATTCTTTGTGTCAAATCAAGAACCTCAACAACACACTTCCATTTTGTATGATCCTTTGTGGATCTGAGAGGTAGGAGCAAACTTGCTCTGAGGTAGGTGATTAGTTTATCACTGAGTGGTAGGGCACTTGTGCCTGAGCTATAGGATCCTTTTGGATCTGAGGTAGGGTTGTCCTACCAGCCTGAGTTGTAGGGCCTTTGGGCTTGAGGTAGGTAATCTTTCGATCACTGAGTTGTAGGGACTAGTGCCTGAGCTGTAAGTCTTGGAGGAGACTGAGATATCCTGAGGGATCTGAGGTGTAAGCCCTTTGGAGCATTGTTTTGGAGAAGTTCCTTGACCAACAGGAAGTTGGCAAGGTGGGAGGAGAGTGGATGTACCCAAAGATTGAGGAACCACTATAAATATGTGTGTACTCTATTGTGTTGTTTTTTGTACAGGTTGTAACGACTCCATCCGTTCATATAGCATATAATAAAAGGTTTGGCCGGGGCCCCACACCATATGCCACAAAACAGGCGGCGAAGTCACGGGTTGATATCAGAGTTGCGCATCCAAACTCATGGCATTCTAGAGGAAGTTTTAATGGAAATACTGAACTCCAACCATGAATGTCCACTAATATAAACACCGAATGTACATCAAATACAATATCATTTGGCCTTATGGCCTTACAGTTGCTCTTTACAAGAGTGGCTTCCCAACATCGGCGCGCAGGCCGGCCACACATGAATAAAACATAACATTTTTCAGCTTAGCCTTCAAGGGCAAGCAGCAGCAGCAGAGACTTCGGCCTTTATATGTCCCGCACGGCTCTCCAGCACCTGTACAAGGACAGCCTACCCAACGGTGGCAAACAGGACAACGGTCAGCATTCAGCTGACCAATTTATAATGACCCTACCCTCTTACCCGGGGCAGTGGTATTCCTTCCCTGCAGGCAGAGTCATTCATATGCAAATATATAGACATCACACATTGTGCTCTCACGCACAAACATTCCATCACAACCGTCAGACACGCGACCCGACGATCCATGCACTCAGGGCACATTCTTGGTGTACCGGCGTACCAGGGTCCCACCACCATATCAGGGCCGAAACCTAATGGTAACATTAAGCATTTTACTCCATGGCATTCAGCCGGAGACTTTAGTCTTAGTGGCGCGCAGGCCTAAAACTCTCGTTATGCGCTCCAACAGACCGCACTTTCAGGTCTTCAAGTCGGATGGACATAATGCATGGCGAATCAACCACCCCTCTTGCTCAAGTCGCCTTGCCATCACCAAATACCAATGTACTCGCGGCTAAATAAAAGGTGAGGGTTGGTTTCACCTTACCTGTTTGGTATAAAGCCTTTTTAAGAACTTTCCAAGCTCACACATAGCCATACCATCCCCGAGGGACTGGCTTCACATTCATAGGTTAGCTAGGTGTCACGCCCCGCTTTAGTGACAGAACTCATTTTTCATCCCTAGTCTTAACCGTACATTCATAACATACATCACAAACACGTGAGGGTATTTTCCTGGGCTTCCAATCTAGTACTTCCTGATACTACCCTTCACATGCACAACCCATCAAGCATCACAAGCATCACAGGGTCATTTCCTGGACTACCACTCGAGTACTTCCTGCTACTTCCCTTCATAGGTCCAACTCATTGACTCCATAAACTACACGTTTAACCACATAGTCTTCTCCGGTGTGTAAATGCAACATCAGCAATCCAGACAAACCTGTGCCAGATGGGCTTCATACAGCATGCCTATTCCGTACTCCATTTCCGGATCTATATGCAACACTAGTGGGATTCCAAGAATCAACCCAAGGAATTCCCTTCACAATCCACCCTCTGGTGGGGGAAATCCATGCACATGCCAAAAAGCAAGGACTTCACATGTCCAAGAAGGAAGATCGTTACCCTTGACGACCTCTTTGGAGCCATGGATTTCTAGCAGGCTGGAAAACACCGCAGCGGCCTTGCCTCCATAATGCTGGTCTCGGACCTCAGTAGCTCCACCGGTGGCCGACTCCTTTCCTCCTCCTCCTCCTTGCTCTCCCTTCTCTCTAGCTCCCTTAGAAAGAGAGTGGCCAAGTGAATAATGAGAGATTTCATCTCTTTTTTGGCCTTAAAGCAGCAGGGAGGAGCCTAAGCCATCAGATCCCAGCTGAAGAAAATGGACGATCACAATTTTGCCACAAAAGGCTAATTTTTCGCTGACACTGCCTGTGACACGCTCGTGTCACGGGCCGTGTACCTTAAGCGGCACACTACCGACTCATCCAGAACAGTACACGGCCGTGTGACACGCCCGTGTCACAGGCCTTGTGACGTGACACGCCTTCAGACACGCCCGTGTCTGCGGCCGTGTACCTTAGGTGGTACACACCCATCTCAACCCGAGCAAGACACGACCAAGTGACACGCCCGTGTCACAGGCCATGTGCCCAGAGACACACCCATGTCCTGCTCGTGTTCACCAGGCCGTGTGCCCAGAGACACACCCATGTCCTGCTCGTGTTCACCAGGCCGTGTGCCCAGAGACACACCCATGTCCTGCCCGTGTTCACCAGGCCTCACTGCCCTGGCCAAATCCAGAAAAGGACACGACCATGTGACACGCCCGTGTCACAGGCCGTGTACCCTTACACGGCAGCAGACATGCCTCCATCGTGCTCTTCGTCGAGCGAAGTTCGTCGACCAGAGGGGGACATGCCCTCTGACATGCCCGTGTCGCAGGGCGTGTTCCATCTCGAGAACTCATCGAGTGTAGTTCGTCGAGCACTCGACAGGCTGCTCAGCAATACAGATCAGAACACGACCTAGGACACGCCCGTGTCCCAAGCCGTGTCACTCAACTAGAACCCAATCTTGAGATTTGGGGTATTACAACCCTCTCCTCCTTACAATAAATTTCGTCCCGAAATTTGCATACAGTAAGAAAATTAAAAACAAGATGTTATAACTTCACCAAAGTTTAATACACCTTGACACGCACTGCATAACAGTTTACACAAATAGCTTGGGAAATTTAGCTCGCATGGTCTGCTCTCGCTCCCATGTTAGCTCCTCACAGCCACAATTGTCCCACCGGACTTTGACCATCCCGATTGTCTTGTTCCGCAACTGTTTATCGGCTCGATCCTCGATCTAAATGGGCCTAACCTTTGTCGTTAGCCCATACTCCACCGGCACACGATCATTCTCGATCACTTGAGCTTGATCTTTGATGGCTTTTCGAAGCACTGAGATGTGAAACACATCATATAATCCACGCAATTCTGCCGAAAGAGGTAGCCGATATGCGGCTTCCCAGTTTCGTTCCACTACTTCAAACGGACCAAGATATCTCAGACTCAACTTTTTCAGACACTGAATCCTAGACACCCCTTTGAAGGGTTTGATCTTCAAATATACTCAATCACCCACATTAAACTCCATGTTCCGGTGCTTGGCGTTGTAGTACTTCGCTGTCGATCTGGGCTATCAGTAGCCTCTCTCGAATAGCGCATATTGTCAAGTTAACTTCATCGACTTCTTTACGCTTATACAGTTTGGATTCGCCTGCTTCTGCCCAAGCTAACGGTGTACGACACTTCCGACCATACAGAGCTTCAAACGGTGCCATACCGATGCTTGCTTGGTAGCTGTTGTTGTAGGCAAACTCCACCATATAGAGATGATCTTCCCCATCTCTTACCAAAGTCCAAGACGCACATTCGGAGCATAACCTCCATTGTTCTGTTGGTCCTCTCAGTTTGGTCATCCGTTTGTGGATGAAAGGTCGTACTGAATGTCAACTTCGTGCCCAACAGCTGATGGACTAGCCTCCAATCATTCAATGTAAATCGCCCATCACGATCACTTACGATGCTATGAGGAACACCGTGTAGTCGTATAATCTGTTCAACATAGAGTTTTACCAAACTTTCCACTAGATCATCCCGCTTGTTCGGAAGGAAGTGCGCCACTTTCATCAACCGGTCTACAATCACCCAGATTGAATCATTCCTGCGTTGAGATCGCGGAAACTCGTGCACGAAATCCATTGAAATATCATCGAACTTCCATTCTGCAATCGGCAATGACTTCAAGAAACCGTCAGGCTTCTAGTATTCCGTCTTCACCAAAGCACAAGTTTGGCATTTAGCCACATAATGAGCGATATCTTTCTTTAGTCCTGGCCACTAGGACAGCTTCTTCATGTCCCGGAACATCTTTGTGCTCCGGGGTGAATTGAGTACTTCGTAAAGTGAGCTTCGTACATCAACTCTTCTCGCAACTTCCCAATATTTGGGACGCACAAACGACCCTCTTTCCGCAAAAGGCTGTCATCCCAGGAGAATTGGCCATCTAGCCCATCTTTGCATAGCGTTGGAGACTTTCGTCCAGCTCTATTGCTCGTCGAATCCTATCTGCAAGGTCATACTGCACCTCCGTCCAGTTCAAGCATGCATCTGCTGTGGAATCCTTGTCAACACAAGAAATCTCTAACACTTCAAACTCCTGGATCAGACGCTCATCATGCATCTGCAACCAATTTTCCCTCGACGGAGTCCTCCGACTCAAGGCATCAATGACCACATTTCCCTTCCCGGGAGTATAATGAATCTCAAAGGTGTAGTCCCCAAGGAACTCCAACCACCTTTGTTGTCGCATATTTAGATCCTTCTGCTCCAACAAGAACTTTAGGATCTTATGGTCGTAAAGATATCCACTTTTATGCCATAAAGATAATGCCGCCATAACTTCAGTGCAAAGATCACCGCCGCAACTCCAAGTCGTGGACGGGATAATTTCGCTCAAGCACTTTCAACTGACGTGAGCCATAAGCAATCACTTTCCCAAATTGCAGAAGAATGCAGCCTAAGCCGCTTCCTGAAGCATCACTATAGATCTCATATCTGTCGGTACCACATGGCGATGCTAACACAGGCGCCGTGGTCAACCGACTCTTTTGCTCTTCAAAAGCTCGCGCACACTCCGGCGTCCAAATGAACTTCTGATCCTTTCGCGTCAGTGTGGTCAGAGGCAAAGCGATCCGCGAGAAGTTTTCAACAAACTGTTTATAGTAGCCTGTCAGTGCAAGGAAACGCCTGACTTCGGCCACCGAAGACAATACTGGCCACTCCTGAATGGCTCTTATCTTTGACGAATCCACTGCTATGCCTTCTCCACTTACCACATGGCCAAGAAAAGCCACTGACGACAGCCAAACTCAAACTTTGAGAACTTGGCGTAGAGCTTATTCCTTCGTAAGGTATGCAACACCAACCGCAAGTGGTTTGCATGATCAGCTTCAGATTGAGAGTACACCAAAATATCATCAATGAATATAATCACAAACAAGTCCAAGTACTCTCGGAACTTTCGGTGCATCAGGTCCATGAATACCAATGGCGCATTGTATAGCCCAAATGGCATTACCGTGAACTCATAATGCCCATAACGTGTTCCAAATGCGATTTCAAATCCAATTTGTAAATGGTTGATCTCCAATCCGTGGAATTAGATATTTATTCAATTCAATTCATGCATTAAACAGTCCTTCTTTTTCACAAACAGAACAGGTTCGGTAGTAACACTCATACTTTCAATTCAGCTTGTCTTTGGCGCGATCTGCCGGGCCGCAGGTTCATATGACTAGGTACTCCAATTTGAGCTACGGCCTTTGGCTCAAGTCCTTAGCGCCCTTCCGATAGAAATGAATGTGAAGAATAGTAACACATGCCGTATCAAACTCTTTGGAGTGCTCTCGCCAACCAAAAATCACATCAAATTCCGTGTTCCGAATCATAATTTGAACAAAGCATGTGGCAACCATATCACACACAAGCGAAGCACCCGTACACACAAATCATAACAAAGCATATAACACACAAGCTAAGAAAAGCAATTTAATAACTTAAATCGTACCTGTGACGACGTCACTTTGCTTTATGGCCTCCTGCAGACCAAGGTTGTAGACTCGGGGCTGCGCTTGGGATGCAGAGGAAGCCACCACTGCCTTTCCCTGCTAAGCATAAGACGCTCCCGCCTTCTTTTCTCCCTTTGGCGGACCAACCCGACAATCACAGGCTATATGCCCCACTTTTCCACAAGTAAAGCAAGTACGAGTCTCTGGCCTCGCAGTGGCCCCCGACGTTTCACCTGACGCAACCGTAGAAGGAGCTTGTCTAGACGACTTGGACCTCTTGCCCCATTTCTTTTTATAATACGATTTCCCAGGTCAGGGCACTTTGAAATCCGGCTTTATCACAGCCAAGGCCCTCTTTCCTTGCACCCTCTTCATGTCTTTCTCTAGCACGCACGCAGTATCAACCAACGCTTGGAACCCTTGGTTCACTGAACTCGAAAGCAGGAATCGCAAATCGTCCATCAATCTTTCATAGAACCTATTGGTTTTCCACTGCTCATCGGCGAAAATGGAGCCCGCATACCATCCCAACCGTGTGAACTCATGCAGGTACGTCTCCACACTACCTTCTCCTTGCGTTAGTCGTTGGAAATCATTTTCCATGGCAATGTGATGTGCTGCTGGTAGGTGCTTGGGCAGGAATAGTCGTGAGAACTCCTCAATCGACACTTGTGTTAACTGCATGCCCGCTAAGTGGTGTAACTCGATCTCATCCCACTATAGCCGCGCCTCTCTTTCCAATAAGAAGGTGGCCAAGGTGACCTTCTTATCTTCCTCCGTCCTGATCGCCGTCAAGATACGCTTGACGCGTGACAACTAGTCCTCCGCCTGTGTAGGGGATCCCACACACATAAACGTCGGCGGATTGAAGCTCATAAACTGCTTCAACTGCCTTTCAGCTGCTCGAGGATCCACAGGCGCAACAGGTTCTGGCCTCGCCGCAACCTGTTTTACCACCACTACCGGCTGCGCTTGCCCTTGCGTCTGCCCAGTAGGCTGTGTTTGAATCATCGCAAACAGGGCCTCAACAACTAAGCGGATAGTTTCCGCAGAAGGGGGAGGTGTAGGCACCTCATCTGGTATCGTACTCTCATTAGAACGTTGGGGCTCCGACTGCCCAGCACCACTCCAAGTCACCTATAGGTGAACAAGACACACACATTAGCGACCTCGCACAAGCAATAATAATAATCTAGGAACGCGCAGGTTCCTCAAACAAGTGTATTTGCATTCCTACGTGGACATTCAAGAGTTCATTAGTGTTAACGCGATTCGCACTTACACGTGCTCGCCACCCCACAAAAGATTCGACCACGAATTCGAGAGGGAAAGACCGAGACAGCTGATACCAAAAATATAACGACTTCATCCATTCATATAGCATATAATAGAAGGTTCGGCCGGGGCCCCACACCATATGCCACAAAACAGGTGGCTAAGTCACAGGTTGATATCAGAGTTGCGCATCCTAACTCATAGCATTCTAGCGGAAGCTTTAACAGAAACACTGAACTCCAACCATGAATGTCCATTAATATAAACACCCACATTTATATAGGAATGTACATCAAATACAATATCATTTGGCCTTATGGCCTTACAGTTGCTCTTTACAAGAGTGGCTTCCTAACATTGGCGCGCAGGCTGGCCACACATGAACAAAACATAACATTTTTCAGCTTAGCTGTCAAGGTCTAGCAGCAGCAGCAGGGACTTCAGCCTTTATATGTCCCGCTCGGCTCTCCAGCACCTGTACAAGGACAGCCCACCCAACGGTGGCAAACAAGGCAACCGTCAGCATTCAGCCGACCAATTTATAACGACCCTACCCCTTACCCGGGGCAGTGGTATTCCTTCCCTGCAGGAAGAGTCATTCATATGCAGATATATAGACATCACATATTATGCTATCACGCATAAACATTCCATCACAACCATCAGCCACGTGGCACGATGATCCATGCACTCAGGGCACATTTTTGGTGTACCTGCGAACCAGGGTCCCACCAACGTATCAGGGCCGAAACCCAACGGTAAAATTGAGCATTTTTCTCCATGGCGTTCAGCCGGAGACTTTAGTCTTAGTGGCGTGCGGGCCTAAGACTCTCGTTATGCGCTCCAACAGACCGCACTTTCAGGTCTTCAAGTCGGACGAACATAATGCAGTTCGGATCAACCACCCCCCGTTGCTCAAGTCACCTTGCCATCACTGAATACCAACGTACTCGCGGCTAAATAAAAGGCGCGGGTCGGTTTCACCTTACTTGTTTGGCATAAAGCCTTTTTAAGAACTTTCCAAGCTCACACATAGTCATACCGTCCCCGAGGGACTGGCTTCACATTCATAGGTTAGCTAGGTGATACACCCCGCGTTAGCGACAGAACTCATTTTCCATCCCTAGTCTTAATCGTACATTCATAGCATACAACACAAACACTTGAGGGTATTTTCCTGACTTCCAATCCAGTACTTCCTGCTACTACCCATCACAGACACAACCCATCAAGCATCACATGGTCTTTTCCTGGACTACCACTCAAGTACTTCCTGCTACTGCCCTTCACAGGTCCAACCCATTGACTCCATAAACTACACGTTTAACCACGGAGTCTTCTCCGGTGTGTAAATGCAACATCACCAATCCAGACCAACCTATCCAGATGGGCTTCACACCACATGCTTATTTCGTACTCCATTTCCGAATCTATATGCAACACTAGTGGGGATTCCAAGAATCAACCCAAGGAACTCCCTTCGCAATCCACCCTCTGGTGGGGTAAATCCATGCATATGCTAAAAAGGAAGGACTTCACATGCCCAAGAAGGAAGATCATTACCCTTGACGACCTCTTTGGAGCGATGGAATTCTAGCCAGCTGGAAAACACTACAGCGGCCTTGCCACCACAATGCTGGTCTCGGATCTCGAATCGGACCTCAGTAGCTCCACCGGGGGCTGGCTCCTTTCCTCCTCCTCCTTGCTCTCCTTCTCTCTAACTCCCTTAGAAAGAGAGTGGCCAAGTGAATAATGAGAGATTTCATCTCTTTTTCGGCCTTAAAGCAGCAGGGAGGAGCCTAAACCATCAGATCCCAGCTGAAGATAATGGACGACCACAATTTTGCCACAAAAGGCTAATTTTTGGCTGACACGGCCTGTAACATGCCCGTATCACAGGCCGTATACTTAAGCGGCACACAACCGACTCATCTAGAACAGTACACGGCCGTGTGACACGCCCGTGTCACAGGCCGTGTGACGTGACACGCCTTCAGACACGCTTGTGTCTGCGGCCGTGTACCTCAGGTGGTACACACCCATCTCAACCCGAGCAAGACACAGCCAAGTGACACACCCGTGTCACAGGCTGTGTGCCCAGAGACACACCCGTGTCCTGCCCGTATTCACTAGGCCGTGTGACCAGAGACACACCCGCATCCTGCCTGTATTCACCAGGCCTCACTGCCCTGGCCAAATCCAAAAAAGGACACGGCCATGTGACACCATGTGTCACAGGCCGTGTGCCCTTATACGGTATCAAACACGCCTCCATCGCGCTCTTCGTTGACCAGAGGGGGACACGCCCTCTGATATGCCCGTGTCGCAGGGCGTGTTCCATCTAGAAAACTCGTCAAGTACAGCTCGTCGAGCACTCGACATGCTGCTCAGCCATACAGAGCAGGATACGCCCTGGGACACGCCCGTGTCCCAGGACGTGTCACTCAACTAGAACCCAATCTTGGGATTTGGGGTGTTACACAGGTAGCTTGTCTTGAGAGCAAAACTTAATCTACTAATAAAGCAGCTAACTAAAATAGATTCAAAAATAGTCACTAAGGACTAAGAAACCTATTCACCTCCCCCCCCCCTCTAGGTGATTTAGCTATCCTTGAAATAAAGACTTTCAAGTAGTATTAGAGGGAGGTTACTCAAAAATGACCTAACAGTTCGAGTAAACCTCAAAGGATAGCTAAAAGGGTTTTAACTTATGTGTTCAAAAGAGAACCATAAGGTGTGGAGATCAATGGAGCTTCAAATCAGCAAACGACAAGAAGACCATTGGACTACTAGCTGCTTTTTATAGAAGACAAAGTCTTTCCAGATACAAGAGCAAAGATCAGGGCCCCTCTGTCACATTCAGATAGTGACTCAAAGGTGGATGAATCTGAGGAAGGTGAATGCAGAAGCTACGAGCTGACAGATATACCAAAAGAAGAATTCTGTCAGGATCAACCTGGATAAAGTCAGGTATATTCCCCATCTAGCTCATCCTCAGAGTCTGGATATGAGTCATACTCAGGCTCTGATGCATCCTCATCAAGTGATGATGAGAGTCCTCTATCAAAAGATGATATCAATCAATTAATTGAAAATCATGCTGCACTTCTGAAAGCTTTCAAGAAAAGCAAGTTGCTTGTTAAGAAACAAGCAAAGGAAATAGCCTCCCTACAGCTGACTGCTTCCCAGTAAGATGAAGCTTCATCCTTACTATATCTAAAAGAGAGGGAAGCAGTACATCTGAAGATCATGATAGATATCTATATTGAGTCCATAAAATATAAGGACTCTATTATCAAGGATCTTGAAGAGAAACTTGAAAGTGAGAAGAGGATTGTGGACAATTTCTCTAAAATAAATGCTATCAAGAGAAAATCTGAGTCTGAGTGGATCTCTAAAGTTATCCAATCTCAGAGAAGAGGCCATGCTCCTGTCAAGCCTTAGTTAACCTGACAAGGTAATTCTCCCCTCCAACAGACATGACTACGACTGTAACTGTGGTCACTAGAGGTGTGAGAATCTTCCTTGTAAGATCAGAAAAGTGCCTTGCAATGGAAGAAGAGAGGTCATGGGATTGAGTGCATAGAAGACTTCCCATGTAAAAATTCAAAAGGCCCATCCTGGACCTTTTATATTTAATGCCTTAGCCCCATCATTCAAGGATAAGGTTGTTTCCCATTCTAAGGTTCTTCAAGCTAGAACTCATTCCTATAGTGCCTCAGTCAGTAAGGCTGTCTTGACCACCTCTGAAGCCATTAAGAACAGGCCAACTGCAAAGAAGGCGGTTGTTAATGGAGTTAAAAGTAGGCCAAGCTCCTCTACTATCAGACTCACTACTGGTCAAGACCTTGCTGGAAGAAACAAGAAGAAGGCCACAGTTCTCCCCACTAAACAAGCAGCTAGAGATAGCTTGCACACTTCAAGGTGTGTTCAGAAAATAAGATGCAACATCTAGGATTGTTGGTGATGTGGCAAAGTGGGCCACTTTGTCATAGATTGTTGACACAACCCCTGTATGCCTAAGGAAAGGAAGTGTCTTCTTGACAGGACTCCTGTAGATAGACATATGCATTCCTATGCTAACAAGAACCTAGGACCCAATTCAGCTTGGTTTCTAAGGTTAGCTAATTTCTATCTTACAGGATAGTCCAAGTGGCCATAACCATTTATGGTCCTTGGACAGAGATGTACCATACCTAAGTCTTGGTACAATGAATGATTCAACTTATCATCATGCACAAGACGTCAAAAACAAGTGCAATTATTGAGGGGGAGCTTGCAAAGGAAAGCCAGATGCACATCAAAGGCTAAAGATCAGCAGCAAGGTTGCTGGTATGCTCAGAGACTGTGAATCTAGTATGTGCTTCAAGTCTACAGGGAAGAGATAAGTAGAATTCACCTAGCATTAATTCTACTATTTAATTACTAAATTGATTATGCATGTTATAGATAAGGTAATTGAAACAAATAACTGAGAAGATGTAAAAAACATTAGTCTAAACAACTCTTCTCAATAAATATGTTAGTGGATCACATATTCACAATGCCACAAGAAGTAACTAGTCTCAACATACCCAATGACACATATTACATGTGCAATACTAGGTTAGATGAGTATCAATATTTGGTTTAATCAATTGAGTTTGGGGGCTAACACACTCTCAGTTGAAATTAATTTTAGATATTGAAATTATATCTAATTGCACCCCACAAGAACACTTATTAGAATGTGTACTACATGACAATCTTACCCCTGCAAGTTAGGTCAACTCAGTTAGGGTCTAGCTGCAATCTAATTACTAAAGAAAATAGATGTTGAGCAAAATCAGCTTACTCAATAAAAATTGTAGAAAATACGGCCTGCAGATAAGTGTAGAGATTCAATCCTGGTCGCCGATCAAAATTGATCAAATAAGATAGTGACTTTCCTCCTCCCTTAGGAAATAACCATAAATAGAAGAGCTTGTGCAATAAGCAAAGTCACTAATCCTTAGCCTCTCCCGCCCATATTCGCTGAATTGACGGAAAGCCATTTTCGCTAGCCTTCTCAAATTCTTCGGCGAAATGGCGGCCAAAGGACAAGATTTTCTATTCGAAGGTTCGGAAGTGGTGAGAAATGGATTCATGGATGCTCCTGAAGAGGTACAGTATGTTCTTAATCTTCTCCACATTTCTGACTTAGATTTCCTACTGTCGGAACGTTGTTTACTCTAGAAGCGGGAAGTTATCGAATTATTCTCCAATGTCAGAGGAGATACTTCAGGAGAGAAAATCAAGACTACTATAATGGAACAAGAGTCAAGATAACACTAAGAAGGCTGGCCAAAGCCCTAATGCTGACAAAGTTCTCCGCAACTGATAACAAGGATGAGTTGTCTCAGGAAGACATAAGTCCGCCATAAAATGGTGTGGGTTGTCTAAACACACCTCTGGCTCCATTTTGAGAAAGGGACTGAAACCTAAAGGGTAAGTTCATGGCCGATGTCATTGAAAGGCTTTGTTATGAAAAACAGGGTCCCATGACAAGATCTCAAAATAAGATGTTGGGAGCTATGACTATAGTCCATTATGTCCAAAAAAACTGACTGGGGTAGAGTAGTGTTTGACATGGTAGTGGAGTGTTTGCTGAACTAAATTTAGGGAGAATTATTTCCCTATTTCTGCGACAGACAGTTCCAGAAATCTTGAACTTGAAGCTTGGTGCAAGAATACACCACATGAGAAGAATGGACATCAAGATGCTGGAGAGGTGGGACAGGGTACTTCAACCCCATGGGACCATCAGTTG
Source organism: Platanthera guangdongensis (assembly GCA_039583875.1). NCBI lineage: Eukaryota > Viridiplantae > Streptophyta > Magnoliopsida > Asparagales > Orchidaceae > Platanthera > Platanthera guangdongensis. The sequence continues at coordinate 110,445,293 of CM077149.1, read as the reverse complement.
TGGAAAGGAAAGGAAAGAAAGATTGCTGCTACTGAGCCGAGCTCCTCTAGCAGCTCATCTAAGGAGAAAGAGCCTCAATCCAGAACCATCATCATCTGCTGAAGAGTCAGGAGGGACATGAATATTTAGGTATCAGCCTCTTCTGATCTTACCCCTCTTAGTCATGTAAGCAGACGGAGTTAGATATTGTCCCTGAAGATGATGAGTCTGCTACTGAGTTGGCTGAAACTATTGTAAAGGAAGGAGGTGACAGGACATCTGCAAGGATGGATGAAGATGCCTCAGATTGGATGATACAGATATGCATCTGCCTATAATCTGATGATGATAATGCTCTAGGCCTCAGAGTGAGGCGGAGATCAAACTTGCTTCAGATAAAGAGACTGCTATGTCTGAAGAAGAGCATCCGCTGGATAAAGTTATGGAAGTTCCAATTGCTGAGAAAAGGAATGATGTAATTGAGGGGAGCAACTGATATAAGAGATAATGCAAGATGCATAATTTGTAGGGGAGCAACTAAAGTTCCTCCAATAGTGGAACTGTCTGCTACAACTGATAAGAGGTTGTTGCTACTGCTGTTGTTAACCTGCATGCAAATGAAAGCATGGCAGAGGTTGAGGGGGAGATAGATGAAAGAAGATAGCTACTAAGGGTAAGGCTATTTTTTGAGGCATAAGGATAAAGCTGAAGCTGAAGCTGGAAAAGAAAAGCTACTAAGGCTAAGGCTACTGATAAAGCAGATAAGATGAAAGAAGATAGATGAAGCAGAAGACAAACCGGCAAAGAAATCCAGAAGCAGTGGGATTATGATAAGGGAACCTGAAACTGAAAAGTTTTATGTTTCTGCTTACAGGGCTAAGGGATGTGATACTTTGTTTAATTGCACAAATTTTAATTCCCTATATGTTAATTAGAATATCATTTGCTATAATTATGATTTGTCTAATCATCAGTTGCTATGATTTTGACTTATCTGCTACATCATTTGCTATGTCTATGATTTATCTGATTCATGTTGTGATAATGTGTTTTGTTTATATAGCATAAGTGTGTTAGTGTATACATTGGCTTAGGTTTTGACTTCTTCAATATCGGAAGATTATTGGGTTCATTGATCTCAATATCCTGGATTTTAAGAAGGCCTGGTAAACAATAATACACATGTGGTGATCTAACTTATGTTCAAGTTTAATGATTGCATGATGTCCTATTAGTAATGATGGGATAGATAGCCTAAGTGGCTAAGTTAGGTAAGTTCGTACCTAAGTGGTAGAAAGACAGAAAAATGTCTAAGTCCATAAGTGTTTGAGTGAAGATCATTCACTCAATGCCAGATGACGTATAACTCTGAGTGAAGCTATTTAGTCAAAGCCATGAAGTGGAAAGCTTAGAATGTGGCCAAGTCCACAGGGTTGAGTGAAGTCAACTCACTCAACGTCATACAGCAAAAGGCTATGAGTTAGGCTAATACAGTCAAAACCTAAAGAGAAATGAGCTGAAATGTGGTCAAGTCCACAGGCGTTGAGTGTAGCTCACTCACTCAATGCCTTAGCTTCATAATTGTTGAATAACTGAGTTTAGAGTTCGTCAAACTGAGTTTTTACTTATTCATCGAGCTGTGTTTTTGAGTTCGTCGAACTCAAATGAATTCTGAAACAGAAAATCTGGCTAAGGCAGAAAAGCGTTGAGTGAGGCGTGCTCACTCAACGCTCTTAACGCCGTTATATAGAATTAGTTAAAGCAAAAAATGTTGAGTGAGGCATGATCGCTCAACGCTCTCAACGCTTAAGATGCTGAAGAAACAGAAATGGCTAAGGCAGAAAGCGTTGAGTGAGGCATGTTCACTCAACACTCTCAATGCCTAAAATACAGAATGGGTTAAGGCACAAGGCGTTTGGTGAAGTATCTTCACTCAACGCTCTTAATGTCATGCATGCACAGAGGCTGCAGAAAGGTTTAAGGCAAAAAGCTTTGAGTGAGCTTAACTCACTCAACGCTGTCAATGCCTATATAGACAGAACTGTCTAAGTACTTTGGCATTGAGTGAAGCTCATTCACTCAATGCCTATACTACCGATGCTTGAATTTTGACTAAGTCTTCAGTGTTATATGTCAGCAAGTCAAAAAAGTCAACCATATTCAAATTGTGAGCAATAAAGCCCACAGTA